>JANSVA010000003.1:35963319-35975250 GCA_025504915.1 Erythroxylum reticulatum | reverse complement strand
ATAATTAGAAAATTGATTAGTTGTCTGTTTTATAATCATATAAAGACTTTCATTTCCTCTCTCTTGTATCTTGTGTGGATTGTGGATTGACAATTTCTTATTGTTACACCTTAGCTTAGATATCCTTAATTGTCATGATTCATGAGTCATGACTCATTTTCAACCAAATACCAAACCGAACAACATGAATGATCCAAACCCTTAACCAGCATAAAATGACATTTATTTCAAAATTTAGATACACAAAAACAACCAATTCAATTCAATGTTCAGAATTTCATTTCATACACAAACACAACCCAATTCATTTCATACACGACATTTTCCAACAACATCGGATCATCCGTGCATCATGCCATCATCGGATCATAAGACATTCCAATTCATTTCATACACAAGTCACAACTTAATTCATTTCATACATAACCCAATTCATCATCGGATCATCCTCCAACAACAACACAAAGAACCGTCAGCACTCCAACCAATTCCAACACCATGAATGATCGGATCATCTAACCAAAACTATCAACCAAAACACAATAAAAATTTTGAATTAGGTAAGAAATTTTCGAAATCAGAAAAACTCAAAAAACCAACTCAGGTCTTCAGCAGATCGTCGGATTTTGTCACGGTTCAGTGTGTTGACGCGTCTCCAGTGGCTTCAGATGCGTCTCTGGTGGCTTCAGTGCGGTGTAGTGGTGCTGCGGTGAGGTGGCTTCAGGTGGAGAAAGTGGTGGCCGGTGGCGTCTTCGGGTCCTCGTGGAGGAGGAAGCGTCTTCGATGCTAAGGGAGGATGAGGCGATGAGTGAAGGAGGATGACCATCAGAGTAGACACGGCGAGGCGACGGTGAGAAGAGGAGAAGAGGTGATGCGACGGTGAGAAGATGAGAGAAGAAGAAGCTGAAGAATAGTCCAAAAGTTGGGGGGTTCGGAAATTTAGGGTTGATTTTTAAAAAATTGCAATCTAGTCCCTCCTCTTTCTAGAGTTTAAGGTATCGGTCGGTACCTTCCGATACTGTCGGTACCGGTCAGTACCGACCGAAAAGTACCAATACTGACCAATATTTTAGGCTGATACTATAGTGGCCCGTATCGTTCCAATTTTTAACTGGTACAATATGTTCCGGCCGAAACTACTCGGAACGGTACGGTACGCATAAGGCTACTACACATACTGGAAAAGCCACCGAGGTGCCTTTAAGCTGTTATCTTACAACTGAAGCAAACTTCGATAGGTGGAGCTGTAAAAGGCCGTAAAAGTACACTTCTTTTTTCTTGATTGCTCTGCTAATGGCGGCAACGTGGAGAAGTCTGGAATGTAAGTTAAATGTATAAAGTTGGGCATTAGTACTTGGTCTGCATCTAAGACATGTAAAGATAAAGCTAAAAAGCAGAGAAAGTGTTAATATAATTAAAAAACAAGTAAAGTAGGCGTAATTGGGCTTGTCACAACAAAAGCAGCCGTAACTTTCTCATAAGGTCGGTGCGTGTCTAAATCAAACACTTCCTCTATTTGCTTCCTTTGTCCTCCTCCTCAATTTATTACTCACACACTCAAATTGCCTATCCTCTTCACTCTATATTACGGAATTGAACCAATTATGTTAAAATCCTTTTACAATTAAAACGCATTATACATCATATGAATATTAAAAATGAATTTTGTTGATATACAAAATATGAGAAAATTTAATAATACATATTCTTATCTCGGACTAGTAGAAATAAACTAATTAAATGTTATTAATATAATAATTTAACTCAATTCTTAAATTTACTGAATTAATTAAATTTAATAAATTATTAATTTAAGTTAAATTTAATTAATTTAATTTGAATAAAAAAGTTTAGTTGAATTAACATATACATAATATTTGACTAATTAATATAATATATATTTTTTCATTAATTTGAGAAAATTAAAAACTAAAAAAAATTCAAAATTTTATTTCTAAGATTTCTTATTCCAAACATTTAAAACAATTAGAAAAGTCTCATTGTTTTTAATAGATATTAAAGTAATTAAAACAATTTGGGCTTAGTAGGTGACATTTTTGTAATTTAGTGAAAAGGGAGGTGCTTTTGTTTTAGAATAATTATTCTTTTACTCCCACAGGCAAATCAGTACATTGAAAGTTGCTTGCTTCCGTCTCTATATATCACTCTATTTGCTTCACTTTCTCTTCCCCTTTCCCCCTTCCTTCACTCTCTCTCTGTCTGTGTAGTAATCGGTTATCCATAATTCGGCTAACTGCTGGGTCTGTCAATGGAGCAGAAACCAGGTCGAGGTGGAGACTTGAAGCGAAGCGACTCAGAACTTGCTCTTCAAGAGGTCATCAACGAGACATCTCTTGCTTCCGACAGAACCGCAGATGAGTTCAAGACCCACGATGTTGCTCGGATTCAAAAAGACAACGAAATCGATGCCTTCTTTAGCGATGTTCTGGGCGGCGATCTCTTCAAAAATCGGGTTAGTCAATAATCACTCACTCACTCAACTTGTATGTAATCACGTGGCAAATAGTATGTCTGATGAATACTGATTACGTGACAAATAGTTGTGTGTATAATTCATTCATACAAGCGTATGTTTGTGATAAATCTTAAGGACAAAAACGTAATATTCTACATATGGCGATTTGGGTAAGCCATAATATAGTGAAAATGAATTTATTATTATTAAAAACGTGTCCACTTTTTAGAAATTGATAGTTTTATTATAAAAATGAGATTGAAGATTATGAGTGAGGAAATATAGTATATACATGGACGTAATTGCTGAGGCCAACCAGAAAGCGACGTCGTTTGATGGGACAAGGACTAGCAATAATTGATGGAAACCTAATCACTTTATATATATATATATTAGAAACTCATAAATTTATTTTTAATTAGGATGGTAGCCGTCATAATAATAATAATAATAATAATAATAATAATAATAATTTTGTTACGGATAAATTATAAAAACTTAAAATTATCTTAATTTTGTAATAATAACTTGAATTATAAAAAATTTTGTTAAAATATTCGAATTTTTAATTTTTTATAAAAATAATCTATGTTAAGTTTTTTATTACCGTTACTGACGTGAGTCGTTGCGTCAAATTTTTTGTTACTGTTGTGACTCATAATAATTTTTTTTATACTTGTCGTGTAATTATTACTATTCACTTTTTTAATTAATTTTGTGTTTTATAATTTAATAAAATAATAAATAATTAGTTAAAAATAGTAAACACATGACATGACACCAAATGTCAAAATCTAAAATAATATTATAAAATTTAAGATAAATCAAGTTTTTTTTTAAAAATAATATACCCTTTTGTAATTAGGCCTTGAATTAATTGAATGATATGAGTTGGTGTTAATTGTTCAAACATTTTTGTTTTGTTTAGGATATCATGAATAGTTTCTCATTTTGCGGAGCAGACTCTTTCCTATGGTGTCAGAATCTCCCCAGCAAGAACTCCAGGATTTCTGCGCCAATTGATGCTCAGTCGTCTGTTTGTGGTAATGACTAATTGGTCGATACCCAGGTTCTTAAATACCCATATAAGTAAAAATATCAACAAAACTAGATGATCATTCATTTTCAGGTTAACTAATCCTGTCAGGGATGGATTATAGATATTGTTTGAGTTAGTATGACTACTAATTTCCTGAATTTGATGTGGTTGAACTGGAAATATTCTTCAGCTAGCAGTCCAATATCGGCCAATAACCCAAAAGGAAGTGATGTTCAGACAAGGGTAACTACAAGTGGTTCATCTCGTGAGCAATCAGATGATGAAGACGTGGAGATAGAAGCTGGTCCATGTGAACAGAGCACCAATCCTGTTGATGTAAAACGCATCAGAAGGTATGGACAGGGAATATGGTCTGTTGACTGTTGTACTAGATGGATATGAAGCCAATGGTTAAGAAAATGTGATTGTTTCCTTTTAGAATGGTTTCGAACCGGGAGTCTGCCAGACGATCAAGGAGAAGAAGACAAGCTCATTTGGCAGATTTAGAATTTCAGGTACATCTAACAAACACGGAACTTACAATGTCTGGTTAGTTGATCAAAGTTATCAACTTGATAATGACCGTCCTGAGACGAAACTAGAGGGATTTGATAGTTTGAATCTTTGAATGGGGCTTCAATTTGGTTTTCAATTCCTTTGGGACAGACTTGTTCAATCAGAACTTGACTGTTCATTTTAACTATGCTAAGAAGCAAATTCAACATATGTGACATATCTGACAATTTCTTTGTTTTGGAGCTTCGGTAGAAGTACAAGAGTTGAGCAAACTTCCATTCTTGATTCTCAGGTTGAACGACTTGCAGGAGAAAACGCATCTCTCTTCAAACAGCTTTCTGATGCTGCTCGACAATGCTCTGATGCAAATACGAATAATCGAGTGCTTAAATCAGATGTTGAAGCTTTGAGGGCCAACGTATACATCAAACGATTCTGTTCACTTTTTCTTTCCTAAATCTCCCATTTCAATCAGAATTACGATTCAGCTTCTGATTCTTAATCAAGTTGGAAGCAGCTTATGCAATTAATTGAATGCTGATAAGAGTTGAAGTTTGTTTGTGTGAGAAATTTGTTTCACTGAATGTTAGAGTTAATTCACATTTTCTTATTTGATTTCAGGTGAAGTTGGCAGAAGACATGGTTACTCGAGGATCAGTAACTTGTAGCTTGAATCAGCTTGTCCAAAACCATCTAAGTTTACCACTACTTCTCAATAATCATGGTCTATGTAGGCCAGAAAATTTCTCATCAACCATCAGTGTCCACGGAGACGATGCACAATACACCGGACTGACTACTTCTAGTCAGAATTTTGGACTCGGATTAGGAAATACCGACGTCAATAATGCCCATGTCAATGCTAGTGCTGTAACTAGTGAACCTGTGAGTTGTGTTTCAGAGACATGGCTTTAAAAATCTCCATCCCTACTTGCTGTCCATTCATATGCAGATATGTTTACTAGCTTTCTCGTTTCTGGTTTCTCCACACTAGTATCAATGTTTGTTTTAGTAATTCTTGTTATTTCTGGTTTCTCCACACTAGTATCAATGTTTGTTTTAGTAATCTTGTTATTCACAAGAAAAGATTCAAGAACTTGATTGCTTAGTTCCTGAATAAGCTTTTATGTAATTAAATTTGAACTCTCAATCTCTTTTGGTCAGAATGATTATATACAATTGAATATTTTCTTAACTCATCATCAATTCAAACTCTTTAAAATCAACCTTGCCATCCAAATTCAAGTCTGCAACTCTCAACATGTTCTGGATCTCTTTAATATCCCAACCTTTGTCCAGTCCCAAGCACTGCAACACTCTTTTCAGCTCCACCGCATCTATGTATCCGTTTCCATCCTCATCAAATATCTTGAAGGCTTGACGCAACAGTTCATGGTGGCCGGTACCGTCCTCCAAGCTGCTAAGCACCTCCTCCACCGGAACTCCCTCGTCTACGGGAGTTCCACTGTTCACATTAACAGAACCAGGCTTGCCCTTTTCTTCTTCTTCAACGTACATCAAACCCAGCTGTTCCACCACTCTCCGAGCTCTCTCGTTCTTTATCTTCCCATTGTTCTCCATTCCAAAAACGGAGGTCAAAGCCCTGACCATGAAGTCATCAGCATCATGATGATGATCTCGTGGGTTGCATGATGGATTTGGATCGGAGCCATATGAGCTCGACCTTGGAAGAACTCCTAATGCTTGCGCTATATCTCCAACCAATCTAGAGCACACTCCAGTTATCCCCATCATCTTAAAGAAAATCAGACAATCAAAAGCACAGAGATTGCTATTAGCATATAACACAAGAAGTGAAGTGCTTCTTCTGCTTTTCTCCAATTTCCACATATTATATACCGTGGATCTAATGAAAGAAACCCTCCATATAGAAGCAAATAACCTTAATGCCACTGTATTCCATGATTTATTTTATTATTCACATTGGATCTTAGAAATGAATCATCTGACATTGTGAAGCTGGCAATTCTCTTATATAAAAATGGCTGTTGGTCGGTTTGTGCACTGTCCATGCAATAATTTCTGTATTTGTTCAAATATAATAATACATTTGGTTGCTTCTAGTTTTCAGAGTGTACGTGCATGCGAGTGACCTAATACTTTGTATTTTTTTTAACCCTGCTTGATGCTTACGAAGGCATTTGACATTTAGAGAAAGATGTTAATCTCTTTACTATTTAAGGACAAAGTCATCAGCTTAAGCGCAATATTTCCCCTCAAGTTTCAACTTGTATGTCCAGTGGTGACTTTCCAAATATGATTTGGACGTAACATGAAATCCAACTCACAACTCGTCATATCATATTACAAATTCAGTAGCTCACTGCATCAAGATGCGATCCTAACTGCTAAACATTTATGTTATTAATTTATGATTTTCCTTGAAGCTTGGAGGTGGAGTGGAGGTAACAGGTTACTGATATAACTCTCTGTCAAATGGTGCTCCAATATTATACACCTCCACCAAGAAATAAATATATAACCAAATGTATCAGTAAGATGAAGCTTTTAATACGGATGTTGGAAATCTCAGAAAATGAACCGTAAATGATGCTCCTGCTGTGTGACAGGGCACATGAACCTGAAGAAACCGCGTTTTCCAGGTGTGTTAAGAATGTATATTTTATCAATTTCAAATGATACATTGGGACTCGATACATTCATACTTTAAACTGTATTCTTTAGGAAACTTCAGTGTCACTAACCATGGAAGTTTCGAGTTCGCGTTAGCAACTGTGTCAGGCTGTTCCTTATTGAGACTTCGACTCAGGTAGGAGCACAAGCCGAGATAGATCATTGTCTGAGATCGTGTTCAGATGGATTTTAAGTTTCCAAATCTTTTTTAGCTCCAACCCTTAATAACTGGTACAATGAATCTCGTGTTTGATTGTCGTTATAGCATCAATGAACAGTTAAAACGAATTTTCTTGTGACAGCAACTAGATATTACTGTTACAGAAGCAGCAAAACTGTTCCTGGTATTGCAAAAACCAGTGGATCCTCTCATGCCCGAATGTCCAAATCCAGTGAATGGATCCATTGCATGATCTAATCCTCTTAAACCCAAGTCCCAAATCACCATCTGGCACAACCAAATTTCCATACTCATCCACACCAATGAATGTTTCGTGAATTCTGACGTTACTGAATATCCTAATCATGTTATCTCTGTGTATGTATAGTCCTCAGACCTGGAGGAATTCCCATGTATGGTTCACCATTGATTTTGAGCGGTTGAACAATTGCTTCTTGAAGGATTTCCCAAAACGTCTTCCCGGCGGGATACATTCTGCTTTCAGATGTATGGTTTAGCTTTGGCACATGATGAACCTGAAAGCATAAGAACAAAGCTATGATTAGAACAGGACTTTATTAGATCTTCTTCATTTGCTCCAAATTCTGGTCATATTTTGGCAACACCTTCATTAAGCTGGAAGTTTTTCTTTGATCCAACTTCGTAGGTTTTGTTTTTCTTATATTATCCCTGATTTAAGCTAAAAAATTATCAGAAGTAACTTCAAATTCAGTGGAAGTGCAGACCTGAATGCCAGGCATTTAACCGTCCTTTTTTAGCTCAACTAAAAGCCGCCTGAGTTTGGGCTCCACATCATAATCGACTTGATGAATCCATTTTCTATGCTTCTGAAGGATTTATGACTTTCTACACTTCAACAAGAAATCAATAGAAGAAGCAAAAATGTGAAAAACAGAATAGTTAGGTCTGACAAGTCTTGTGTCAAAAGATATGTGGACGTCTGTTAATTATAGAACTTCGGTTCTTCTAGTACAGGACTGTTCTAGTAAGTTGATTAACAAATAACTCAAAATTACACAATATTTATGTGAATAACTTGAGCTGTCAGCCAAAATTTGGAATGTATAAGAACGGAATAAAGTCTCTGTAGATTGCTTTGGAATTCTGAAATGTTTCTTGCTGTTAGATCTTCAGTTAATCACAATGGTCTTGGTAATCGACTCTGTATCAGGTTTGTCTTCTTCAGTCGTGGCTGTGTAATGGTCATGGAATGGGATATTTAGCTCTGAGCAAATGAGCTCAGTAATTTTTCTTGTAACACCTCCTAATGACAGTTTGTTTATAGTCACTGCAATGGCAAGCCTCTCTTTGGTGTAACAAAAACCAGTTGATCCACCCATTCCCGCGTGTCCAAACCCAACAGAAGATCCATCCCTCAATCTCATCCTCCTAAAGCCTAATCCAAACGCTCCATCCGCCATGGCCCAGTTCCCATACTCACCCAAACCTAAAAATGCTTCGTGAATTCTTGGATTACTGAACATCGCCCTGATGGATTTGCTTTCTTTACCATCATCACCAGTTTCAGAGCTGTCAAGTCTGTCATTACGCTTCAAATCATTGGAACCTTCCACCTTGTGTTGATGAAAGTTTGTGTTGTTTTCATTAGTAACAACCTGATTCTCTTGTTCAGGAATATGAGGATGGCTACCGAGGGGCGGCTTCGATAAATTGGAATGTGAAGGTGGAACCACACCTCCATCGACAAGCGCTGCATAGTATCGGGCAAGAGCACGGGCTGAACAATGGCCATTAGCAGCAGGTAAAATGGCCTGACGAATTTGGAGCAAGTTAAATAAAGAAGGTACAGTGGTCATTATTTCAGCAATGATTTCAGGTTGAAAAGAGGAAGGGAGATCAGGACGTGATTTGGATTGTGATATCTTGCTCACATCTTCTGTATCTGTTGATAGAACTGCTAGTCTAGATTCCACTCCTAGTCATGGAAGAGAAACATAAAAGCCAGGGTTAGATGATGGATATAATAACAACCAAAGTATAAAATTTTCCAGAATTTGGGTTCAACCTGGAGGAATTCCAATATATAGTTCACCATCGATTTCCAGGGGGTGAACAATCGCTTCTTCAAGAACCTCCTGAAATTTCTTCCCTGACGCGTGCTGTTTTTTTCCAATTACACGGCAGCAACAAAGTAGAAGGTAAGATTTCTCTTCAGCAAAAGAAAACAAAGATAATTTAGATTTCCAAAGGCATAACCAAAACTGCAATGTGTCTGACAGATTTAACACACAAAGATATTAAGAGTAGGTCTGCTACGATATAGCTTTAATCCTGAAACAAAAGAAAATGAGATGATACCTCAATCATTCCACCACATAACCAGCCAAAGGATTGGTAATGATACAACTGTTGCTTCCCAGGTTCAGTTTCAGGCACTGATTGAACAATTCGATTCAGGCATCCATCCCAATCAGCCATGACCAAAGGATCTTCACCTTCTGCAAGGGCAAACCCATTGTGCAGCCCAGATGTGTGGTTTAGCACATGATGAACCTGAAAAACAAACCAACCAATAGGGTATCTACAATTTACTATAAGTCTTCAAATTTGTGATTATAAGAAGAGACATGACAAGATTCCATATACCTTTATGAGATCTTTTCCATTTTTTCCAAATTCTGGCCATATACTAGCAACATTTTGATCAAACCCTAGTTTTCTGTCAAACAAAAAAAACCAAAAACTCACACAATCATTCCATAAAAAAAAGCTATTCTACATAATTCCTTCATTATCGTACGACACTTTAAGTACCCCTTGTCAACAAGCCAGTGCATCATTCCTGCTGCGATGCCCTTTGTTACAGAAAAGACTGGAAAAAGGGTATCGGGCTGAACAGGGCGAGGATCATCTGGACCAAGCACACCCGCTGAAGTATCAATTATCACCTTTCCATCTTTGTAGGCACAAACCTTAAGACAAGCATTAAAAAAGAAAGAGAAACTTGGAAAATTTCTTATCATCATCAGATAAAAAGCCAAATTTCTTATACGAAATCTTAAGAAACTTGGGAAATTAGAACTAAATAAAACATCAAAAGCAACCCAGAGAAAAGTGCAGACCTGAACACCAACTATTTTACCATCATTTCCCAGCTCAATTAAGAGCTGCCTGAGTTTTGCCTCCACATCAGAATGGACTGGCGTGTCATGAATCCAGTTTGCATCTATCTTACTCATGTTTCTGCGCGCAATTCAAACGGAAAAAGAATAACTGAAGCAAGAGCTTCCCAAAACGTAAAACGTACGTTTGGGTCTTGACGATGGCCGATGGATGCAGAAGAACAAAGGGTCAGGAAATTTTGACGAACAGAATTCAAACTTCAAATCCTAGAGAGTCCGTTGGCTACGTCGCACAAACAGCATCTCTAGACTCTTGTCTGACAGGAACACGTGTGGATATATAAGCTCGATTGTCGATACTGAAGCTCCAATGTTGCTGGAAACGACAAGATACAGCATAGTATTAGTCTACCAGTACTTGTATAAATGACATAATTTAAATAAATACACTCCAAGGACGAGAGAAAAACGGATAATGAAAAAAAATCAATTTGGATTGATTTCGTTTGAAAATATTATAAAACAAATATATGATAAACATAAGATAATGTAGATAAGAAATTAATTTTAAAGAAATAAATACATAAAAAGAAAAGTAATTTTACCAAAAAAAGTAAATCAAATAAATAGAAATACTATACAGAGATGATATGTTTAATTGTTGATGGAAACATCATCAATACATAAGATCTACAAATAATAGCAACGATTGAAAAAGTCAATCGGTTCAGTGGTTTAATCGTAAATTCTTTTGACATTTTTAATTTTTCAGTTTTATTAATTTTAATAATTTTTATTGTTAAAAATAATCAATTTATTAATTAATCAATTAATTTTAATAAATTAAGAAGTTATTATAAATTATAATTAATTAATTAATTAATTTTTATTTAAAAATATCTGTTTTAATAAAATTTTAAATTATTTGACATGTAAGGATAATTCTTTGATTCATATTTTGAATTTTGTTTAATTTTTAGCTAAATTTTTGACGGTTTAATATCAGTTAAACCTTAAACCTCTTTTAGAACACAATTAGACTTTTATTTTGAATCCAACAAGCATTGTGCTTAATACGAATCCCTTTTCAATATTGTGCTTGTCATGGAAGTAAAATTTGCAAGCATTTAAGTGAAAAGCAACAAATACGAATCCCTTTTCAATAAGACTAGATGACCTTTTTATTTCCTTTTTTTTTCCCTCTATACTTGAAAAGATCAAAGTTATGAAGATCAACAAAACTCATAAACAAACCTAATCCTAACTCGAAACAAAATATAAACATAATTCTATCAACAAAACCCCTCGCTTAATCAAAACCCATCACCTAATTGAAATAATAGGAATATCTTACCTAAAAAAGGATAGATGGTAAAAGACTGAGTTGATTTTAATAGAGAGTGAAGTTTTTTTAGAAAAGAACCGTGAGATTGAAAGAGTGAAAATGAAGTAGTAAACAAGAGAGTGAAGGATAAATTGAAGAAGTTTTTAGAAGGAGATAAAAATGAAGAAGAAACACGGGAATGAAAGATAAAAATGTCCTCAATAAATGACTTACTCTCGAAATATATAAAGATAATTAGGGATGATTTTTATTTATTCCCAAAAGTTAAGAATCTTAGCATTAGTTATTTTGCATGTTTTTCCTATCTAAATAAAGACATAATTAAGTTTTAAAAATATGTCAAGAAAAGAATAATTATTCCATTAAATCAAACATGTATATGTTAGAATACTTATTCCATTGAACCATGCCATAGTTGTACATTATGGAATATATTAATAAGAAAAGATTATCAACTTATAACTTTCTTTTTACCAAAAAAAAATATTTATACAGATAAACTTGGAATTTGAAGTTATTGTTATTATACGATGAATGTTAGAATCCCAAAAGATAAGGCATGCACATTGAAAATGTTGATTAATTAATTGATTTGTTAATCATTAATCCTATGTGCTATTCAACAAGGAAATACGG
>JANSVA010000003.1:35889497-35906281 GCA_025504915.1 Erythroxylum reticulatum | reverse complement strand
TATACATATGTGTGTAAATGAGTACCTATATAATTGTGCAAAGTTGTAAGCGATAACATCCAGAAGTTACTGGGACTTCGAGAGAATAGCTATCTAGAGCAAACTATGAGTAACTTAGATGGTCTCACTATGATTATTTGTTTGTTTAAATTATTTATTGAATTATTATGTGATGTGTATGCATTGATTCTAGACATTGAATGTCCAAAGCATTTGACGGAAGTGCTCATTGAATGTGAATTTGACTGAATATGTGATTTCTTAACTTAATTGTTGAATGTCAGACCAAGGTCTGATGACAAATGTGAATGAGACTGTGAATGTGATTGATTGACCACAATGATTGAATATATGTGGTGCACTGCATTACATGAATGTATGAAAGATAAAGACAGGTGTGACTGGAGTCGCCAATGAAAAGTGCTTAAAGCTCAGAACGTGCTAAGGGCCTTTAGCTCAATATGTAAAATGAGCCTTGGATCTCTAACAGATAAGGGATAGTATTAATAAGCCCGGTAACCACAGCGGATACGAGATAGTGAAAAAAGCACTCGATCATAACAACGAAATAAACAAACGTGAGTCTCATAAGCATTTCATATACACTTGATGTATGTACGAATTGAATGATTGTAATGTATTATTAAATTATGTTGAATGAGAAATGTGAAAATTGTGTACAAGGTGTTTTGTGATGCTATATGATGATACTTGAAATGGTATGAACTATGTGATTGCATGGATTCTTGTATTATATGATATGAGTGAACCATCGAGGATGGTTAACTTATGGAGTTTGCAAAACTCACCAAAAATTGCATATTGACTTTTCAGGTTCGAGTGAGCCGATGTAGTTTCTATGTCAATTTAGAAGAGAACTAGCACTGATTTTGGATAGAAGACATAGCTCAAAGATTAGTCAGCTGGGATTGAGGGATTTAGATAAATTTTTTATAATTCCTCATATAAGTAGCATGTTCTATATACAGAAATGTAAACTTTGATTAGTTTTTGATAATGTATGTATATGGATGTTGTTGTAAAGCTACAATGTACATATTGTTTAAGAAAGGAAATAAGTAATTTGGGTTTTATCCATGGTGATTCTTATGTTTTAATTTATGATGCCATGAGTAAGTTAAAGTGATGTAGTTGGTGCACCACTTCCATCAAGCATATGCTTGAAAGTCGGAAGGACATACGGGCATAAATGTTTGATGGGAGTGAGGTGCCACAATGGGTGGTATCAAAGCTTTGTTGGCATCCACAGGAATATATAGGAATATTAGACATGAAATATCGAGAGAAATGCAGATAGTAATTGAATTTGTTGTCTATTATAGGTCATCAGCCATAGGTGATCAAGTTGGAAGATCAACTAACATAAACTACCTAGAATGAATAGGAGCCAGTAGAGAATCTTTAGTATCTCGACCTGAAAGAATACCTCCCAGAATTCTTGAGAGAAGGGAAAGGAGGTACGATAAGCTACGAAAGCAGGGGACTGTGGAGTTCGACAGAAGTACAAACTCTGCAAAGACTGAGGGATGGTTAGAGAGAACTAAGAGAGTCTTCGATTAGATGGACTACAAGTTGGACGAGAAGTTTGACTATGCAGTTTCCTTACTGTAAGGCCCAATATACCAATGGTGGAAGACTGCTCCAGGCAATACCACCAGGCCTTATAACTTAAAGTGGGAAGGCTTCTTGAGAGTCTTAAAGGAAAATTATATGTCTAAGATCTACCTAGATAGAAAAATGAAGGAATTTATGGTTTAAAGTAAGGCAGTTTATTAGTGGCAGAGTATAAGATTAAGTTTAACGAACTAACGGGATATGCTACTGCCTTGCTTCCCACTAAGGGAGACAAGTGCAGGAGATTTGAAGATGGGCTAAACATGGAGATTCAAACGAGGTTAGCCATTTATAATTTAGGTAGTTTTACGAAACTACAGGTTGCATCGATTTGAATTGAATAATTGTTAAATGATAGTCAAACAGTATATAGATCAGAGTTTAAACTGAAAAGGCCCAGTGAATCTCAAAGTAGTTTTAATAGGAAGTTTAGCAAGCGTTAGAATCGATATTCTAGACCACTGAATTGATCAAGACAGTCAGGGTTTAGAAAGAGGGGTAGCTTTATATAGTCTGGCAGTAAAAGAGGTGTAGTATCGGGATAGTTGCTAAATTGTGAGCATTGTGGGAAGAAGCATGGTGATGAATGCTAGAAACTATCTAGAGCTTGCCTTTAATATGGCTCATTTGAGCATCAGATCAGAGATTGTTCTGCTGTATTTAGAACAATGTTTGGAAGGAGAGGAGGTGGAGTAACTGAAACTACTATCCAGCAAAGCCGAGCTAGTGGGTCTAGATAAAGAGGCTGTGGTGGAGGTAGAATGAGCTATGGGAGTCCTACTGTCAGGACTGAAGTGCAAAGCAACCAATTGTAGTCTCAAGCCTGAGTGTATACAATGACTAGATAGGAGGCTCAGGATTCTCTGAATGTCATTACAGGTGTGTTGCTTATTTTTGCTTATGACGCTTTTGCATTGCTAGATCCTGAATCTACGCATTCTTTTGTCATACCGCATCTGGCATCTAGGTTGTATTATTATAGAGAATTGTTGAAACATGGATTAGAGGTGAGTACACCAATAGTTAGTACTATAGTAATAGGAGAAGTCTACAAGAGGTGATTGATTCGAATTGATTAGGTAGATTTGATTATAATATAGTTAAGGGAGATAGATATTATCCTAGGCATGGATTGGCTCACTGCTCATACGGCTATCATAAACTGCTATACTGAGGAGTTGATATTAGAATAACCTAATCAGCCGAGAGTAGTTTTTTGAGGTATTAGTCAAATAGTGCCAGCCAAGCTGATCTCATTCGTGAGTATTTTGAGGTTGATGCAAAGGGGATGTGAGGCTTATTTGGCCGACGTCATTGATACTCGAACTGAGCAGAACGTGCAAGACATTCCTGTTGTTAGGGAATTCTTGGATGTGTTTCCTGTTAAGTTATCTGGATTACCTCCAGATCGAGAATTAGAGTTCACAATTGATCTATTTCCAGGTGCTGCTTCTATATCTTTTCCTCTATATAGGATGGCACTTATAGAACTAAAGGAATTTAAGACTCAGTTGCAAGAGTTGTTGGGAAAGGGTTCATTAGACTCAGTGTATCACTATGGGGAGCTAGAGTATTATTTCTGAAAAAGAAAGATGGAATTATGAGACTATGCATCGATTATAGGAAACTAAATTAGGTAACAGTGAAGAACAAGTACTTGTTGCCTAGAATTGATTATTTACTTGATTAGTTGTAAGGAGCTCAGGTGTTCACTGAGCTGGACTTGAGATTTGGGTCCTAATAGTTGAAGATAACATAGGCTGACGTATCGAAAAGTACATTCAGGAGCAAGTATGGGCACTTTGAGTTTTTAGTAGTGTCGTTTGGGTTATCTAATACCCTATTTGCATTTATGGCTTTGATGAATAAGGTGTTTCAGCTCTACCTGGATTATTTTGTAATTATGTTTATCTATGGCATCTTAGTGTACTCAAAAAGCAGAGAAGAGCATGATAAACGCTTGAGAGTAATCTTACAGATTTTGAGGGAGAAACAACTATATGCCAAATTTAGTAAATGTGAGCTTTGGCTGAATCAAGTAGTGTTTCTAGGTCACATAGAAACTGGACAAAACATACAAGTGGATCCAAAGAAGACAGAGGCAGTTATGAAGTAGGAGGCTCTGAAGAATGTATCAGAAATCCGGACTTTCCTAGGATTAGCCAAATATTACTAGAGGTTTATTGATGGGTTCTCATTAATCTTATCCCCTCTAACTAAACTTCTAAAGAAGAATGTAATATTCAGATGGAATAATGATAGTCAGAAAAGCTTTGAGGAATTGAAGCATCAGTTGACTACAGCATCGGTGTTAACTATTCCATCGAGAACTGGAGGATATGTGGTATACAGTGATGCTTCACATTAAGGATTGGAATGTGTACTGATGCAGTATGGCAAGGTGATATAACCTATGCATCGAGACAATTAAGGTCTCACGAGATAAATTATCCAGTACATGATCTAAAGCTTGCTGTAGTTGTTTTTACTATAAAGATATGGAGACATTATCTGTATGGAGAGACATTCCAGATATATATTGCTAATAAGAGCTTGAGGTATCTATTGAGTCAGAAGGAATTAAATATGAGACAAAGGAGATGGATAGAGTTGTTGAAAGACTATGACTATATGATTGAGTATCATCTGAGAAAAGTTAATGTGGTGGCAGGTGCATTGAGTAGAAAGTCGAATAGAAGTGTAGTTCAAATTCAATTATCGAGGTTACTGAGATTAAGTCAAATGAGAGCTCTGAATGTGGAGTTAAATCTAGAGCAGAATAAAGATCCTAATATGGTGAAGCTTATTAAGAAATTGAAAATGAAACCGAATTCTGAGTTTGAAATGAGAGATGAGACACTGTGGCTGAAGCAAAGGCTGTGTTTGCTTAATGTGGATGAATTGGGAAAGGAAATTCTAGAGGAAGCTCATGTAGTCGCTTATGCTATACATCCTAGTACCACCAAGATGTATAATATGCTTAAGCAACATTTCTTGTGGCTAGGAATGAAGAAGCAAGTAGCGAAATATGTTGTTAAGTGTTTAACTTGCCAGTAGATTAAGGCTAAGCATCAAGCTCCAGTTGGAAAGTTTCATTCACTACCTATTCTGAAGTGGAAATGGGAACGAATTACCATGGATTTCATAATGGGACTGCCAAAGACTTTAGGGTAAAACAATGATATATGGGTTGTGGTAGATCTATTGACTAAGTCAGCCCATTTCTTACTAGTGAGAGAGAATAATTCACTTTATCAGTTGGCTCGAAAATATATAAATGAGGTAGTTAGAATACATGTGTTCCGGTGTCCATTGTATCGAATAGAGATCCCAAATGTACTTTGAGATTTTGGTAGAACATACAATCAGTTATGGGTACAAAGTTAAACTTCATTACTTTATTTCATCCTCAAACAAATGGACAAAGTGAGAGGACAATCAAAACTATTAAGGATATGCTCAGGGCATGTGCATTGGAGTTTTAAGGAGCATAGGATTAGTATATAGCTTTAATTGAGTTTGCATATAATAACCACTATCATAGTAGTATCAAAATGGCACCATATGAGGCGTTGTATGGCAAAAAATGTCATTCGCCTCTGTATTGGGATAAAGAGGGTCTAAGAATGGTTAAAGGCCCAGAACTGATACAAGATACTATGCATAAAGTGAAACTGATCTATAGTCGTATTAAAGCAGCCCAAGATAGACAAAAAAGTTATAAGAATCAGCAGCGAAGGGATATGGAATACAGAGTAGGAGATAAAGTGTTTCTGAGAGTATCGCCTTAGCGAGGAGTGCTGAGGTTCGATAAAAAGGGTAAGCTGACCCTTAGGTACATTGGTCTTTATGAGATTATTGAGAGGATAGGACCATTGATATACAAGTTAGCTTTACCGAATGAGATGTCTTAGATACACAATGTATTTCATATGAATATGCTCAGAAGATACTGATTTGATCTAATGCATGTGTTACTGGCTAAGAGATCGAAATAGTTAGTAACCTGAGTTATATTGAGGAGCTGATCAAGATAGTGGGACATCAAACAAATGCCAAATGGAAGTTTAATTGATAAATGGTAGCAGAAACAAAAGTTAAATGGCAGTGGAAATTTTTATGAATTACATTGGGATTTAATGACATGTCATTGAAAATTGGGAGACAATTGGAGTAGAAATTGGGACAATTGGAGTAGAAATTGGAGACAAATGGACTAGTTAAATAAAAGACCAAGGAGAGACCACAAGAAAGTGACATGTGGTAGTGACACACCATATGCCATAACCCACGAAACTCTCCCAAGTTAAGGACTATCTTCTCTTTAATTGGTCTCTCATTTTCTTAATTACTTCACCTCTTGTTAATATCTCTTCTCATCTTCTTTAATCTTCTTTACCTACGATCCTCTCTTTTTGCCCTATCAATGTAAGCTTTGCTCTCACCCTTCTTTGCTACTATCATTTTTTTGTCTTCTTCATTTGCCACAAGAAGACCCAACCCTACCACCCTTGAATGATGATGCACATGTGAGACAAGAAAGCTAGGGTTAAGAGATATCATGAAGAGTTTGAAGAATCTTGGAGTTTAATCAATGTTAATTCTCATGAGTTGTATGAATATGAAACAAATATGGTGATTAATTGATATTAAATGATAATGAGACTAGTGGTCATTATACATGTGCATTGTGGATGAAGAATGAGAATATTGATGTCTTATTTCTTTGAGTGTATAATGATTAATAATAAAGAGATCATGTTCTAAATTTTAGTGTGTTAAATTTGTTCATGAGTTGCTTAATAAAAAGCATTTATGATGATAGATTAAGGGATGACTGATTATGAAAAAGGAAGTTTGAAATATGATGATGTGTGGATGAAGAGGTAGATAGAGTTATGTCTTACTTTATGTTAAGATGAGTGATAATTCATGAGTTTAGAGCTAATAAGGAAGAGTATTATGATGTCTTGAAATGAGATGAATTAAGGTGATAGTTAGGAATGAAATGAAGGTGAAAAATGATGTAGAACATATGCAAAAAATTAATGATGAAAGTGTACAAGAGTATGTTCTATTTTGGTGTTTATGATCAAGCATGGATTTTGATTTGTGTGTGGATGATATTGAACTGGAATTGAGGTATAAATAAAGAAGTTATCAACTTAAAATGATGAATTTTGAAAATGAATTATTTGATACTTATGAATGAGATATATTATGGAAAAAGGATAGGATTTCCGGAATGATGATATTTAGTTGAAAAGATGATCTATGTACAAGATGTGTTAGATGTAAAATGTAGGAGTTAAAAATCTAAAAAATTGAAAGAGAATGGTTGGAATATGTTAGCTATAACGTTTCTACTGGACATGTATCTGTATTGTAGCCATATCTTGATCTGTACAGATCCAAATGGGATTTTTTTAAGTTTAGATTAAACTAGAGACAAATGGATATATTTTTGATGAAGGAATAGACTTTGAATTCTATCTTTAAGGGTTTCGAAACTTGGCTTCAAATTGAGTACTGTGTGTTGTCGCAGTGTGAGAATAGTCTATAGTATTTTGAGTATAACTTACAGAATATTGAACTAAACTATGTGAACTTTGTGTTGTCAGAAACTGAAGACATATAGGAACATTTTTTTAGAGAACTTATTGCCCAAATACCTCATTTCTGTGTCAAAATGGCCATGCAAAATTGACCTAAAAATCTATCTTGAGAAAAAAAACTGGAAAGGCCATCAATGTGAGTTATTCTTCTTTTGTTTGATGTTTGAAACAACAAATGGTAAGGTACTTTCGTACGATGCATTTAGGCTTCAATGTGATCTTGAATGAGCCTAGTTTATTATGAATTTAGTGATTAAAGTAACGAAAGTGTATTAGGTATTAAGGAATGATTCAAAGATGATGTTAATTGATTATGAGACACGTATTAAGGAAATGTACTTGGGATTGTCATTGACCATGCATTGTACATAATCCATCTATACATATTTGAGTAAATGAGTACTTATATAATTGTGCAAAGTTGTAATGTTTGTAAATGTGTGTTGCATAATATAGAAGAGCAATTAGAGCGACAACATCCAGACGTTACCGGGACTTCGAAGCAATAACTATCTGGAGCATACTATGAGTAACTTAGATGGTCTCATTATGATTATTTGTTATTTTGAATTATGTATTAAATTATTTTATTATGTGTATTTACTAATTTTGGATATTGAATGTTCGAGGCATTTGTTGCACGAATAACATTAGAAGTGCTCATTGAATGTGAACTTCACTGAATATGTGATTTTTCAACTTAGATATTAAATGTTGGACCAAGGTTTGATGAAAAATATGAATGAGATTGTGAATGTGATTGATTGAACACATTGATTGAATATGTGTGGTGTATTGCATTACATGAATGCATGAAAGATAAAGGCACGTGTGACCGAAGTCACCAATAAAAAGGGCTTAAAGCTCAAAACGTGCTAAGAGCCCCTGACTCAATATGTAAAATGAGCCTTATATCCCCAACAGATAAGGGACAATATTAATGATCCCAATATCCATAATGGATACGAGACAGTGAAAAAGGCACTTAGTCACAGCAACGAAATAAATTAATTTGAGTCTCATGAGCATTACATATACATTTGATGTATGCACGAATTAAATGATTGTAATATGTTATTGAATTATTTTGAATGAGAAATGTGAAAATTATGTACAAGGTGTTTTGTGATGGTACATGATGATACTTGAAATGATATGAACTATGTGATTGCATAGATTGTTGTGTTATATGATATGAGTGAACCATCAAAGATGGTTAACTCCCAGAGTTCGCAAAGCTCACCAAAAATTGCATATTGACTGTTCAAGTTCGAGAGAGACGATATAGTTTCTAAGTCAATTTAGAAGAGAACTAGAACTGATTTTGGATAAAAGACTTGGCTCAAAGGTCGGTCAGTTGGGACTGAGAGATTTAGATAAATTTTTGTATAATTCCTAACGTATATACCATGTTCTGTATACAGAGATGTAAAATCTGATTAGTTTTTGATAATGTACATATATAGATGTTGTAAAGCTACAATGTACATATTGTTTAAGAAATAAAATGAGGAATTTGGGTTATAACCATGGTGATTCTTATGTTTTAATTTATGATTCTATAAGTAAGTTAAAGTGATTAGTTGGTACACCGCTTGTGTCGAGCATGTGCTCGAATGTCGGAAGGACGTACGGGCACAAATGTCTAATAGGAGTGGGGTGCCACACACATACTTCAGTTTGGGAAGAAAGGTATGCTCAGTCTATGATACATCGATCCTTATGAGATTCTTAAGATAGTTCTACCAGTAGCTTATCAATTAGCTCTTCCTAGAGAGTTGATCAAGTTACATGATGTGTTTCATGTTTGATGTTGAGAAGATATCAGATAGATGATACACATAAGATTTCTATGCAAGAAATTCAAGTATAATCGAATTATACTTATAAAGAAGGACATGTATCTATCTTAGCCAAATAAGTCTGACAACTTCAAAACAAGCAAATACCTTTGGTGCAAGAACTTTAGCAACACCATAGACTTAAGGAAGCAACATGGGAACTAGAAGAGACCATGAGGACTCAATATCCTCAACTATTTTGATCAGGTATAACTTTCAAGGATGAAAGTTAATGTGATGTCGTTGGTGCATCGCTTCCATTGGGCATGTGCTCAAATATCGAAAGGACATAAGAGCACAAATGTCTGATAGGAGTGGGGTGCCACACACATACTTCAGTTTTGGGAAGAAAGGAGTCTATGTTACATCGGTCCTTATGAGATTTTTAAGATAGTTTGACCAATAGTTTATCAGTTAGCTCTTCCTGGAGGGTTGGTCAGGTTATATGATGTGTTTTATGTTTCGATGTTAAGAAAATATCAGTCAGATGATACATATAAGATTCTTGTGAAAGAAATTCAAGTACAATCAGATTATACTTATAAAGAAGGACAAGTATTTATCATAGCCAGAGAAGTCCGACAACTTCGAAACAAGAAAATACCTTTAGTGAAAGTACTTTGGCAACACCATGGAATCAAGGAAGCAACATGGGAACCAGAAGAGAACATGAGGACTCAATATCCTCAACTATTTTGATCAGGTATAAATTTCAAGGATGAAATTCTTTTTAAGGGGGAGGGAGTTGTAAGGCCTTAAATTGTACCTTAGTTGGAATGTTACATGTTCATGAAAGTACATGTATGATAGGTGTTAAAAATTGTGAGATGATTAAGAATTGCATATGACTTGAATTTTAGTTTAATGGATCATACTTAGTGATTTGGAATTAATTAACATCATTAGAGAATTGAGGTATTAAAATGTACATTTGGACTAAGAAAATTGTTTAGCGGCAAGTCAAATTGGTGCATTGACATTTGACATAGTTGATGAATTGACATTAGCAGCATTAATTAAGTGACAAGTGGCCTAATTAAATTGTGAAACTTGGAAGCCTCATAGAAGAACATGTGTGCTAGCTAGAGAGAGGACTTGTGGCTTATTTCCTTATGTAATAAGTGTCCTTAGAGCAAGATGAGTCATCTTACACATGGCATGGCCATATGCATTGGCTAGTTTCAACTGTAACTCTTCCTTCCCTTCGCTCATTCACTACCGAAACTCTTACTCCCTCTCAACTTCTGGAATTTTACTTGATTTTAGATCGTCTTCACTTGGAATCTTTGTAAGTTACTGCATCAATAAAGTTACTTTATATTACCTTCTATGTTGTTATCATTTTAGTGTTAAGATCATCTTAAATCTACCTTGATTTGGAATTGTGATGGTTACATGAAGGGCTAGATTACTTGGTTCTTGGAATAAGGAACTTGAAGTTAATCATGTAAGGGAGTTCTAAACTTGATAGCATGTTGTGCTATCAATTACGTGATGTTTGAAGTGGATTGAATATGTATTGAATTGATGATGAATTAAGGTCTGGAACATGATAGTTGTTAATGGCTTTAGCTTTAGATTTTTATGCATGAAAGATCATAGATTGTGACCTCGACTTATGAATGATTTTTGAATTAGTTTTGACATGAATTTGGTGAGGTATTAAAGCATGAAAAAGGTAGAATTGAAGTGAAATTAATGGACTGTTGGCCCCCGAAATTTTTTTTGAAGAATAATCATGATTTAAATTAATTTTGAGGTCTTGATAGATTAATTTATTTTTGGATTGATTAATTATGTTAATGTGAGTAGGATTTTATGACATAGCTAAATTGAATTAAAGTTTAAAGTGGTTAGTTGCATAAGGGGCATTTTTGGAAGATCACTTAAGTGGGAAAGTCTTAAGGCTTTGATGGAAGGGCAAAATGGGAAGAAGGAATTGTGGGCTTGTGCTTTAAGAGAGAAAAACATTGGTGAAGAATGAAAGAGGATAGAAAACACAAAAATAAGAAAGAAGGGAGAGAGAGTGTCGTGGGTTGAGAGATAAAAAAAAAGAGTTGAGCTAGTTTTCAAGTTTTCTTAGCCTTCAAGAGGGATTTTGATAGTGATCAAGAAGAGGAAAAAGGGAGAGGAAGATTAGAGCTTCCATTAGAGCCAAGAAACTCATTGTTTGGTGAAGATTCAAAGCAAGTTTGTGTTTAATCTTTTGGATTTTTGGAGGGGTTTTAGTTTAAAGAGCTTAGGAAATGTATGAGTTTAAATATTCTAAGATCAAATTCATGCATGGATTTCTTTAGGTTTTCCAATTGGAATTCCTATTGAATGGAAATTTTGCCATTTATGAAGGAAATCAAGGAGGGGATCAAGTGAGGCAAAAGGAGTAAGAGGAAAGACATCCTTAAGCCAATTTCTTAAGCAAGGAATTTAAGGTGGGTATATGTTTATAATAGAGTAAATAAGCCACTAATGTTCTATTTGAATCAAGGAAGTTTAAGATTTCAATTGCATCATAAATGTTGCATTTATTGCTTCTTGAATGAATTGAGAATTTGCTATATGTTTGATATATGAAATATGTTGATCATTGGTGAAAAGACTTTGAAAATGAATTTTTGTGAAGAGATACATGTTTATGAAATCATGTTTTCAGAAATGGTTTTCGAAATATCTCATGTTCATGAAAAACAAGTTTCCAATAATGTGTCATTTGGGAAAACAATTTTAAATTCATGAAGTACATGTTATGCAGGTTTGATGTAATCCATTTAAGAATGTCATGTGCATGTTGAAAAAGATAAAGGCTTCTCTTACCTTCCCGCTAGTGGCACGGAGCTCTTTCATGGACTCCCTCAAGTTTACGTCTATGCAAAACCACTATGTGGGGTTGCGATAGTATGTCAAGTTTATAACTACATAGGACCATTATGTAGAAATGTGTAGTGCATCATGTTTATGGATATACCCAAACCATTTTGATGTCCTTATGTGCCTATAAGATGTTAACAAGTTCGATACATTTATGATTTGTAGTTTGTGAATTTTGGTTATGAATTTGAGAATGATACTTTTATGAAGTTAATTAGAACATGTATTGGCAAATGAACATTTCAAAGTTTTTGATTATTTTTCCATTATAAACTGTTACCCACGAACTTTTGAGTTCACCTCCATTCCTTTCTCTCTTCGGGCAATGAGCAAGATATCGAGTGATCGAGTCAAGAGTCAAGGCATCACTCCAGTTTGCATATTTTGTTTTTAAAGCTATATTATGTAAAACAAGGCTTTAGTCACATTTTGAGAAATCATTGTTCTTGAAAATTTTGTATTTTTGGATTATGATGTAAGATGGCTTGAAATGCCCACTAAAGCATTGTAAAACTCTTATCTTTTGGTGTTAATGAAATATAGTACATTATGTTTTGCTCATGAGTTCCCCAAGTCTTTATATTGCATTTCCAAGCTTTTCATAAGGGTAGGAATTGTGTACTGAATTTAGGGGGAAAACTGTATTAATCTAGGTAGAAATATACAAAGTTGTCTTTGGAAATTTTTAACTTATCCTCTTACCTTAACACCGCTATAAAGTATGTAAATTTTGGATATCAAAGTTGAGAGACATGAGCATTATAAGTTGGTAATGCTACATAGGATGTATATCATAACAACTATGGTGAATGATGAGACTTTTTGCATGTGATGAGTTATTTGAGTTGAGGTTTGGGAGTTAAATATACCCAAATTGGTAATTGAATGTTTAAGGAGTGTTATTGCATTAGAAGAAGTGAATTTGGAAAGATTATGAGTGAAAGTAATGTTAGAATGGATGTAAGAAGCATTGGAGAGGTTTTGGAGGGGCTTGGGTATCCCCTATGTCCATTAGATGGACTTTAAGTTCGTTAAACGGACCTTCTTGATTCTATGAGGACCCCCAGCATCGCTCATGTCCTTTTAATGGGCATGGGTCTAAAATGGACCTCAACCCTGTGTATGTCCGTTAGGTGGACATATATGGCGGACATATATGTCCGTTTAATGGGCATATAATGTACACTTGCGGACATTTACATTTTAACCCTCTAAATGGAAAAATCTCACTTTATAGTCTTCATAAAAGTTGCATATATAGAAGTCTTCTTTCAAAAAGTCTAAGAATAACCTCAATATTAGGTTTCTAGAGAAAGTTACGCTAATTTTCCCAAGATAGGTACAATATGATTGAGGATATAAACATATTTTATTCTTTTGGACATAACTTCATCATCCGACCTCCAAATGAAGTGATTCTTAAATCAATATATTCCTAACATATTTTTATATCTCTCCATAAAAATTGGTAGCTTTTTATTTTGATCTGACAAGATTGAGGGAAAGATAGTGAGGGGTCGGTTGAGAGAGCATGATTGGGGTATGAATATACTTTGGTTTTTTAAGCATAACTCAATCTATAGAGCTCCGATTGAGATGATTCTTACTTCAAATTCAACTAGAGACTTAGAGCTTTGAAGAAATCAAATTGTGATCTTGGTGATTGACTGGTGTGGGCACACCACTCTTGTGTCATGATGGCTAATGAGGGTTCTTTGAAATAACCCTACAGGATAATATGCTCACGTATGATGACTCCGAATGTTGGGCTCCAACAACAGGGTCCAATATGGACTTTGGTAAAGGTGTGTTGAATGGAAGTGACGAAGTCAAGTTTTAGAAACAAAATGGAGGTTGTGGATGAGTGAACCTTTAGTTCACTCATCCCACAATCATGGGATTTATAAGGCTTATTCCCATGGTCATGGGAAGTAATTAGGAAGGAGAAAATGTTAGTTTTAGACAATTGTTGGACTATATAAGGTTAAGGTACTTAATAATGGTTTAATTGAACTTAATTAAGGTGTAAATTGAACCTATTTTGATGTGGAATGAGTTGATTAAAGGTTGAATAAGATTTGGATTTTTAATTGAAGTAATAATCTTAAGGAAGGTGTTATTAGATAACAAAATATCTAATTTTGAAACTTATAAGTTATTAAAGAAATAAAGTTTACTTATGAATGCTAATGTGATTTAAAGAATAAGAGTGATGCGTTAGTTGTGAATATTTGTGAATTAGGAATTTCTATGATGTTATGTAATATGTAATGACTTAATGATTCATTGATATATTGATGCAAATGCTTTTGTTTATAAGGCATATTGAGTTTGATCAAAAAGGTATGAATATGTTCAATTTGAGATAAATGAAATAAAGATATATGTTATACACTATATTACTTGTTTGTGATTCTGAATTTTGAAATGGATTGTTTTAAAACTGTTAAGTCCTAGTTATAGGTAAATAGGCATGTCTAGAAGGGTCTGTAGCTACTCCTGTGACACTAAGGTGTCTCCTGATATTGACACTTCGGCGTCTCCCCGATATTGACACTTCGATGTCTCCTGATATTTGACACAATAGTGTCTTCTGATTATGGTATCTTTTGTTATGGTCTCATTACCCACTTCTATAAAAAGGATTAGCAGTCTAACTTATTTTGTGTTTTGATATATGTTCAATTCTAATATAAGCTAAGCTCAGTTATGATGCAACAAAATTCGGTTATGATATAATCAAGTTATGTTTTGATACCTTAAACTTTTGTTTTGATATTATGGTATTATGTTTGAATACTTGTAAATTTTGTTTTGAAGCGAGTATATCATGTTATGATATGTTATATTTTGTTCTGATGTAAATAATGTGGGATTGTTCTTTAATTTGAACAATTAAAGGTTGCACGTGATTTGATAATGATTCAGTGTATATGAATGCTAGACAACTGTTAGAAACAATCTTCATATTATATCTTGTTTAGTTATTCTCCGCTAAATTATATGCTTAGCACGGTGATTTTGCCTCCGTGTAGGTTTTGATAAGAAGGTTTAAAGACTGGGACAAAGATAACCGCAGTGGCCAAGAAGAATGAGTTTTGTTTTAGGAAGTTGTTTTTGTTTGAGTCTTTGTTATGTTTAAGTTTGAGCTGTATTTCAAAGTAACGAGACATTTTGTATTTTTCTAGATAAGGTTTGTAATATCCTGTAAGGGATTTGTAATAACCTTTATATAGGTTGGCTTTTGAAATTATGGAATGTATTTGGATAAGTACAACATGCATGATATGTTCAGTTTATAAAATAACATCTAATGATATGTAATGTATCTTTGCTTAAGTTTCTAGGAATGTATGTAAGGGACTGTTTAGTATGTTCTGGATTATTTTGGTTCTGCTTTTTGTGGCATCTGTATATCCTCCCAGGGAATATGTGGGTATTATACTAAGAGGTGAAAGAATAGGACATAAAAGGGACATATTCAAAGCTAAAGGAAGTGAGTAGAAAGGATGATGAACGTCATAAAAAAAAGCATAAATTTGCATTAAAATTGATTGCTTTATCAAGAAAAAGAAAAATAATAAAGTTATAAGTGAATCTTAAGGCAACCTATATCCTACCAATAGAGGTTCACTAGCTTAATGTTGATAGAAAAGGTCGAGTTTATAACCTAAGACAAGAGCTTGTTGGGAGGTAACGTAACATTCATCATCTCTAATGCTTTTAGATGTTAATGTTTCTAGTAGTTTAGGATGTTAGTTTATTATTTTATTAGTTTTGTATTATTTCCTTGATCTTGGATTATTAAATTTTTATTGAAAATTTTCCCCAAAATTTTGGAGTTAGTGTAATTTTGATTTTTACAAGTTTTAGGGCATATATAGCCTTTAACACAACACTATGTTTAGCCCAGTATAGGTGGACTCAGAGAACAAGAATGAGCCACTTTTATACACGCCACCTACACAACATTATGTAGGACAATGTGTACAAAAACACACCCCAAAGTTTCTCCAAATGCAGACTTGTGTTCACTTATGAAAGAGGACTAAAAGTTACATAATATGCCACTTTTTAACACATTGAACTAAGTGGTAGGTGTCCATACCTATGTCGTAAACGTGGCCCTCAAGGTAAGTATACACATCACCATGTTTATGTTAAAAAAAGACGATAATTTTATTAATAAAAGGACTCGAATACAGAACTGAAGACACACTGAAGGAGTTGTAAAAACAAGAACAAGGACTTACTTCTCTCACTTAACTTCTCTCTCTTTATTTTGTGGTTACAACAACACATGGTGATATTGCCTATTTATAGGCAAGCACCACCGACTTACACGCAACTTGTAACAAGTTGCATGAAGCTTTAAGAATGCCCAAGTTGTCCACTTGGGCGATTTTTTTAGAATCTGTTTTTTTTACAATTCTAGAGTTTTCTAAATCTAGAATTTTATACAAAGCTCAAAAATTAGTTGGTGATTCCTAACACTCCCCCTCGCCAACTAATTTCCCTTCAAAGTTTTTCTTAAGATTATCCTAAGCTGCTCACAAAACTCTTCATGTTTTGTTCCACTGAGACCCTTTGTGAATATATCTGCAACTTGGTCCTCTGTTTTAATGTACTTTATTTTTATATCGCCTTTGAGAACTTTTCCTCGAATATAATGATAATGTACTTCCACGTGTTTTGTCCGTGTGTGGAATATTGGATTCTCCGCTAGTTGTATTGCTGACTGATTATCACAAAATAGCTCCACTGAGTAGTCTGTTGGTTGATTTAGATCTTTTAATAACTGTATGAGCCATGTGCATTCTTGTGCTGC
>JANSVA010000003.1:35872889-35889397 GCA_025504915.1 Erythroxylum reticulatum | reverse complement strand
ATGTATGAGATGCCATGTGGAGTTCAGTAGTGATCGCACGTAGCACTCCCTTATCTTAGGATATGTATCGGAATGACTTACGGGCGTCCCGGTGCGTACCCTAGGGTAATGGGGTGTTACAGTATGTCTACTAGGTGGACATTCTCGGGACACTTACATAAATGTGCAATTTTTACCCTTTAGACGGCAAAATCTCTCTTCGGAATCTTCACAGAAGTTGTAGAACTCGAAGTCCTCTTTAAAAGAGTTCTAGAATGACATTAATCCGACATCCACAGAAAAATTTATGTCTTTTGTCCCAAAATCATGTATATATATAAATTATTAACTTATTAATGTTTTCCTATGAGGTATTTAGGCTTAAATGTGATCTTGAATGAGCCTAGCTGATGATAAATTGAGCGATTAAAGTAAGGAAAGTTTATTAGGTATTAAGGAATAATTTTAAGACGATGTTAATTAGTTATGAGATGCGTATTAAGGAAATGTACCTGGGATTGTGAATGAGCATGCATTGTACATAATCCATATATACATATGTGCATAAATGAGTACTTATATAATTGTGCAAAGTTGTGACGAGTGTAAATTTGTGGTACATGATATAGAAGAGCAATTAGAGCGACAACATCCAGATGTTGCCGGGATTTCGAGGCAATAACTATCTGGAGCAAACTGTGAGTAACCTAGATGATCTCACTATGATTATTTGTTTATTTGAATTATGTATTGAATTGTTATGTGATGTGTATGTATTGATTCTAGACGTTGAATGTCCGAGGCATTTAATGCATGAATAATATTGGAAGTTCTCATTGAATGTGAATTTGACTGAATATGTGATTTCTCAGCTTAAATATTGAATGTCGGACTAAGTTCAATAACAAATGTGAATGTGATTGATTGAACACAATGATTGATTGAATAAGTGTGGTGCATTGCATTACATGAATGCATGAAAGTTAAAGGTAGTTGTGATTGGAGTCGCTATAAAAAGTGCTTAAAGCTCAGAATGTGCTAAGAGCCTCTGGCTTAATATATAAAATAAGCTCTGTATCTCTAACGAATAAGGGATAGTATTAATGAGAATTATGAAAATTTGTATACAAGGTGTTTTGTGATGCTACATGATGATACTTGAAATGATATGAAATATGTGATTGCATGAATTGTTGTGTTATGTGATATGAGTGAACCATTGAGAATGGCTAACTCACGAAGTTTATAAAACTCACCAAAAATTACACATTGACTTTTTAGGTTGGAGAAAGACGATATAGCTTCTAAGTCAATTTAGAAGAGAACTAGTACTGATTTTGGATAAAAGACATGGCTCAAACGTCGGTCAATTGGGACTGAGAGATTTAGATAAAATTTTGTATCAAAATCCTCATGTATGTAGCATGTTTTGTACACAAAGATGTAAACTCTGATTAGTTTTTGATAATGTACATATATGGATGTTATTGTAAAGCCACAATGTACATATTGTTTAAGAAATGCAATGAGGAATTTGGGTTTTATCCATAGTGATTCTTATGTTTTAATTTATGATGCTGTGAGTAAGTGAAAGTGATGTAGTTGGTGCATCACTTTCATTAGGCATGTGCTGGAATGTCGGAAGGACCTACGGGCACAAGTGTCTGATGAGAGTGGGGTGCCACATATTATGGCTGAGCAACTCACTCTTTGACCTCTTTTATGGGGTACCAAGTATAAGTCTTTATCGTTTCTATGATTTTGCTGCATGTTAGTTTACCTTTTGCTTATTAGCTATCACGGTTAATTTTATAGCGAGGATGATGAGATCTACAAATTATGTAGTGTAATAGGCACTCCAATTGAGGATTCTTGGGTTGATAGAATTGATCTTGAAAGAGCTATAAACTACCAATTTCTACAGGTCAAATTGTTTGTTTCCATGTCATATAACTAGAAGCATGTTTAAATATCTTTGGTTAATAGTGTTTAATTAATTTGGAAAATTGAGGAGTATTTCTTAATGTTGTTCGTTCTTAATAGTTGTAATTCTGTAAAGTTTTTTTTCCTTGGCAGAACGATAAACTCGAAAACAAATGCATGTCATTTTAAAAATTCTAGGTGCTTTTGTATTTACACTCTATATGTTTTGAATGAATAAGATGTAAGACGACTTTGAATGTTATTCTGTTGCAGTTTGCTGATGTAATCCTTTATGTCCTAAGTAATGATGCAATAAACCTTATTACGGTCAGTACCGTTTGCAGTGAGTTTAGTCTTATATTATTTTGTCCCTTCTTTTGTACAAGTTCCCGTATGGTTTCCCTTTCTCATTGGTCCTTCCCTATATTTCTGGATATGCATTCACTTTGTTCAAAGATCCTTGCAAAAGGCCTACAGCTATTGCCCAAAGTATGTGACAAACATAGACACATTAGTGATAAATTTATTGTAACATATAATCTTTGTTTAGTGACAACATTATTATAACATATAACTTTCACACTTGTGATGAAATCTATTAGACGATATGATTACTGATGTAAATTTCTTTTACTAATAATACAATTATATTGTTGAATTGATAGTTTTATTTGTGAAAGTAATAAACACATTAATGACAATATTTTTTGTAAGAACAGTTTTTCATTTTTGTGACAATATGATGTTGACACTTTTTCCTTAAAATATTAGTGACCAAGAAATAATGGACACTGATAAAAAAAGCACGAGTGGCAAATATTTTGTCGCTATTTTTAATTATTTTAGTGGTGATAATGTTGTCACAATAAAATGAAGTGTTATTACGACTTTATTCGTCATTACTTTATATTATTTGTGTCAATAAATTTATTATAAATATGTAAAATTACTGTCACCATATAGTGTTGTCAGACATTCTGTAGGTTTTATTATTGGTACCTTTGTCATAATAAAATGAAGTACTGTTATGACTTAATTCGTCACTACTTTATATTATTTGTAGCGATAAACTTGTTATAAATGTGTAAAGTTACTGTGACCATATAGTTTTGTCAAACATTCCACAATTTTTAATGTCCGTACTTTTTTCATAAAAGTGTAGCATAATTGTGACCATTTTTTAAATTAGTCATTATTTTATTAATAACAAAGGTATTTGTTACAGGAGATGATGACTTCAAAACTTGGACACTATTAATAATAGTGACTGATATTATTGCTTTTAGTACAACTTTTGTTTTTATTAAAAATACAATTTCTTGTAGTAATGTCTGTTTAACATATATTTGACATTTTCTTCTTTCTATTTCAACAAAACAAGATTCAATTTCTTTGACGTTTTGAAATTAATTATGGAAAATCAAAGTAGGTTACAATAGGTTCTAGCTTGCCGGAGTACTTCTATTTCATTTTGTTACAGAAGTTGCTTGTTTATACCTTTGAAGACAGTTAATCCAACCGTTTACCAATCCGCTACAAGAAATATAGAACTGTGCTGTTCTTTTGTCTGCATTTTATCTCAACTTCATCTAACCAAGATTAAGAAACGAAAATTTAATATTCCCTTTTAAGTATAACTTAAAAATTAAAAAAGGATCAAATAAATTACCATTATTTAGATCATAATAATTAAATAAAATTTTTATTTAATAAAAATACTTTTAATATATATAATTTGTCAGTCGGGTTCAAGTGATTGGTAACCTTATCTTCAGAAGCTTGAAAGTGGGAAGTCTTTACATTCATTTCAATGGACTCTTCCAACCTAACTTATATATGAGGGCATACTTTCCCTTGAACAAGAAATGCAAGAAAGAAGCGCATACGCTAACTAAGGACTAACTTACTTAGACAGTAAGCTGCAGAATTAGTAACCCTTAACAAGGACTAGAACAAGAACGTACATGCACATATCGGTACATGCGTATTTTGCATTTATATGAATCTCTAACATCTCGTATATTGACATGCAACTACTTGTTTGAATATCTTGCACCCGTTTTAGAAACAAAATGATCCCATCACCCTCCTCTCCTCTCCTGATCCTTTTCTTGCGAACTTAGTCATTTGTAATTTTAGTTAAAAACACACACCACGAAAGACGTAACGATGAGATTAAACATCAATCCCCCTTTTTTGTATATAATAATGTGTAGTGGTTGACAAGTAGCATGACAGAGAAGAAGTATCTGCTACAAGCTAGCATCTGTATGTTGTTCTTGGGTCCTTTCTGGAGAGTCTTCTTGACAAATGCCTGTCAACTACTTCGATCGCCATTGGATTCTACCAGCTAGCTGATCATGGTTGAATTATTTCGAAAAGGAACTGATCATGATCGATGGGATACTAGACGTATATTTGCTCGACGGCATGAGGCGATTGGATGGCAAAGTTTTACACAAAATGACACGAAAACATTGTTTATGGTTCAACAATAACAAAATGATTTTGAACCCATTAATCACTGCTTAATGATCGTTCCATGCAAAGAAAGTAATCGATTCTTGCATATCATGTAAGTACGGAATACATTCTCTCTAGGAAATTAGCTTGCTAATCAAAATTCACTCTTCTTTCAGATTGATGTAAAAATTGTTAAGCTGGAGAGACTATAAATTGAAGTATCCTATCAATCCTCTTTATCTCTCTGTTCTGCTCTTGTATTATATCTAGACGTAATGAAAAACATCTTACAACTACTTTGGTGTCTGATCATGACAGGTTATCATAACAAAATTGAAAGATGGGAGTCCTTTAATGGTAGATAACAAAGATGATCACATTGATCATATAAGGAAAACATTTGACTTATACTAGTGATTTGTTTATGTAAGGTACCCAAATTTCTCTAAACTGCTAGATTCTATCACAAATCTCAGTGAAATGGTTGAAGACTTGCAGTGGCTTGTGGTTGCTAGCTCTCTGTAAATAATCCAAAGCTGCCATTGTTCATTAAGACGCAACACATGTATCTTCTCCAAGAAGGGATAGGATGATATATAGTTAATAGTATTAATTTCTTGAGTAATGTTAATTATCCTCATGCCTTGGAATCTATATCTCATTGGCGAATAATCCCACCATTCAAATCGATTACAAATTAGTTGTTTGTGCTTGAGGATTAGGTGGTTTTTCAGCAATAAAAGGCAGCTAGCATGTATGATCAAGACTCTAATGATTTTGCATATTTGAAGTGTTTCATAAGTAAACAAAGATGTTGATAGATGTTTACCATTGTAATTGAATAACTTCTTCAAACTCTTATTGCTCAATAATTCAAAGTTAAACCCTCAATCTTTCCAAAATCATAACAACTCGCCTTTAAACGAGAATGGAGAACTAAAAGAGTTTATAATTATAATTTGGTCTCCGACAAATCTACTTGAGTTACAAGTAAAGTTGCTTGTGAGACACAAGTGTAGAATTAGTTATTGATCATGCTCTAGTAATCCAAGAAAAGCTTCTGCTAAACAAAAGTTCTGAGGTTTTGTTTCATAACTTGCAACAGATACTATGTGCTGTTGCTCCCCATAATCAGGAAACAATTCAAATATACCTATGAAGTCATAGGTACAACCATAGCGTGCAACACGAAAATAAACTTGAAAAAAGATCAGAATCAAAAGTCAGCCATGAAGAAAAAGAAGAACAACAGCTGGGGTGCAGACCAAATTCAATAAGCCAATGCATGATCTCATACACAGTTGACAGGATGAAAGTCGACATTGATAATCCAAGAACTAAGTTATAGACATCAATTCTAAGCAACTGAGAGGAAAGGGACTAAACTTATTATTCATCAAAATTTCCAGTTCTACATCAACACCAATCAAGTGCGTGTGCAAAAACAGGCATCATTAAGTTGTAAAGAGCAGATTATGGATATTTCACATTAGTTCTGCAGCTTTCACTGAGATGAGAACTCTTAGGATATTTCATATTGACTAAACATGAAAACATTAAAAGGTTTATAAGTGGTAAGAGTCAACTTATCAAATAATTAGTTCTAGTCATTTTGGCAATGGTTACCCAAGCTCAATTTTTGTTAATAGGCTTTACAATCTACCCATATTAAAAATTTTAATATGATATCAAAGCAAATTTGATCCAAATTCTTAACTTTCCGATTGTCTATTTAGATATCCAGTCCTAACGATTCGGTCCGATTATTGCTGCATTTATTTCAAGTGACAACTGAACGTCTAGTTCCAATAACTAGTTTCAATCATTTTGGCAATAGTTGACCCAATCTAATTTTTATTAATAGGCTCTAGCCTCTACATATATTAAAAATTCTAATAGGAACAACATACTCGATCATACAAGAAAACTCCACAATTATAGAACAAGAAGTATGAACAATTGCAGAAAGCAAACTCAAAACTTATGCATCAAGTTATACAAGTGTCCTGTGCATCTATATTCAGAAAATTGATTGATTTCAAAATCGCTTTGGACCAAGAACTTTCAGAAATCACACACAAACCCTCCAAATTTTACTACCTTTCTCATAGCGGCTATTGATTCTAACAGCGAAACATAAGATGAACTATATAAAGGAGGGATGATGTCCATTTTCTCTTTAGTTTCGTATAATTGATTCAAATATATATAGTCCTTCAAATAGTTAAAAAAGGGTCGCGTTAATATACTGGAATAATGAAATAGAACATCAAACCCTAGGAAAGTGAATGAAAACCCTAGCTCTTACTCCTCCCTGCGTTCTGTATGCAACTTTTCTAATGCTTTTCTTGCCTTGTACAAGTACCTTTCGAGTTAGGTTAGGCCCCACAGCTTTTGGAAGAACATGATGACGTGGCGAGCAATGGGCAATCGAAGGAGTTCACATTTAGGTCCCACAATGACGTGGCGTGGTTTTGTTTGTTCCTGCATGTAACGAGGGTTTCCTTGCAGCAGTGGGCATAGTGAGAAGACTCTTTGACATATTAGCAATATCCAAATCCTTGATAAGGACAATTGTCAAATAATTAAAAAGTATTATATTTGTAAACCTTTTTTTTTTTTTCCTTCTCTTCAATTAGAATGTTCCTAATTACAAAGTTGTTAGTTTTTCTCCATCTTCTTCATGTGAATGTTATTCGAAAATAGTCTATCTGAGATAAGATTGCGTGTTTCTATATTTCTTCCAACTTTATTTATTAAAAGAATTTTTAGTGAGTTCTTATTGTTTGCTTGTAGATTTGTTTTTATACATTATGTGTACCAATTTTACTTATTCTCCATTTATGATTTTTTCTCCAATAATAAAATCTTAATTATCTCTAGGCCAAATCATGCAATAATTACGTGAGAGGTGATTTATAGTTCATTGATATTATACAAATAAATTGCGGTGCAAATTGTAGAATCTTTTTAAAGTTATTATTTAAAAATTATTGACATGTGAAAAACATCAAATTTAGATGTTAATAAATTTTTGTAATAATTTATGATTTAAAAAGAAGTAAAATTAGAAAAGGCTAAAAACGAAAATTGCAGTCTAGCTAACAAGACATGATCATAATGATCAATATGGCTATTTCTTGAGAGCAGGTAACTCCTCTTTCTCTTTTATTTGTTAATTATTTGTTGAGTTCAATATATAATAAATGGAAAGTCATGTCTGTATCCTAAAGAGGGATTTCTTCAATGACTTTTCATGTTATTAAAAGCTTTGACGTAGCCTCGTACCTTGAACATGAAGACCCAAAGTAGGTGAGATCTTGAGACACACACATGCACAGACCTTAAATTTCCAATCTTTTTCTTGTGCATGGTAAGAGATTTTCCCTTCTCATTAAGTCTTAAACACCATTCTCTCAAGCCACCCTTATTTTTTTTTAATCAAAACTGATATCAAAAGCATCATCACAACCTAATTGAAGAATTTCTTGTCTCCCCATGCAAGTAAGTACACCTCCATACCTCCTAAAAAGTTTGTGATCCTTGTCAGTTTTTTGTTTTCTTTTACTTGAGAAGATACTTGATCCCAACTTTGGCTTGTGTGGAGATATTAGGCAACCCTTAAAGAGACTGACTAATCTTGGAACCCTGAGCTCTCTTCTAGGGTTTTAGAATCTTGAGTAACTCATGTGGTTTGTTTAATTCTAGTACAGAAACATACAAGTGAAAAGGGGAAGGAAAGCGAAAAGAAAGGAGATCGTATGGAAGGAGATTCAAGAGAATCAAAGGATGAAAGTTTGCCGCCAGGGTTTCGATTTCACCCAACTGATGAGGAACTCATTACTTGCTATCTTGTGAGCAAGATATCAGATGCGAGTTTCACAGGGAGAGCAATTACTGACGTTGATCTCAACAAGTGCGAGCCTTGGGATCTTCCAGGTAGTTGTAATTCCAAGTTTTCAGAATTCGCTTGCAGTTAGAAAATCAGGAGTCGATCATGATAAGCAAACAAAAACTTTATTGTGTTTTCAGCTAATTTTGCTCCTCTCCATCTCATAAAAACTATCTACTTCTCCTGCTGCATATAGTTCTTCCGTTAAGTATCATCAGACAGTCTCATCAACATTTGATCGGTATCATAGATTTCTTAGAAGATCGATCTTGTAATAGGTTTTGATTTACCAATTCCATCTTGTGATTAGAAGGAAGTTGACTAGGTTTTCTCTGATGATCAGGGAAGGCAAAAATGGGAGAGAAGGAGTGGTACTTCTTCAGTCTACGAGATCGAAAATATCCCACTGGGGTTAGAACAAACCGAGCAACAAACACTGGCTACTGGAAGACCACAGGAAAAGATAAAGAGATCTTCAACAGCGTCACGTCAGAGTTGGTAGGTATGAAGAAGACATTGGTGTTCTATAGAGGAAGAGCTCCAAGAGGAGAGAAAACCAACTGGGTCATGCATGAATATCGTATTCACTCCAAATCTGCCTTCAGAAACACCAAAGTAAGTTACCTTCATCATGCAGCTCAATCTTTCAAATGTAAATCCATGTTTGGTATCGCATTCATTCGTCGGAAACTGAACAAAATGATAGTCTTCGTCTCACATATTCCAAATATTGCCAAGAAACACGGTTTCCCTGGAAAACAGCCGAATTCAAGGTTCGTTTATTCCAAGCCCGCATCACGTGCTTCCATTGGAAGCATTTGAAAGAAATTCCAAGATGTGACTCACGTTCTATTTGCTTCCCCGTGTTCCATCTCAATGTTTTCTGCTAAGGATTTGCATATGAAGCTAAGATAAGCTATCTCTACCCTATTTGGCTATTGAATCCTTTGAAAATACTCTTGGCCTAGGAACGTTTTGTTTTATACTTTGAAGAGAAAATTTTACGTGATCTTTGATTAATGAGTATCGGTTATTGTTAATATAATATATAATAAAATCTATGTATTAAAAAATATTAATAAGATCTTGGAATTATATTTTTAAAATTTCTACTAAAGTTTCTTATAAGAAAGATTTGTTTTGACCTAAAAAAATTTCTTAAAACATTATATATGAAGAGTAAGATTTGTCTTGACCAAGAATTGAATATATTGTGAAGTATGAATTGTCCATGTACTTGTTTGGAATGAACCTATATGTACATAACTTTATTTCACTCGTTACCATAGACAAAATAGGGTTTGCAACTCCAACAAGTCCTTAGTTCGGCAATCATTCACCTATTCCGGCTTAGTTTCCAGAGACACTTCACCGAAGAAAAACGTGAATATAGAGTGTGATAGTTTTAGTAGGAAACACTCCAAAGCTAACAATAATGGTTTTTATGGATTCAGCAGGATGAGTGGGTTGTTTGCCGAGTTTTCCAAAAGACTGCGGGAGTCAAAAAGTTCTCATCTAGTCAATCACGTGGATCAAATACCTATCACCTGGACTTAAGTTCAGGTATCAACCCTTCACATCTGATGCAGACAGATCAAAGCTACCCGTTCCAGGTTGGAAGAAACTATATGTCTAATGCAGAACTTTTAGAGCTGACTCGAGCTTTTAGAGCAGGTGGTTCATCAACTGGCTTGAACTTGCCACTTCAGTCCCAAGTAAATTACCCTGTTGGTGGAGCAGCTGGGTGCTTCACAATATCAGGGTTAAACTTGAATCTTGGCGGAGCACCCTCGCAACCATCGTTCCGCCCACTGCCTCATCCTCCGGTAATGAACCAACAAGACGTTACTTCTTCAATAATGACTAGCGGCGGTCCATTTGCTGCAGAAGTTAACTATGGAGCAGAAATGAACAATGCAAATGGACCAAGCAGGTACGTTGGTATGGACCATTGCATGGATTTAGATAACTACTGGCCACCATATTAGGCAGGCTCAGAAGATCAGCAGATTAGACAAGTTTATGGATATAGAATAGAACAAAGTATGTTTAGATTCAAGAACTATTGTTCTGATGTATAACTATATATGCACCGTGTTGAGTTGAGTGGCGGCGATAAACCCTGCAGGAGGAGGTGACGGCGTCGCCGCCTACATCTTAATTAGCCTTATATTCCTTCCTCTCTTCTAATTGTAGCGAGTTGAGATTTGAGAATTGAAGACATTTAGTTTGTGGTAAGTTATCATGTTTTATCTTCCTAGAGATACTTATTGCCAGGATTATATTGGCATGAAAATACTCTTTTTGTGTCTCAAATATGGGAAATAATTGTCTCATTCATATAGATAGTTCAATGCACTTTTCTCATACTGAAGGTTAAAAGACATACACCTACACATAGAATTCTCATAGATTAAGAAAAACTCTTTAAAAATAACAATAAAATATACCGAATAGGAATGTCAAACTTAAACTAATCAAATTATTTACAATATAATTAAATTTAGCTCTTAAATTTAAACTGAACTAATTAAATTTGATTTTAACTATAATTTATTATAATTATCTTTAATTATTAATTTAAATCATATTTACTCTATTCAAGTCAGAGATTAAAAGATGAGTTTATATATTAGTGACATTTACTTATAATGTTCATATTGCACATATTTTGTCATTATTTTTTAAACTGAAATATGAGATAAGAGATTTCTCTGAAAAACTAAAAATTAAAATAAGTTTTATAAAAATTTTAAGGGTTAAGAAAATTTTCTAATATTTTTTAAATTACAGGGGAGGTATATATTTTTTACTCCATAGTAGAAGACCACACCTAATTTGTAGCTCAATGAATTGAAAACAAAAATCTAATCCAATTTATCCAATCCATTTTGTGTAGTGAAATAAGTCCAAATTAAAGGGTTTATATTTTAGTAATAAATTTTGAATTGGAATTAAATGAAAATTTAATATAAGAAAGTTTATAAACTAGATTGAAGTCATATAAAAAATTTAAAAATGTTTAGTTTGGCACAATATGTATAAGCAACTTATATATGTATGTTCGTATATAAACTTATAAGTTTTATACAATATTCACTTTAAATTAGTTTACTTCTATATAAATATTATATATGTTTAAATTTTACTATAATTTATTTTAATATTTACTTACTTTATTGTAACATACCACTTCCATAGAGCATATATCCGATATACCGAAAAATATTTAAGAACATACTCTACGAAAATGACACGTTAAGATAATTGCATTTCCACATTTTAAGGCTTCACATATGAAAGCATTTCAAAACTTCATTTTAAAACATTTCATTCACAATCATATTTGGTCACAATCATTTCATTCCATTTTTATTCACAATATACACAATCTCAAATGTCATTGCATTTCTAAAATTCACTTAAACAATATACAACAGTTGAAAGATACAATTCTTGATACAACATAACTAAGACATTTGAAGGTACAGCTGATCTCGGCACTGACCCATGTCCAAATGCAGAGCTACTAGACTAGTTAGAGAAGCTAGGTCTCCCCAGTACCTGAAAATCAACATTGCAATTTTGATGAGTTTTGCGCACTCGGTAGATTAACTGTCATCGATGTGCTCACTCGAGCCAAAAACACAACATCACAATATATAGCCAATTTCGCAAGTATATCACATTAGCCTAAATCAATTCCCATACAGTTTTATGTACCATATTACACTATACATCTTATCTCAATAAGCACATTAAAATACAAACATTTCATATAATCTTTTCAAAATAATCTTGTCTTTCACCTCAGTCATTCATATCATCAACATGTATACAAGTGATGCATATGACTATATCAACACAATTTAGTACTTTTTCCCAATCATTTACATGTACACAAACATAGCATAACATTATACCTAGTCATTCTTTACAATCATTCATATGATTACATGTAAAGATATATATGCAATGCACATAAGACTCTACTTTTATTTTTATTTTGTTGTAACCGAGTACCTATTTAACTAATCTATATCCATTGTGGATATTGGGTTCATTTCAGATATTGTCTCGTATCCATTGTAGATATCAGGCTCATTAATCGTTGAGTTTGTGGCTCTGTGTGCACATTTTTAAACTTTAAGCTCTTTTTCACGTTGGTCACTCTAGTCACAACTCATTTATCTGATCATACATATCAATGTAATGAAAATTCATCAAATCACATATTATACTATCAATAACTCTCATTCAGTGTACACAGTCATATAGCACATTCATCGGATCTAAGTCCGGCATTCAACATATAGTTGAAAACACAATTTTCATATTCACATTCAATTTGCAAACACTTCCAATATAGTCTTGAATATTAAACTCCTCGGACCATCAATGTCTGGAATTATCACAATCATATCAGTAACAATTCGATAATTGACAATAATCATAAACAATTCAATCATAGTGAGAGGTTAACTCATAGTATACTCCAAATAACTATTGCCTTGACGAGCCGGCAATATCTAGATGTTGTCAGTCGATTTGTGCTTCTAAATCATGCAACACACACATATGTACAAATTACTAACTTGTTTAACCAAATAAGTACTCAATCATACATATGTATATGTGTTATATTTAATGCATGCTCAATTGACTATCCCGAGTATGTAACCTATCTAAATGTTGTCGGTCGATTTGTGCTTCTAAATCATGCAACACACACATATGTACACATTACTAACTTGTTTAACCAAATAAGTACTCAATCATACACATGTATATGTGTTATGTTTAATGTATGCTCAATTGACTATCCCGAGTATGTAACCTTATTCACAAATCTTGCTCATTCATTCATCATAACTTGAATATAACTTGTTTGCAATTAGGATATGCTTTAGGTAAGTTTGATTGTGCTAACTTCATCAATCATACATTCATCAATTCTTTCCAAGCATTAAATATTCACACAATTTCTCAATTCTCATTCAATCATACCTAATTCATTTCTTATATCCTTTGAAGTACATTTGCATTCATATGAACATCTTTGTATTATTAACAACTCATACTTCCCAAATTCATATACATTGGTACCAATCAATCCATTCTTTAATTTATAACCTCAATTAACAACTTAAACTTATCAAACACTTAATCACTTAATCAAGCAACTTTTTAAGTTCATTTCAAGACCCAATCAAGTCCAATTATACCATTATAAAGTGTCTTAACCTTATATAGTCCAACAATTGCACAAAACCAACCTTTTCAACTTCCAAAAGTACTTCCCACGACTGTGGAAAAAAACAAGAATTATACAATTCCCACGATCATGGGATGAGAAATCCGAAGATACTCCATTTTCATGTAAAATTTTCCCAGCTTTTAACATCTTCATACCAAATTCACACATCTTCATCATAATCCATCACTTATACCTTAATTATGTTTCAATTCCTCATTCATTCCATATCCAATTCCAATTCAAATCATTCTATTGGTAGCTAATAAACAATTCATCTTTTATGCATCAAAAGCCAAAATAGAAACTTCATTCACTATCAATCATGTATCCTAGTTCTGTTGCCATTTCAAAATCACTATATTAGCACCTTTCTTAACGTAAATTCACCTCCATTATACCACAAATCCTAATCTAATTCATCCATAAAATAATCCATAACCTATTGTTCATACATCAAGAACATAACAAAAAGTATCAAAGTTCATGCAAAAATTTCCAACACAATTCATCATCAATATCATAAACAATTCATCTCACTTTCATCATCATAAATTCTTTATGATAATATGCCATAAATACCAATTTTTTACTTACTTGTCTAGCTCAAACTCCAGGTAAAAGATCAAGCTAATTAAGCTCTCCATACATGCAAAAATCATCACAAATTCAAGGTGGGAATTGAATGGATTTCGGCTAGGGTCAAAATCTATAACAAGAACAACTATGTTTTGATTCTTTACCTAACTTTATGAAAGTAAAAACATGGATGTTGGTGCCGGAATTTAATAAGACTTCAACTAAAATGCAAAGCTAGGAAGATGGATGCAGGTTTCGGTGGAGAGAAGCAAGAAAGAAGAGAACTCAGCAGAAACTTATTTTTCCAACACTTGCTTAATTCAACTAGGTGCAAGGTTTCATTAACTTGGATTAACATGTGTCCTTAAAAATGCTAGCCACTTATCGTCTTCCTAAGCCACCAAATGTCACCTAATTATTAGTCCATTTGTCACTCCATGATCAATGCCATTTTTTCATTAATTAGCTGTGCCAAATGTTACTCAATTATAGACTTAATTCTCCTAATTTTTCATATATCAAGTTGTCTTACCCCTTGACATTTTTTCTATACCAAATGTACATTTTAATTCATTAATTTTCCAATGGTAACAATTAATTTCACGTTACCAATTATAGTCCATCAATTATTGTCATTGGTAATCTAAAGTACAAGACATTGGAAATAAACACTCATGCCATATTCATTTTAGTTTCATACCCCGGAATATGTCAATTGAGTACAATTTGTCTAAATCACAATTCATGTGTGTATGCTAATATTATACATATGAATACAAAAATAAAATCATATCACAAATGTACCAAATTCATTCTATATGATGTCATTTGTGTAACTCAATAGTCTAACACTTAAGATCTTTCAACAATTTAAGAGACAGGAAATTACACTTATTTATTATTTTATAAATAATATGTTTTACTTACATTGTTAAAAGAAATTACATTTTTATTTCAAAACATTCTTAAGTTTATTTTATGTAATGAATAATTAAATAATTTATTTATATTTTGTGTAATTATTAAAATTTTAAATGATATGGATTGGGTTGGATTTTATTATTTTTTAATCAAATTTAAGTAAAAAGGTCTATTTTATAGATTAGATCAAATAAAAGTTAAAAGTTAACGTATCAAATGCATAAGGCTCCCTGTTTTGAAAGGATCTGGGGAGGGTCATCGTTGTACGCAATCAATTTTTACTAGTTGCTCCGAGACTCAAATATAAGCTTAAAATTTTAAATTTAATTAGCTATAATGTTTAATGAAATTATGCATTTTTAAAAATATATTAATAACGTCTAAAATAGGAAGGTATACATATAACCGTTATAAATATAACTTAACAATTATTGTAATAACTTTTAGCTTAATGAAGTGAAAAATATGACAAAATTCTTCGTATGCTCATCATATTACTCACAAATCAAATGGCACATTTTATCTATAAACATTATTAATCTCCATGATATTTAATTAGAAATCCTTTATTTTAAAAAAGTCATTGAATAATAATAATTCAATGATTACAAAATTCAACCGATTCAATTTTAAAAACTTTAAACCGTCTAATTTTTCAGTTCGATTTACTTTAATAACTCTTGTTGTTAAGAACCGATCAATTTATTAATTAATCGATTAATTTCATAAATTAATAAGTTCTTATAAAATAAAATAAATCAATTAATTTTCATTTAGCAATCTTTTTTTATAATTAAATTTCAAATTCTTCGATAGGTAAAAATAATCTCTTTATATCATATATCAAATCCTGAAATTTTATTTAATTTTTAGTTGTTCTTATAACAGTCTAATACCGATTGAATCATTTGAACCTTAAACTTTTTGTCTTACTAGTTTAACTTTCAATTTGTTTTTTAAAACAATAAAATATTTTTTATAATATAAATTTTTAAAACATTGAAATATTTTTTATAATGTAAAAATGGCTCTCGAGCTAATTAAAAATAAAATTCTTAAATGCAAAAATAAAAGAAAATCATGACCTTGTTTGGTAAATAGCTTATCAACTATTTTTCGACTAATTGAAAGTTTTTAGCTTTTTGATCATGTCAAACAACTGATAATTATGTTTGATAATTAATTGATTGAGTTGACGGATTGAATTTAATCTATTGATTTTGAAAACGTTACTATGAAAAACATTTTCTTCCAGTAGTTGAGAAATTAAGGGACTAAAAGATTATATCCAAAAGTTATTACAAATCACTCGAAGAGATAGAGATAGAAATATAAATTTGACTTAATTTATACAAATTTTAAAAATTTAATTATTAAATTAAAAATATTAAATATTAAATTAAAATTTAAAAAAATTAAATGCTTTTAAATTTGTTATCTCTGATTATATTACATCAATTACTTTTGTATATACCCGATAATTAGGTCCCTTTTATG
>JANSVA010000003.1:35857389-35872789 GCA_025504915.1 Erythroxylum reticulatum | reverse complement strand
CACCAAGGACTATATGCTCACATATAGAAAATCAACTCATCTTGAAGTGATAGGTTACTCGGATTCAGACTATGCCGATTGTATAGACTCACGGAAATTTACATTCGATTACATGTTCCTATTAGTTGGAGGAGCAGTTTCATGGAAAAGTGGAAAGCAGTCCATCATTGCTACTTCCACAATGGAGGCTGAATTTATGACGTGGTTTGAGGCCACGATTCATGGATTGTAGTTGCATAACTTTATCTTAGGTCTTGGTCTTGTCAACAGTGTTATCGGACCGTTAAGAATTTATTGTGATAATTCTGGAGCCGTATTCTTCTCTAAGAATGAAAAATATTAAAAGGGTGCGAAACACATGAATTTGAAGTATTTGTCTGTGAAAGAAGAAGTGCAAAAATATAAAGTGTCAATTAAGCATATTGGTATTGATCTCATGATAACGGATCTGTTAACAAAAGGCTTACTACCCAAAACATTTCTTGGTCGTGTTGAACGTATAGGCCTTATAAATAAGTTCTTGTTAGTATAGTTTTTAGACATGTATATATACATATCATTGTCTTGCTCAAATTGTTATGACACTTATGAATTCAATTACAGTTTTATGTTTTTGCTCACTTACTAGTTATCCATATTATTTTGTATACAATTATTATTATTTGTGAGATAACAATTACTGAATTACCCACTTAAAGTTTGTTGAGTTGAGTTGATTCTGTAATACATGGAAGGAATCAGGTTATATAACTTATGACTGCGATGATCCCATCAGCTTAATTCAATTAAGGATTACTTAATCAATTCCAATGTATTGTGTGTACTTAAAGTTTTATTATTGGATCATTAAGTCGTAACATGGGCCAAGTGGGAGATTGTTAGACTATTTTATGTCCTATATCACTATAGATTTGAGTCCAATGAACAGCACCCAAGATAATGGTTATTGGGTATTATAGAATAGATTTCAAATGGGTCAAAGACCCTTTTCCTTTCTCTTCCAATTATCAAAGGACATGTCCGTTGATGATGCTATATAAGTTGAAAAAACTTATTGAATCATAACATTTTGAACCATTGAAGAATTCTCTAACGGAAGAAAACAAAAGGAAATAAAATTCGTTCATGCAAATCAAAATCTAACGACAAACAATCATGGATATAGGTACACAAATCAATCGATCCATAAATAGTTTTACACCTAGCTCTCCCAATCTGAACTTTACACTCCTCCAATTCACTCTTAAATCAACTCCTAAATTTCCTTCCCCATTCCGCCATTCTACCCGCCACCCCCTCAAGCCTTTCCATCACCGACCTACGGTCAAACTCACGCCATCCGCTCTTAACACAAACCCAAAAATCATCCTCCTCAAACCAATTATTGTCCACCATAAACCTCCTTTTTCCAACTTACTACCATGATTTTCAGAAGTCAAAAGAATAGGAGTATGACATGAATGAGAAGCTACTAGATTTGAAATAAATGCACGAGGAAACAAATCATACCAATTAGAAGTAACCAGAGCTCTATCCAGCTTTTCTTGCACCTAGTCTGATGTATCCCTACCACGTTCCCAAGTAAACGTGAAACCCTTCCAACCAACCTCTATCAATTCACAAGATTCCACCGCATCTCTGAAACCACGAAAAAGCCAATCCGAATGATCAATACTGCCTCTCTTATCTGAATTATGAAGCATATCATTAAAATCACCCATCACACATCAAGGCAAAGTCGATCACCCTCCCAACTCTTTGAGCAATTCCCAAGACCTTCTTCTATCACACCTATTGGGAAACCCATAAAATCCAGTAAAATGTCACTCCCAGGAACCTTCCCGAATAATAGCATCAATATAGTTTAATGAACTACTTAACACCTCACAACCATTTAAACCCTTACAGTACAAAGCTAAACCACCTCCTCTGCTCTCTCTTTCAACAGGAAAGCAGTAATCAAATCCCAATGCAACTTTTACCTCTTTAATGTGCTCTTTTATCGCTTTCGTCTCGCAAAGAAAAATAACAATTGACCTATGGACCCTAACTAGATCCTTCAACACCCGAATTGCCTGAAGGTTGGCCAAGCCTCGACAGTTCCAACTCATACAACTCATTGGGATCGGCAGGCCTGAATCACAGGCTCCACCGTAAGAAAAGAATTGTTGTTATTCGACCCTAGGTTACCAATTTTCTCCATGTCAACTATAGACAGATCCATGTTTCCCTCCCCCATGCTTACCACGCTCCGCTTTCTACCATCCCCAATTACTACTAAACCTTCCTATTCTTATATGCTCTAAACCAGTTGCCCAAGCATTCCACCACCAACCTCACTCGATCCTCCTCCCATATTTTGCCCAACTAACTATCTCTCTACTCCCATTGTCCTAGATGAGCTCCCTACCTCGCCACGACTTTTCACTCCTCTATCCATTCCCACCATTCCCAAGACCTTCTTCTATCACACCTATTGGGAAACCCATAAAATCCAGTAAAATGCCACTCCCAGGAACCTTTCCGAAGAATAGCATCAATATAGTTTAATGAACTACTTAACACCTCACAACCATCTAAACCCTTACAATACAAAGCTAAACCACCTCCTATGCTCTCTCTTTCAATAGGAAAGCAGTAATCAAATCCCAATACAACTTTTACCTCTTTAATGTGCTCTTTTATCGCTTTCGTCTCGCAAAGAAAAATAACAATTGACCTATGGACCCTAACTAGATCCTTCAACACCCGAATTGCCTGAAGGTTGGCCAAGCCTCGACAGTTCCAACTCATACAACTCATTGGGATCGGCAGGCCTGAATCACAGGCTCCACCGTAAGAAAAGAATTGTTGTTATTCGACCCTAGGTTACCAATTTTCTCCATGTCAACTATAGACAGATCCATGTTTCCCTCCCCCATGCTTACCACGCTCCGCTTTCTACCATCCCCAATTACTACTAAACCTTCCTATTCTTATATGCTCTAAACCAGTTGCCCAAGCATCCCACCACCAACCTCACTCAATACTCCTCCCATATTTTGCCCAACTAACTCTCTCTTTACTCCCATTGTCCTAGATGAGCTCCCTACCTCACCACGACTTATCACTCCTCTATCAATTCCCACCATTCCTGGCACCTTCTCTCCCTCTTGAAGCCAACGTGCTCCTTCATTCCCTCCCCTCCCAAAAGAAGCCTTAAGCCAATTTCTCCTTTTCCTTTCCACCTCATTCATTGGATCAGAAAATAGTACCTCACAAAATCTATCCGTGTGATCTAGAATTTCACAGATAAAACAAAATGGTGTCAGACGCTCATACCTGAATTTGATCAAAGACCATTCCCCTTCTAGTTTCTTTATCTTTTTTGTTCTTTTAAGCGGCTTATTCACATCTATAGTCACCCGGATTCTCATGTAACTTCTCTACATAAACGAGTTATTCTCTATATCATAATCTGCAAATTTTCCAATATAGTTTCGTATTTGTTTTCCGATTGCCTCTGTCATAAACGCAATCGGTAAATCATGCACTTGAACCCAGATATCTGCTGTATTAAGACTCACAGTACTAGGAACCTCTCCCGGTTGAAGGTGGTGGATCAACAACATATTTGCATAGGACCACAGACCCCCATCAACAAACCGCTGCAAATCGCATTGGTGGTAGAATTGAAAGATAAACAAGTTATCATTTAGAGCTCTAATCGTTACCCCTCTTCCAGGTCTTCACAAACTCGCAAGTCTATTCTTCAACGAACCAAAGTGGAAAACCTTATTCATCAGCAGCCTCCCTACCGGACACAACGCCAACCCTGCATCAGAACTTCTCCCCACCTCCACACTATCAACAATCAAGCCTTCCTCATCCGAATCCCCCAAATTCAATTGTCCTAAGTCTCGTTCCATGGAAGATGAAACCAAAGGAGCACACTACCTGGACCTCAAAATCAGAAAATCTAGCCTCACCGAATGAAAAAGAAAATACCAATCAGCAAAAAACTTGCCGCCAAAACCTAGCTACACTGCCATCAAGACACACAGTAACACAGTCGTATCTTTTAAACTCTACGCGACCTTGGAAGTTCAAAATTATGCGCGAGCGGGTAACCCAGTTACAACAAGGTATACCTAAAGTGGCCCGCTATCACCGATTTAAATTCCACGTGGCGCACATCGAGCGGATTACATTGAAACATCGGGGTCCACAAAAATTTTGTAACGATCGCTCTTCTATTGGCCACCTCATCGCTTGCGTTAAATAAACTGAAAATTAAAAACTAACAAACAAAAGCAATGACCCAAGAGCAATGGTGCTTTTAGAGCTAAAGCGTCTCTTTCTCGGCAAAATCGCGAAGAAGGGTTTTTGCTCTCTACTTCTCTGGTAAAACCCTGCACAGTTCGATCTCTTACTTCTTGTTCGTGTTCTTTTCTTTTGGGTTTTTTTTTTTGACTAAATGGTCCTTTCTTCGGTTTCATGCATTTTTCTTTTTATGGGATTTATGATGGTTGGTATAGTTATGGTGTTCTTGTTCAGCCTTCAAGCTATTGTTAGTGTTGTCACTAACGGGTTTGTTTTGTTCGTCTTGTTTTGGAAATGGGTTTATTTCCTCTTCATTCGAGTCTTTGATATTAGTTGGCGTTGAATGAAATGAATTTCCGAGAAATGATGTGTTGTATTTGAGCGAGATTGGTTTAGTTGCTGTAAACAATTGTTCTCTTTCTTTCTTGAAAATGTGGGCTTTCTTTTTCTTTTACCAATCACTACTCTTAGGCGATAAAGATTAGGTTTTATAAAGTGAAAGAGAAGGGAAATGGTTTGGTTGGTTCACTAGCAATGTAAAGATGAATTAATCTGCACATGAATGGGAAATTCTCTGCCAATGTGAATCTTTCTTTGTATTGTCGTATCTTTCTTTCTTCTTCAGTAAGAAGTAAATACTTTCTATACCAAAAAGAGGAAATCTTTTATACCTTGTTGTCATGTATGGTGCGTTATGTTTATGAAGATTCGTTTCTGAATAAATATGGTAAAAGGGTTGCCAATGCATAAATAGGTGTTGAATATGATCGGATCTGTGTCTTTTTATGTGAAGCAGGTGAAAATAGTTGGAAAATTAGTTATTTTATAAGTTCTTTTCTTTTCTGATCTCTTGAAATTATGAATGAATTTGAGATCAGTAGGTGCACAGGCTTTCATCAGAGGGGGAATCTTCATTTGAGCAACTATTTTGGTTTCAGTCTTTGACTTGTTTCATTTTATCTGACTTTTGTAATGGAGAATTTGACACTTCGTATCAATTCTAAACGTTCTAAAACTGGAACTTTTGGGCATCAAAGCAGTTGATTATGTTATTACGGGACCTGCTATCAAATTCTATAGATGAAGATCAACCTTCTATGAATGGAAAACAAGATTTGTTATGCGAGTGGGTACTGGCGAAAACCTGGAATAGTTGTTCAAGAGATGTCAAATTCACTCGGAATGAATCAGATCTATTGAGTGTTGACACTTACAATGCAATATCTGGAACAAACGTGATATGCAAGCATAGGAATTTTCTTACGAGGTCTTTTGTAGTCCATCAAATTGAATGAAAAACTGATAGAGGGGCGGTTGATATAGTCAACATGGTTCCTTTAGAGACTAATGCTGGCATTTGTCCTACTATTATCACTGAAAATATGGAGAAAGATGTTGATGGCTCTAGTAAGACTTCTGAATTGCAGTCAGTACATACCTATAAAGAGGTTTTGCTTCATAATTTCTCTACATCAAATCCAGAAATGGATAAAAATTCTTTGCACTCTGAAGGAAATGATATAGCAAGAACTTCCAGTAGTACTGTTCCCACTGAAGCTTTGGCAAGGAGGAAGGACAGCAAGATTCTGGAAACTTGCGAGCTGTGTGGTGGTATAGGGGATACTGAAAATATGCTAATTTGTGATAATTGTGAAAAGGCATTCCATGTATCTTGCCACATTCCAAAACATAAACCATTGCCCTTTGATGATTGGTTCTGTAAATATTGTATGAGATTGCGGAACAAAGTATCACTAGATGCTGCTTTCCAGAAATCACGTCGCATTACTGGGGGTAATGAATCATCTAGAATTGGAATGGATAGAATAACAAGAATGCTGAGATACCCTGATCCATATACCACTCGTGTAAGAATTGGTAATACTTTTCAAGCCGAAGTTCCTCTGTGGGCCGATCAAAATTCCCAGTATGTCCTTTTCTTTTACGTTTCCTTGTTCCTTGAAAATGTCCATTTTTTAAAAATTTCTTTTTCCATTGCCTTCCTAATTGTATGTGAATTTGTTGACTTAACCAAGTACATGGTAGTTTTTCTATATTTTTGATTGATGTAGTGAATGTTCTAAATTAATGATGGCATTTACATATCGATGAATGTGCTCATTGAATTATTTGCTTGTGGGCTACACCTTAAAGACCTTCATTCCATATATGTTTGCTTGCAGATTAACAGAATTGGTCTTTATCAATTTAGTGTGATCAGTTGAGTGATAAAGACTCAGTGCTGAAATAATTGCATTTAAAAATTCCTGTTTGCTCAGTAGAGATTGTTGTTTAAGAATTGAAAGCTTGACAATAGATTTCATGTTACCTAAGGTGGTCTTGCTCTCTGTTTCATTTCGTTGTCTAGCAGCTGTCTGCATTTTTGTTTCTTCAACCGTGTTATCATTTGACTGTTCATTTCTAATGGGAGCATTTACTGGAAATAAGTTTCTTTACATTGAAAAATTCTAGAGGTTGATTTACATCTTTGATTAGTAGTCCTTAAATTGGCGCAGGGATTTAGATGACGTTGATGAGCCATTGGAGTTGAATCTTGCGGAGGCTGTTTGTTCACATGTAAGGAAATCTTTGCTTTCTAAAGCCTCGTGAAAATGCAAGAGTTGCTGGGACTAATTGAAAAATAATGGTTCTCTTGAACCTTAAAGTGGATTAAGTAAAAATCCTGGAGTGCTATCTTTTGGTATCTATTGAGCTCTCAAATTTTTGGATTGGTGCTTTCCCACTTCATCCTTTTATGCTAGTTAAAGAGTCATTTAAAACAACATATCGTATGATCGCGGGGGCAAGGGTATTGGTGGATCGGAGAGATCCTTGAGTCAGATGTGTGAATTTGCATTTGTAAAGTTATAAGCATGGATGCTAATATTTTCATTTGCCAGGATATTCCAAAGCTGAAGTCTTCAAAAAATTGGCTCCAGTGCCGACGTATTGAAGTAGTAAAAGTTAGAGGTAGACGTAAACATAGACGAATTGCATGTGGGAAATGGCGCAGGTATCATTTGGAGATGCATGCATGTACTTGTTGAATGGCTACATATGAGTCATTTTAAGTTTAAGACTGTCAAAATACGGCCTTTTGCCAGTCTGTGTATGTAGACAATTGTTGGTAGTAACAATTTTAGTTTGGCTTGTTATTTGCTGTTGGATAACAGTGTCTCATCTATATGATGAAAAAACTTTAAATGATATCAGCTCTTACCTTGTGTTTTTATTTTTTTTTATATCAATATCTGCCTTACTACTTTTATGAACTGTTCATAATGTGTGGCTGGCATCATTTTGCTTAGCTACTGATAGGTGCTACGTTGTCCCTGTGTAGGAATGATATGTTAATTTGGCATTGTTTTGCTTACTAAAATAATTCTGAGTACCAACTGTTTATGCTACAATGGATCTTCTATGATGCAGGGCACCATTTTCTGAAGTCCAAACTGATGACTGGGAATGTTTTTGTGCTGTTCGGTGGGACCCAGCACATGCCGATTGTGCCGTTCCTCAGGTGATCATCATCCCCTCTGAATTACATTTCTTGGAGTACATACGAATTGTTTGTTCGTAAAAGTTTATTTAAGTCTGCTTAACTCTTATGCTAATCAAGTGACATGTTTGTAACATAAGATAAGAAAATATCCTTATGACACCGGCATCTTTTCTCTGTGCACCGGTATTATTTTTTGCTAATTTAGTAATTTTCAAAAGTTCTCCGATGGCATCTCTCTACGTCTCCATCTCCTTCCGCAAATTCAGGAGTTATAGATGACTAGATGTTTAACATGGTATACTTATGTTCTCAGGAGGAAGACACTGAAAAAGTTATGAAGGATTTGAAACTTATAGAAAAGGTATGTGTTACATGTTTTGGACCATTATCTACCTGCATTTGGTGTTGACATGTGAAATGAATACACTTTGTTGAGTCATTATACATGCATCAAGCATATTTTGTCTTCTAAGAAACTAAATTGTGTTGAGTTGTTGCATGCTCTTTTAACCCATGCTGGGTTACTGATGTCAAGATCCCAGCAGGAGGGTTAGAGAAAAAATGAGAGAGTTTATATGGTTTGAATTGAGATTTTCACACTGAGCATACGACCTTTCATTTGTTTTGTGATTTCTCTCTGAGGATTAAGAAATTTAAGATTTCTTTCTTTTGTACTCTTTAATCTGAACTACAGCCAAGGGGGTGATTCATTATTTAAGAAATTCATCATTCTCACTTGCAGTCCTTGCTTCCCTTTTGCTTTTTATATTGCTTGTGATTGCTTCAAATCATTTCAATTGTTGTGCAGTTGAAATCTCGGCTATCTGAGAAAAGGGAAAAGTAGATATATTTTTGGCTTTACTGGTTCAAGGAGATAGTGTTCTTATTGTAACTGAGATGTGGGGGATGATCATACTGATGGAAGATCACGTACAGCTGTTACCATGAGAAGTTTTCTACGTCTGCGGGAAACAATTTTGGGATTCATTATAGGATTTCCTTTTGATCTACACAACAAAGCTCTGGTAAATCAGATGTTGTAACTACAATGCTCTTTAATGTTTCTTGAGTTCTTTTTCTGAATAATTGCCCCTTTAGCCTTTAATATTCTTTTTCTGAGAAATAACTTGAATGTGAAATTCTTTTTTCTCATTAATACTAATGTTGTATACCCTTACACAAATAAATGCATAAACTGAAGTCTAATTACATATATGTTAACTTATTTTATATATTAATGAAGAACTATGTATTAAAAGTTATATAACAATAAGGGTTAATTATTTTTAAAAAACCCAAAATTTTGTGAAATTTTCAATTATTAAAAAATAAAATGTCCAATTTTTTTCAAATCTAACCTGAATTTTAAAAAATAATAATAAAATGTTTGAACTTTCAAAACGTTTTCGTTAAATTTATTGACGTGTTTTAGAAACTTTAATTGTTAATATATGTTGGCTAAAATTAACCTAGTAAATAAAGATTAATAAATGATATCTTTTAATCATATAATTAAATCGATGTCGTTAATGACTTAAATTAGATCATTTAGTTTCAAAAATTTTACATTTTGATATCAGTTTTTTTTCTTTTTTTTAGTTTGTTTTTTTCACATTTTCATTTTTCAATTTTAAGATTACGCAATTTTGACGGCTTCACATTAAGAGCGTTAGAAGAACAAGTTATAAACAAATAACTTACTTGTACAGCACGCTTTAATGCGAGAATAATTTGAAGCGTTAGAAGAATAAACAAAAAATAAAAAGCTGAAGTTGAAAGATCATAAATGATAATGTCGAGCTAATTAAAAAAATAAAAAATTTAAACATTTTATTGGCACTTTTTTAAATTGGAGATAGAATTAAAAAATTAAAAAATGTGAACATTTTAATACTATTTTATTATAATTAAAAAATTAATTAAATGTTTAAGTTTTATTTTGGAATAATTAACCGTGACAATAAACTTGAAATACATATACTAACTGAGATTCAATGTAGCCAACCGACTTTTTCTATTAGCTAATTAACCCTAAAACTTAAAAATCTATTAACTAATTAACCCTAAAACTTAAAAATCTCCAATAAAGTCCCCAATCCAGAATTTTTCATCTCGCCTTTTAACGGCATCGTCTCCCTCATTCGCCGCCCTTCATCATCACCGCGTTTCACCACTCGACTCCTGAGAGACGTTCTCAAATCAAAGTTGGGTTAAGATTGGTCTGTGTGATAACCCTAACAATTGGTCGGTTAGTTTGATGTTTAAGCGGGCCGTGGTCAATAAATATTATATCGAACCAACCGACTTTCGTTGCAATTATATTCTTTTTGAACTCTTTACTTGCCCCATCTTCCTCCGAGCACCAGGGTGAGTTCATGTCCGTTGCAATTGAATATTACTTCTTATTGGTCTGTGGAATTAGGGTTTCTAAGGCCTGTATCTCGAAGCTGTTTGTGGACTGCTTATGAATTAGTTTGAAATGGAGGTTTGTCTCTGATTCACATGACTCCATTAATGCGTATGTGTAGCTTAGAGATGTTTAATGATTATTTTTGTTTTTGTATTCTAGCAAGGGGGTGAAAGCGACGTTATTGATATAGACAAGACCATGGTGATTATGGAGCCCGAGCAGAGTGATGGAGGGCTTTGTGTGCCTGTAAAGGAGAAAATTGAATTTAAGGCTCCTGGAAAAAAGTCCATTTTAGGTATGTTTAAGCGTTAGTTGTACTTTCTTCTTCATAAATTCATCTTTTCGTATAATGTTGGTTAAGTTTAGAACCTGTTTTTGGATTCTCTTACGAGACCAGTATAACTGATTATGTGTTGAGTAGCCTATGAAACTATCCTATTTAGTTCTTGTCTGATTTGGAGTATTTTTCATGTTCCCCCTTACGTATATAATGATTTATTGTGTTCTTCCTTTCTCTATGTGCATGTATTTTTGCTAGTAAATATGCAAGTGGCATTTTATTTACTTGATAACATAAATCTATTGTCAGGATTAGATGTCCTTGCAAATGCCAAGAGGGGAGGATCTGTTGATGTGTTTAAGGTTCCAAGAGAAAGAGTGACTTCCGTTATAGCTTCTATTGATGAGGAGGAAGAGTTGGTCTCCTCAGAAATAGATGTCCCAGGTGACCCTAAAGTCAATAATGCACGCACTAATGTTAATAGACGATATCGTGAAACATCTACCACCGACACAACACCTACTGGTATGTTTTAACTTTTCTTTCTAAAGTCCCCTGAGCTTAATGTGTGCTTTTGTTTTCTTGTACTGGTTTTTTGTGTGACAAGTATTCATGGTGGATGTAGTTGTGATATAATTTATTTGAATGCCAACTATCATCCAATTTTTTTGTGGAACATTCTCTTTTAACAATTTGTTTAGAAAAATATTTCATTTGAGAAATTTCTTCCTAAATGAATATCATCATCTTGTCACAAATACTGATTAAGAGATTGAGTTCTTCATAATACAATCAATTTTTTCTGTTTTATGGGTTGGGGACCATCTCTTGCAATTGAATAATGGATATAATGGGTACTCAAACTATTAAGAGATGATTGTAGCTCAATAGCTTTTTCTGATAGCATTATACTGATATTCTGCAAGCTTTCTGTTAGTTATTTCTATCGTCAACTTTCTATATGTTTTCTTCTTTTCAGTTTAGAGCTTCAGTCTATTTCTCGTAAGGCTTCTTATCATATATTGCAGAAGGTGTTGTGACTCAAGAAGAAACAGTTGGTGATAAATTTCGGATGCACCGATCAAGAGAGGATAGATCTTCATATGTAAGTTACTACTTATTGATGCTAGTTTTTGTCTTGTTATGACCAAAGCTGGGTAAATATATAAATATAGGTAACCCTTGCAAAATTATCTCGTCATCCAAGGTTGACAGTTTTGGATGTTCTACAAGCTTTTTTATTAATATGAAGCTCAATTGTCTAATCAATGCTTACTGTGGTGTTTTGGTTCTTCAAAGTGCCTTGTTTTCATATGGTTGATTTGGTCAATGTTTGCTTGAAACAGAATCTAGGATAAAAGAAGGGATTAGAATCAAAATAAGCAAATGATATCACCATTATGGTTATATGTTTATTGTGATACTGTTGTCCTTTTTATTTATAAGCTTACTTTAATTTGGAAAATTTTCAATCTCAAAAACATATGGTATGGATTGAAGGATCAAGCTGCTTCTGTTGGGAGTTCTCAGAGTGGAAGATCTAGGGTTCCTAATGGTGAGAGGGATACCTACAGAAATGATAGAAGAGACTTTAAGGATGACACTTCGAGAGAGAATTGGAGAGGTATGTTAACTTTATGAGTAGTTTTTGTAAATAAACGTGTACTGTTTATTTAATAAAGTGTAGTCATTTTGTAAGTAGAAGATAGCTTATGGTTTGTTTTACTTGTTCTGTATATGAAAGGGAAAAATCTGACTATGTACAGTACAGTTGAAAGTAATAAAAAGTCAGTTCTTATTTTATCTCTCTTCTGTTGTGAAATGTATCAAGGTAAACAGAGGCACAACAATGATCGGGAAGATCGTTATCGTGGAAGGGAAGCCTATGATAAGTATGAGCGAAATAGTGGTGGAGATTATGGTAGGAAACGAAGCAGATATGGAAGTTCAAGGACACCAGGTATCTTCTATTCTCTTGTTCTAGGATTTTTGTTCAGTTAGATTCTGAACTTTCTAGGGATTTTTCAGTACTTGTTTTAGAACGCATTTATGAACTACTCATTAAAGAGGAAGCATGGACCAACTCCATGCAGCAAGGGAAGGAAGGGTGATAGAGAAAGTGGATTGGGGAAAACAACCTTACTTTTCTGACCTCTTGTCTACTCTGATCGCAAGATATTGATTTGGCAGGCAGATCTGATTGGGATGATGGAAGATGGGAATGGGAAGAAACACCTCGCAGGGATAGTTACTCTAACAGCAGTAGACGCCATCAACCTTCACCATCCCCAATGCTAGTTGGAGCGTCACCTGATGCACGATTAGTTTCCCCATGGTTGGGTGGCCAAACACCTCGTTCTTCTGGTATTTCAATTTTCTTTTATCTTTCTTGTCATTTCATGTTTTAGGTTATGCATCCCGTCTCATGTTTACAACTTTTACATTAAAAAAATCTAGGCTATGCTGCTTCTCCTTGGGATCACGTTGCCCCATCTCCTGTTCCGATTCGTGCTTCTGGATCTTCTGCAAAGTCTTCTAGCTCTGGAGTGGGTCAGAGGTCCAATCATCTTTCCTTTTCTACAGCAAGTTCCCAAACAGTGGAGGTAAATTTTGGTTGACTAAAACCAATTTGTTTGTCTTTAATTATCCTCTCAGAAAATGAACTTTGAATCATGTCTTGATAATCCCTGATCGATGGTGTTCGCAATATGATAAACAAAGTTATATTCTGTTCTTATCTGATTTGTCGCACAGGATGAAGAAGCTGAGAAAACTCATTCATCTGAGCAACATAATCATGAAATTAGTGAAAGCATGCGGATTCGAATGGAATATGATTGTGATCGAGCCTGGTAATTTTTCCACTGAAGACTCATCTGATATTTGACTTTTTATGTCCGCTGCCTTCATGATCATTGATCCTTGTGAGAACACATGCCATATCTTAAAGCTAAATTTCTTGATTTAATTCCATTTGATAGGTATGACAGAGAAGAAGGCAATACTTTGTTTGATGCTGATAGCTCGTCATTTTTTCTGGGTGATGAGGCTTCATTCCGGAAAAAAGAGGCAGAGTTGGCCAAAAGATTGGTATGTGAAATACTTGGACTAATCTTTTCCGTGTCTCATTTTGTGTTAGACTTTAGATGTTGTACCTGTATCTTGATTTACTTTAGATGTTGTACCTGTATCTTGATTTGTAGGATATAATAAAAACAGGGATTTACAGCTCCTATGCACTTAGAGCTTGTTATTAGAATTCAATACGATGGATCCAATCAGCCTCCATTTTCATGCTAATCTTTGCTAATACTAGTAATGAACTGATATAACCCAGTTGGCATTAGGAATTGAGAAGTCATGATTTTGCCTCATGCATTTTGAAAATATCCAATCCAGTTGAGAAAGTTTAGGATATAATAGGAAATACTTTGCAAGTTCATTATTGAATATAAACCAGACAAGTGCTGCTTGTGTAAATTGTTTTATTTTTCATTGTCTCCATTTACTTTCATTGGACATATTTGGTAATTTTCGAATTCATAACACAGGTTCGAAGAGACGGCACCAGAATGTCACTTGCTCAAAGCAAAAAGTTGTCTCAGCTTACTGCTGATAATGCACAATGGGAAGATAGGCAACTTCTGAGATCTGGAGCTGTTAGAGGTACTGAGGTGCAGACTGAGTTTGATGATGAAGATGAGCGAAAAGTTATTCTTCTCGTACATGGTAAGAGAACTTTATGATAAGCCTTGTATTTTAATTTATTAATGGAAGACAAATCATTTTACTCTCTGCATTAACCTTTCACATTTCTCCTTGGTAGATACGAAACCCCCTTTCCTTGATGGAAGAGTTGTGTTCACCAAACAAGCTGAGCCAGTAATGCCTATAAAAGATCCCACGTCAGACATGGCTATTATTTCACGCAAAGGATCAGCTCTGGTCAGGGAAGTTCATGAAAAGCAAAGTATGAATAAGTCCCGCCAGCGCTTTTGGGAGCTTGCTGGTTCAAAACTTGGTGATATTCTTGGTGTTGAGAAAACAGCTGATCAGGTATAATACTTAAATATCCTATCAAACAATAAATTTGCAAATTTGTTTGTGGATATAACTAAAAGATCTTTTTTCTTTACATTGTGATCCTAGATTGATGCAGATACTGCTGCAGTAGGTGATGAAGGTGAAGTAGATTTCAAGCAAGATGCAAAATTTGCACAACATATGAAGAAAGGAGAAGCTGTTAGTGATTTTGCAATGTCAAAATCCCTAGCAGAGCAACGGCAATATCTGCCCATATTTTCAGTACGAGATGAATTACTACAGGTTTGAGAAAGCCCTTTTCTTGTATTGATTCTTTGTTCTCTTTTGTTATAGCTTTTCTTACTAGTGAAATTTACTACTTCTGACTGGTTCTTCAGCTTTTTCTGATTCTGGGAAACGGAATTTCATGTAACAAAAGAAATTGGCCCATTAGCCATTTCTTACACTTTGATTTTTACTTTCATTTTTTAGTTGCCAACTGTTATTTTCAATTTGTAGTGTGTACACCTTTTGGCTAACTATCTTATTGTCTTTTCTGAATGTGCATTGGATAGATAATTCGTGAAAACCAGGTAGTTGTTGTGGTTGGAGAAACTGGTTCTGGGAAGACAACCCAACTGACACAGGTTTCTACAGTTTTTATTTCCTTATAGAATTCTATTGTTGCTTTGGAGAACTAGAGTGTATGTGTTAGTACCAACTGAAATACTGAATCTAAAGTGCAATCTTGTTTACAGTATCTTCATGAAGATGGGTATACAAAAACGGGTATAGTGGGTTGCACCCAACCAAGGCGTGTGGCAGCTATGAGTGTTGCAAAAAGAGTTAGTGAAGAGATGGAGACTGAATTGGGGGATAAGGT
>JANSVA010000003.1:35838351-35855773 GCA_025504915.1 Erythroxylum reticulatum | reverse complement strand
GTCAAGTGCCAGAAATCCAACGGACAAACCTTGGCAATGTCGTGTTGCTGCTCAAGTCTCTTAAAGTTGACAACCTGCTGGATTTTGACTTTATGGATCCACCTCCACAAGATAACATCCTCAATTCCATGTACCATTTATGGATCTTGGGGGCACTGAACAACGTAGGAGACCTGACTGATATAGGCTGGAAAATGGTTGAGTTCCCGTTGGACCCCCCACTTGCTAAGATGCTTTTGATGGGTGAACAACTAGGGTGTTTAAATGAGGTTTTGACAATTGTTTCAATGCTTTCAGTGCCATCAGTATTCTTCCGACCAAAGGATAGGGCAGAGGAGAGTGACGCTGCAAGGGAGAAATTTTTTGTTCCCGAGTCTGACCATCTGACCTTGCTTAATGTCTACTTGCAATGGAAAGAACACCAATATCGGGGAGATTGGTGTAATGATCACTTTTTGCATGTCAAGGGATTACGCAAGGCTAGGGAAGTCAGATCCCAGCTCTTGGATATCCTGAAGACATTGAAAATACCATTAACATCTTGTGGATATGAATGGGACATTATACGGAAGGCTATTTGTTCTGCATATTTTCATAATTCAGCGAGACTAAAAGGTGTTGGCGAGTATGTTAATTGTAGAAGTGGGATGCCATGCCATTTGCATCCAAGCAGTGCTCTGTATGGATTGGGTTATACACCAGATTATGTTGTTTATCATGAATTGATTTTGACAACAAAGGAATACATGCAGTGTGCCACCGCAGTGGAGCCCCAGTGGCTGGCCGAGCTTGGGCCGATGTTCTTTTCAGTGAAAGATTCGGACACATCCATGTTGGAGCACAAGAAAAAACAGAAGGAAGAGAAAACAGCAATGGAGGAGGAAATGGAAAATCTGCGAAAAGTTCAGGCAGAGGCAGAAATAGAGAGCAAGAAAAAAGAGAGAGAGAAAAGAAGGAAACAACAGCAACAAGTTGCAACGCCGGGTCTACGGCAAGGCTCATCCACGTATTTGAGACCAAAGAAGTTTGGTTTGTAAATTTAAACACCTGTTCATACTATGATTTAAGCTTAAGTCTAGTGAGAGAAAGTTCCTATAAAAGTTAAACATACAGACTTCGTTAATTAGATTGAATTCTTGATTTATATGCTTAGAAAAGGCTCCTAAAATTAGGGGTTTCCTCGGCTATCAATATAGACCATACATTTGCCGTCTTGATATCCAAATTTGCGCTTTATCATTCTGATCATGGAAGATTTATGTATCTACCATTACATCTGGATACATACCAATCATTCAAGTTTTAGAAAGCAGTTAATAATAAGCACGCAAGATCAATGGGTTCTTTTGGTCTATTGCCAATGGTTTGACATCGATGGATGAAAAACACGGAGGAATTAAATCTGACATTTCTGGAGATGAAACTTTCTCAATGCAAGCACCCAGATATGACTCAAAAAGCGATTGTTCTCATCTCGAAGTTATAAATTACATGGAAGGAGCTTAAGTTGGCTTAGACTAGCGCCTTTGAAAAACAAATAAAGAACCTCTCGACCCTTTCCCCAATCTAATCTTCTCATCAATATATGTTATCTGCAGCTTAACTTCACTCACACCTCCATACTTGAACTCCAAAGCTCCCACCTTAAGTTGTGGTGGTTCAAATATGACCTGAATCCAGCTATCATCCAAAGCCTTCAATTTACCTGTATGTGGGTGTGTAAAAAAAGAGCAATTGAAGACGAGGCCTTGTCATTGATAATACAGGTTTATGTTGAAGATCAGGTCTAAAGACATGAAAGTTGACATCTTTATATCACAGAAAGGCCATAATATGCCCTGAAAAAGGAGTTTTACTCAGATTATTTTATCCTGGATGGGGATGTGAATCAAGGTGGATAACTAAATTCATTCACTCCCTATTTTATTCCTAATTAGGGGCACCAAGGAAGTACCTTTTAAAGAGACTTCTCCATCCAGGAACCCCATAGCAGAAAAAGCCACCTTGTTTCTTACTATATCAGGAGCTTCAACAACCTGAATCATTTCTTTTGTTCTGAAAAAGAGGCGTCCTAATGCACTCCTATACCCACCACCAGGTGAAGTTGGCCTTGAACAGTATGCCACATCCCACTCTGAATTAAATCAGTTAAGCTCAGAAATCAATGAATTGCTACTTCAAGAGAAAGGAGTAACCAACAATGGACCCTAAACTTGAAAGAAACGGTGAAGACAAATACAGGTTTGTGTTTTGCGAATATTCAGAACTTCACCTCCAAAGATAAGCGGGCATTTCACAGGCTCAGGAACACAATACTTTTGCAGTTCTTGAGCAACATCAACCACTTCTTGGTGCTGTTCTTTACTCAGTGAAACCCCGCCATCTGTTCCAGCAACCTAATGTGCATTTTTGTATTCAGATTTCATGAAAACAACTCAAAATATGAACTTCAAACACCTACTTTATGCATTATCTTCAGCAATCAATAATTAGGAATTACAATGTTCAGTAATATGACAACTCAAAAAAATGCACGACCAAAGCCACAAAAGTCATGTTTCACACTTAACATGCGGATACAAGGCTTTCATCCAACTGGGTCTTACCTTAGACAAAATAGAAGCAATCAGATCATCGGGTCCTCCGGTTTTCACTTCCGGGTTTGAGACAGAAACCGAACACACGATTCGAGGAGTCGTATTCAATCGAGTAGTGAAGGTTAAAGAATCAATTAAAGACAAGCTGGAAGGTGCAGAGAGAACCAGAGAAGTTCTTTGTCTGTATAATTCAGGTCCTCTGAACGACGATAACAGGGCCAGAGAAGAAGAAGTTGCCATGGCGATCGGGCCGGAGAGCTGAGCTTGGAGCAGACAAGACCACAGCTCCGTTCTGATTATCCTAGAGTTTGACCTCCTAGCATGACAATCTATGGGGAGCATGCTTTTAATTGGTTTATGTTCTGACACGTCGGCTGACTTAATTCCCTGTTTTATCCATTTTAATGGAACAAGTTAATATTACTATTTACTTGTTCTTTAGGTAAAATATATCAATTTATTCTTAAAACATTTTAAATCCCTTAAATTTCTTTTATAGTATAAACCTTTATTGTTATTATATTACTATTAACGTTATTATTAAATTACGTTTAAATAATAATTATTTTTTAAAATATTAATTTTAAGAGTTAAAATCAATGTATTCACTATTTTTTCGTAAGATGGTCAGGTTATAAAGAAGTTATTTTCATAATTTGAATTTTTCTAGCTATTCTAAAACTCTCTCTCTCGTTAATTTTAAGAGTTAATGCATAAATATTAATAATTAATTTAAAATTTTGTTAACACTTTTATTAAAAGTTCATTTGTATCTTTAAATCATATAATTATTTAATTACCAATTGTTAAGTTAAATAACTAGTTTGACAAAATAAACTCGACCTGTGCCTTTTAAGGATTAGATCCAACTTAATCCAAGCCATTACCATCTCTAATCTTTGTACAGAGTATGTGCCTGTATTAAGTAGATGAGTGCAGACTCAGGATTTGTACCTTACTAATAAAAAGAAGAGGAAGACTTTCCGTTTGATCACACAAGACAACTGCCAATGTATGCATTTAACTTAATATGTGAATCTCTTAATTGATAAGAGAAATTAAACTTTCACAAACTTACTTAAGCGGACACTTGAAGAATTTAATAACTACTTAAAATAACCTTACTTTGGCAATGTATGCACTTTTGGTTCTTACACCAATTCAAATTCTCTAAACGTAACACATTCAGATTTTTCAGGCTTTTTGCTTAACTGTTGAAACTTTTGGAGCTCAGAATTTGACAATATCTAGGCTGATATGAGGCACAAATGAGTAAGAGAACAGCAAAACACCTGAGGAAATGGTTTTGGATGGATCTTTCATTAAAGAGAAATATCAGTAGCCAAAGAAGCATATTAAAGTATTAAACTGAAAGTCGAAGCTTTTGTTTATGCAGTGAAAGTACCTGACTTTGTCAGATAAAGCCATCAAGATCTGACAAGAATGATATATCTTCCAAGAACTATTTTCTTATTTGGACTGGAAATGCATGATACAAGGTGGAAAAAGTTTCTGCTAATGTTACAAGGATGAAAGGAAATGCAACAGCCTTTTCTCTGTTACAAAAATTGGATTACTTTCCATCTGTACGTAAATATATGGTTGTGCCATCTTGCAAGAGTTCGGAACTAAACCAGCCAACGGTATCTTCAAATTTCCCTGTATCTGTTCTATGTATACCATTGTTGGATATCCTTTTTGATGTCGGTTTTCATTCTGATATCATGACATACATAGGCATGAGAACCAGGCCTCACCATGGCGGGTGGTCATCTTTTGGAGTTTGAGGTGGCATTGGTTTCCAGCTGGGTTTCTCATCCCAGTACATGTCGTAATATACATGTCCAGGAGTGTGACTAGCCACACAGCACCATATACCAACGTACTGCTTCACACGTCTCCTAAACTTTTCTTCTCTTTCCTGAGCATATTTAACAGGGCATTACTACATAAAGAGTAAAGCTCATAAATCTTTAAACTTGAACCAAGCCGAACCAGGAAAAAGAGAAGAATTGCCTTATCGGTGAAACCCCCAAAAGCATCTTGCATTGAAGAGAATTGAATGACTTTGATGTGTTTGAATGCTGAGAATACTGTCTTGAACTGCAATTGGAAACAAAGTTCAAGTTAGTGAGACAAGGCTGGCATTGAGAGGGAATCAAGAAACAAGTTAGTCGAGTCTTCGACAAAAGAATACCCCATAATTGAACTAAACAACATGCTACTTCCAGATCCTAGATTAACTAATCCAAATTTTGCACATGCTCAGCAATTTTGTGTCTATGAAGTATGAACACTTACTGTACAAAACAATAATGATTTGACTGCATTAACACAATATTCCTCGTAATAATCGAACCAAATACACATTAAGCAGGTAGCTTCAAAAGCTTGAAAAAAAAAATTCAATTACCGTTTCTTCATTGCTGCGTTTCGGAAATTTAAGTAATCCCGACGAACTTATATTGTTTGACGCATGACAGTCTTGGCTTCCATCTTGACAAAGCTGAACACTAAGCCATGATTGTTTCACCTACAAAAGTCCAAAGGATCGCTAATTTGGAAGCACTGACATCATAGTTCTTTTAGCAGACATGTAAGTTCAGTTACTTACATGGAGAGGCAGTAATGGATTGTCTAGAAAGGAATACTCTCTAATGCCAATTCCGGGGCCAAACTCCTCCAATGGCAGGTCTTTCAACATTACATTTACCTGCAGTCCAGTAGATATTCCTTTCATTAAGACAGTCGTATGGCAAAGTTCAGGAGAAAAACATTTTCCGATTTTTTGTATCAGAAAGCAAAATTAGGCATAATATCTAATGCAACTGTATTCAAAGGCTAACACAAATCCAAATGGCATTTTTGAGGAAATAATTAAAGCTCCAGAATGAACATGAAAGGCAAAAAGGTGAGAATTAATAGACATAACTCTAAAGCTAATAATAAAAATCAAGCTGTTACAGCTGATCCAGAAATTAAGTAAAGAATAGGGTTAGTATGGATTCCAAAAAGAAACAAAGTAAGCAACCGAAGACCACCAACTTCAGATACTTGCAACCTATTGGTTATGGAGAAATACAAACTCATACTATAACAAACTACAAGAAGTAGCTTAGGTTCAATTAGTTTAGAACTTCATCATGAGCATATAGAATGGGACCAAAAAAAAAAACTAAGAAGTACTTCATAATGAATATCTGAACAACTATGGGAACCAAGTTATAATCTAACCCCTCCCAAAAACCAAAAGTTCATATTTAAGCATAAGCGTATTTTAATCTTAGTTCCTTTTTATATTCAAAGTCATGAAGAATTGATTAAACTCAAGAATTTATGCCAAGGCCCAACTAACAAGAGGCACAATCCGGGTTAATATTAGCAACTACTTTAAACAAGAAAAATTATGTTGGATTGATTTTTTTGATAACTGAAAAAGAAAAATTTTGAGTACACCAACAAAAAGGGAAACTTTAAAACTAATGCAGTATGCAGTTTCTAAATATGCTTTAATTGATGCTAGGCAATTGGGATACAAGTTGTAGAGCCTGGAAGTTGATCCCATGTCAACCCGGTCATATTCCACTGCAAATTGAAATATGTATAAATGCAATGCACATCAGAATGGCATGAGAAACTACTTCAGATTGCACGAATTGAAGTCTTCTACAAAACATGAAAACTAATCGCCAATGGCCGTATGAGTAGGAAATCTTATGATCTGCTTTCATTTTGCACCATAAATGGACATCACTGGCAGCCGAAAACATACTGAATAAAGTATTGTCCCACAGATTCTGGGAGCTGTGTAATACCACACATGTACATTTCCCCAGTACATAACAAACAAACAATTTCTCAAGCAGAAAGTAGTTCACACGCTAAGTGATAAGGAGAAAATAGTAGTTCCCACAATAATCTTCAAGATAAAAGAAAGAACCTCAAATACGTGATCCAAAGGGCAGAGAAAAGGTTGTCTAGTCATTGACCCCTCCAGAACCCCAGGATGGGGAAACCATAGCCTATCCAATCTGCACCATAATGGTGGCATGATCTGAAATGTACACATAGAATACATCAACAAACAAAACTTTAGTGCATTTTAAACTGACTCATTACCGCTATTTCCGTTATTGCTTCCATTGAAACCACTTTATGTATGAAAATGAGAAAGCAATAACCAACATAAATAAGTTTAAGTAAAGTTGTGTACGGGAAGTAGATTCAGAAAACAGTTTACCCATCAACTTACTTGATCTCACATAGATTCATAAAACAGTTTACCCGTCAACTTACTTGATCTCACTCCTTTACAAAGAAGATTTTCTTGCCTAGTGTCGACAGTAGGTAAGATTTTAGAGGTTTCTTGAGTTCATAGCAAGCTACAGGTTTTAGTTATTTCTCCGGATAAAAAATAAAGGAAGAGAAGCCAAGAGACAATAATTCAAATTGTGAAATGGAAATAAATCAATAGAGACATGACTACCAAAACATAAGAGGGAAAGCAGGTTCAGGCAAGAAATTATTCTCACCAGGGTGCGATTTAACAATGATGCAATTGCCAGTGCCGTCCTTATTTGTTTCATCTGAAGACAGTGAAGCAAGGATGAGAATCAAGATGATATTGGACAAGCTGCAGAACCCAAAACTATCAGTTGGTGCATACTTGATAATTAATTACGACAAAGTGTGACTCAAGATTATGCTCCCCCTCAATTAACAAACTCTTTGGAATAGATGGCTTAAATGACAAAAAGCCTCCTGCATAAATTTAAGGTGATTGTAAAGAGCAACAATTATCTTAAACACAGACAGATTTCAACCATTAACTAAAAACAGGTGCAATGACCCACGCACGAAGTGTAAAGTGTTGAATACAAAATTAATTCAAATTTTAGTTATTGAAGAAGCTAAGACAATTAGGCTATGTTTGGATAGACATAAAGTTTTTAATAGAATGGAATAGTTTATAATATAATGGATTATAAATGGATGTAATATTATGTTGTTTGGGAGGGATGGAAGGATTCATAATGTAATATAGTGAAATATTATTTGAATGGAGGGTTTATAATGTAATATAATATAAAGTTGTTTATCATTTTACATTCCATCTTAAATCCCTCAAATCGTAGGTTTTTCATTTTTACTGTTTAGAATAGAATGAGATGTAATATGAAACCCTCCTATTTCATTCCATTTCATTATAAAACCTCCTCCCAAACGATAGAATAATATTACATTCCATTCCATTCAATTATAAAACCCTAACCAAACATAGCCTTAAGGCCCAATTTCATTTCTTAAACTTTGGCTGATCAGAGGGGAACTTTTGGATGAAAGAAGAGCAAAAAAATAATTGAAGATAACAAACGAACATATGTAAGCTGTTGAATCCACCGCCATTGAAGTGTCGAGGTTAGATATTCAGTTCAGAAAGAACTCATAGATTCTAAATAAATTGAAATATCTAGTGGATAACAAAACATCCATTGACAGTGTTGATACAAATTTATAGTATTGCCAATAAATTGAAATTTTACAAAACCTGAAAAAACTGTTGAGAAGTGAGGCATAGTATTACCTGGTGCATCATAGTACTCCGGAGGATCATAGAAAACCATGGCTTCTCGCAACCGATGGCGCTTTCCTGGAGTACCTGCATACTGAAATGTTGTATGCACTGCATACGGCTCTAATCTGAGTTGCTGATACATAGCCTGCAAATATATCCACAAGGATCACGACATTAGTTGTTTGATCACATTTTCATGCTCTTTATGTCAAGACAAGATTAAGCATAGAAATCTATTGTAAAAGCTAAATCAACATATAGAAAATGCCACCTGCACAAAATAAGTGTGTCCACTGCAAAATATACTTGCTGGCAAAATTCCAAGCCTCAAAGTTCCATCAAACGCATAGACAAGACCACTCTCCCCATCAACAGAAGGTCCTAATTGTTTCCGCACAATATCATTGAACCCATTCTGATCCCATATCTTGTCATCAGCCAAAAGCATTTCTTTCCATTCTTTAGCCAACTTTTTTGAAGATTCTGTTGGACGCCAGTGGAATATTCCTATGTTATAGGCAGCATGAACTATGAAAGTGAAGAAACAAGCATATTAGTTGAGTGAAACAAGCATATTAGTTGAGCGATCGTCAAAAGTAATAAAATACTCTCAATTAGCATAGTAGTGAAACATACAATAGAACCCACAAGTATTAAAGCAACAGACCGAGAACGTTCCAAATGCTACTGTTAATATATTACACAAATCAGGCGAGCTTGCATGGACAGCATGCTACAAATGAATTTTATTTATGAAGAATAAATCCAAGTATACCATTCTTCATGAATATGCAGTACTTTGTTGGAAGATCTAAGTACAATGCAGAGTTACAAGTACAATTACTGAATTCATGCCTCCTACTGCACGCATATAGAGAAATATTCAGGCATTATAAGGGCTCTTCTTTCATTTTGATTCCTTTTTCCAGTAGGCAGGAAAGGATCACCCTACCCCCACCCTTACTTGTATTTAAAACAAAGCGAAGGAAGAGGGAGCTACTTATCTGCCATTAGACCAGCCAATTTTTATATGATTATTATCAACTAGACGAATTCACTCCATCATGCCTAGTCAGTTGTCTGGAAAAGGTAGATAATTGTCATCATTCTTTAAAGTTCTTGACATTCCAACCAATCAAAATAGGGAAGTGTGGAAAAATGTCGTTGATGATGTAGGAGCCTCCAGTTTAACAGCCATAAAGCTATACAAGGGACAACAAAGTGCAAGAACTATTAATCTAGGGCAAATCACCTTGTTGCCAAACTTCCAAACTGTCATCAACCACTGTGGGTACAACTTGATCACTTGAAGTTAAAACATCTGCATCTGGATATCGAGCAAGATATGGGAGTGGATTCTGTTCAAGGATAATGGACAATCCTATGAAGTTTATACTGAAAATGATGGTGCTAAATAAATAGAAATAAAATTTCTGAAGAAGTTTATTGTAAAAATGACTACAAAACATTTGATTGTATACACAAGATGACCACAAAAATATCAGAATTGAAGCAGGAGAAATATGAAATTACACGCAAATTTCCTATCTTCACAGATTTTGTTTGTTGTGCTACACCAAATTTAATCAGTTGAGAAGAGAAAATTATATGATTGGAATAATAGGAACAGAGCACAAAGAAGTTGTATCTCTTAGATAAGATAGGCACCATACCACCAAATGAAATGTAAAGGCTTGCCAATGCAAGATTGTAGGTTGAGGCTCCTGATAAATAGCTTCATGCAAAAGAGCACTGAATACACGATTTCAACTTTCTTTTTACATTTTTCAGAATTTTCTATCCAAGACCTTGCCTACATGGGATAACCTGAAATGATACTCTCAGTCTTTTGCATTTAATTTCAAACGTAGCAACATTGCCACAACAACCAAATAGGCTCACTAAGAATATAAAATATTTCCAAATGAAAAAGGGAAAAAAAAAAGATGAAATATCTGAAATGATTCAGGCATGGGTATAATTCAGGAGTATGGAGTCTAAAAGATGAAACCAAGTAGATAGACCAGTACCTTTAACCAAACCATGTCAGTGTCACACATTAATACTTCATATCCAAAAGGGAGAATTGCATCTATCAGAAAAACCTTTTCTCTCCCCATTTTATGAAAGGTTGCTGAGCCCCAGCCAACATCTGACGTGCTCATGTGACTTCCCATGTCAAAAACAGGAATCCCTTTCCAGTACAGAGCCTCCAAGAGCTTAGTGTCCATAGCACCTATTTTAGAGGAAATTTTAAGTAACAACTTTTAGGAACTGAAGTCCCACTGAACAAATCTTAAGCAAATGAGATTGTCTACATGACTTACCGACAAGAAGATTAGAAAGCCCCATATCTGTCAAGTGTTTAACCCATGTAAGGATAAAATCCATGAATGCATAATTACCAAATGTAACAATTATGACATTATCTTTGACCCTCTCCTCAACCAGTTGTTTTGTGAGTCTAAAATTCTTTAGAGGAGGAATCTTGGAATTGCGTGGAGGAGCATCCCAAATTGGTTTTGTTTCTCTGTTTGGAAGCTTTGATGTTGGCATCAAAGGAGCAAACGTTGACAATTGAGAATAATTTGATGACCGATCCAAGTAAGGAGCATCCACATCTGAGAAGAATAGAGTTTGTTGAGGAAGCAAATAAATGGTAAACGACTAATTGTGATGAGTGGATTGATTGGACAAGTATATCACAAATATAAAACTGCACTGATAAGACTGCACAAAGGGCAGGCAAACCATGATCAGGAAGGAAACATAAACGGAAAAATTAACTTAGCAAGACCTATAGTAGCACATTAATGACACTGGAAGCATTTCCATTAAGCTCCAATATCAGCGGGAAAGTCCAGATCGGAATCCAAGTGCTTTATGCTATGAAGAGAATGAGAACGAATAAAAGCAACATTTGCTATGAACAATTATAAAAGGGATACGGTTGAACTTTTGAAAAAGGTGAGCTTCCATGATTTTCTAGACTCGTATATGGGAAAAAATTTCCAGCTTTATGGCAAAAAGAATCCTCTGTTAGCCAAAACTGTTAAGAAAGATAACACTTTCAACAACCCGAAAGCTACATATTAATTAAACCAGAGATGGATAGAATTAAGCGGTCAGTATTTCAAACTGAAAGTTGAAATTGCTGCATAATCAATTCCTGGTTCAAAAAAGAAAAAGTCAAACTTGAGCTACGGGAGGACGAAAGACAAAGCCAAAAACCCAAGAACAACGTGATGATCAACATTACTCTCTAATCTCTCGTCTACTACTAGCAAAAACTGGATTTATTTACAAAACCACAGACAAATAAAAGGAAAACATACGAGAGGTGATTGGAGGAGGAGAAGAGAGCCATAAAGTAGAAGAGTTGTTGTTGGAGTAGACGACAGAGAAGACGTAGAACGACGAGAACACGATCCCCACCACCACTGTTGCGTAGATTGCTACAAACAGCGGCTTCGAACTGGTCACTTCCTGGTACGCATTTCTCCATATACCCATTTCTCTCAAAATTCACAAAATCCAACACAACTTAACAAAATCAACCAACCCTTTTCGAATCGTGACAAATACTTACTCCTAGTCCTACTCTCCTCATCAACTCCATTACAAATCATGGATCATGAAACCCTATTTAGGCCCTCCTCAATGGGTCAACTTTCAGAACCTTTTTTTTTTTTAAAGTGGAAATTTTATTTAAATATAGAAACTGATCTGTTCTTTTCATTGTAAATAAATAAGCTTGGAAGTAAATAGATCTATTGGAATGTGTTCTCAATATGTTCTCATTGGACTGGCGTCTCCTGATCTACTTCTTACATACATCTGTTCCCTTTTCTTTATTACTTGTGTATGTCAGATGATTGATCCTGAGAAGCTTGTAAACTGGTCAGTTACACATGGCTACTTCCAAAAGCATACAGGACTCCGGAGAGATTGACATATTTAATAATCAATACAATTTCCATGTTACATGTTATTAACTTGGTGATGCCCATATCTAGATCTATGACTGCATTGACAAGACCTTGCACGTTACGGCTTGATTGTGTGCATTTGCTCAAGGCATTGGCACGCACATACAGAGGTTTTCGCTCTTATCAATCACTTCTCATATTGTGTGTGTAAGAATGTAAAAGGCTTTCTTAATACTTAATATTGATTTATTTCCATATCTACCATGTTTGTATGCATACCCTTCATCGTATTGACATTTTAAGCTAGACTTAATACGAAGTAAATAAATGAAATTGGGTTGATCGAATTTTAAGTTAAATTTTAATTAAAATTTAATTTTATAGTATATTAAATATTTGAATTAATTATATTTTATTATGTTTATAATTTTATTTTTTAATTAAATTAGATCTATACCAAATTATTATATATAAGTTAAACTTGAAAAACGAAAGGGTTTTAGTTTTAGAAAAATAATTTTATGAATTTAATTCAACATAAATTTTTAATTCTGAAAAAAGTGAAGATAAAATTTTTATTATATAAGAAGATTGAATAAATAGTCCAAACAAATTTTAATAAGTAATTTCCCATTAATTGTAATCAAATAATTTTTTACAATAATGTTCATATTTATTTTATATATTATTTAGTTATCCAATCTATTAATTATTACATTCATTTGTTTAATTTAGTTTTATCATCAATTATTATTATGATTTTGTGTATTAGTATAAAATTTTATACATTTAATTAAAAACAACTTCCTTTATTTTTTTAGCAAATTATACAATACTTATATAAAACTTATAAAATTACTATAAAACTTAAAAAGATAGGACTTATAGGTTAAATTTAAATTTTAATCTGGTAAATCTAAATTAGAAAATGAAATCTATTTCATAGGCCAACTAACAAATTTAAAGTGTTTAAAAATTTTTGAACTTAACTTTAATTAAGTTTGACAAAGCTCCAATTGTATTACCGCTAAAATTATGTAATAGGCTCTAAAATTACTTAATATAATTATATATATTGCAATAGGTAAATAATTTGAAATAGTTGTAAGGATAACATTGTTCAAAGTGTATGCACTTAGCATTGCAGCTATAAATCTGGTTCAATTGTAGATAGTGCAACCACGGGTTGCCTTTTTGAGAGTAAACATGTCCAATTGTGCTTTTTCGTGTCCTCTAAATCACTTGCATAATCACTATCTTACTGATAATGCATATGAATCTTTTTGATAAAAGACCATATTTTGGAGTGCCTCTTAAGCCGCTTAGTACCTGCTTGATTGTCTGATAATGAAACTTAATTTGGTGCTGCTATAAATCTACTCAAAAGTTTGATTACATACAACATATCTGGTTGAGTTAAAGATTAATATATAAGGCTACCAATGATCTGCTTATAAATGGTATTTTCAACAACTTTGCTTCCATCTTTTTCAGTGACTTGAAGTAAGGGAGAATTGGATTCTTCACAGAGTTACAATTGGACATATTAAACCATTCTAAAATTTCCTAAGTAAATTCCTTTTAGTTATAAAAATTTCAATTCATAGCTCTCTATTTCCATGCCAAAAAGTAAGTTATCTGATTAAGATCAGTAATGTCAAATTCTCTCATCATGAAAATTTTGAATTTGATAATCATAGTTTCATCGTTCCTATGAAAATTAGGTCATCAACATATAAATAATCAATCAAAGTCTTATCTATATTGTTTGATTTCACAAATAAAGTATACTTATAGGGGCATTTGTGAAATACAGCCTTTAAGAAATATGCACCAATTCAAGTATACCAAGCTCATGGCATCTGCCTTAGGCTGTAATAGGCTTTTTTTAGCTTGTAGACTTTATGCTCACTACCTTGTTGTACGTATTCTAGAGGTTGATCAACAAAAACTTGCTCAGTAAGCTTACCATGTAAAAACGCAAATTTAACGTCAAGTTGATTGATTGTCTAAGATTATTGAGAAGCAAGTGCAAGTGCAAGGTCTATGCTGTCAATTATGGCCACTGAAGTATACACATCATCATAGTATACCCTATATTATAGCATAAACCCCTTGACCATTAAGCATGCTTTATATTTGTCAACCTCCCCTTTTTGATTCATTTTAGTCTTATATATCCATTTAACTCCAGTTGTCCTTTCTCCATTTGAAAGATCTGTAAGTTCCTAAATGGTATTTCTTTCTATGGCAGCAATCTCAGCATCTATTACACTTTTCCGTTTCAAGTCTTATGCAACCTCATCATATGTAAGAGGTCACTTTCTACAAAGAGAACAAGGTGAGTAGTAAGGTCATCATTAGTGACTTAATCCCCACTTAAATAGTCTTGTATCCATTCAGGTCTTCGCCTAATTCGAGTGGACTTGGAGCTTGAGGTGACTTAAATAAAGAACTAGAAGCATATTCAAATTGGCATGGATTACTATCTTCTCTCAATGGTAACATATTGGATGATAACAATTCAGGATTGCTCCAACTTCAATTGCTCTCTTCATCGAAGATCACATCCTGACTGATAATGACTTTCTTAGTGATAGGATTGTAGTTTGTAAGTTTTAGATTCTTCACTGACATTCAAGAAGACATGCTTGATGCCATTATCATCTAGCTTGGTTCTCGTGTCATTAGACTAATTTGCATAGGCTAAGCATTTAAAGATATTGGAATGATCTACAAAAGGTGTGTGCCCTTTCCATGCCTCTTTAGATGTGTAATTCTTGACTGCAATGGTGGGATTGTGATTCAAGATGTGGATTGTAGCACCCCACTATCGCAAGACACGTACCCGACATCTTGAGTGATGTCCGAGTGTGTACCCCGCATGGGTGGCATGTTAGAATAGTCAATCACTCCAAAACTCAGTACAAACTTTTTTTTTAATAGTACAAGCATATGCAGAAATTAATAATCAATTTTAGGCCTATTCTTTTCTTTCGTAACATCAAAATCACATTTATTATTATTACACTCAGGATCATTCTCATTTACAAACCTTTCCAATTGGAAAGTTATACACAACAGAAATATATTCAAATACATATGATACAAAAATTGCGAAATACTCAATTTGATTCAAAAATAAGAAAATATAAATGTAGAAGTCAACTGATCCTAACATCTACCTCTTGCTTGAATGCAGTGGTTATACTCCCGTTTGGTCAAAAGGGTAATTCTTCTAAGCCTGAAAAATATTGCATATTTTAGGTGAGTTTTGCGAACTCAATGAGTGACCATCCTCGATAGCTCACTCAATCACATAACGTATACAGTTCACACATTCACATAATTCGCATCATTTCATTAATAATCATATTGAGTCACATAAATTCACTTTCACTTGAAAGATATCTTACATTCAGAAATCAGTCAGATTATTCACATCCTACACATCAAATGCATATGTAATGCTTATGAGACTCAATTTCAATTTGTTACTTTGTTGTGACTGAGTACCTTTTTCATTAGCACATATCCCTTAGTGGATACTAGGCTGCCCATATCCCTCGTGGATATTTAGATATATCATATAATGTCCCATATCCCTTAGTAGATACCGGGTACATTCATACTAAGCCTGAGGCTCTTTTTCAAATTCTGAGCTTTAATTTCTTTTCGGTAGTTACTTTGATCACAACTGCCTTTATATTTCATGCATTCATGTAACGGAATGCATTATATACACATATTTTTAATTAGTCACATGATTTCATATTCACAATCGCTTTCACATTCAACATCGAACATTAGTCCGACATTCAACAATTAAGTTGAGAATCACTTTTTTTATTCATATATACATTCACATTCAGAATACTATTATCATCGGACCATGGTCTGGCATTCAACATAAATGTTGAGAAAAACTTATTTCTTCTCATTCACATACAAGTAATACTTCAATATCAAATTTATGCATCAAGTCTCGGACCTTCACTGTCCGGCATCAACATAAGCAAATCAAATTCATATCAATTATATTCATATTGCATAATAATCATATCCGTAGTTATTCAATGTGGAAATTGAAGTTAAAAACAAATAATGAAATGAGACCACGTAGGTCGACTCACAGTACGCTTTAGATTAGTATTTGCTTCCAATATTTGGAATCGTCTGAATGTTAATGTTTATCCTGCATATCAAAATTATGCAACACACGCGTTGCATACACATTATTAACAATTGCACAATCACATAACATTCAGTTTTACACATATATATGTGTGTAATGTATGATGCATGTTCAATGACAATCCCAAGAATATTATCCAATTTCCACATCTTATGCTCCTTTTTATATCATAATTCAATCACTCATCATTTATTTTCTAGCATTGTTTGCTCTTATTATCAAATTCTCATTCACTTTAACTCAATATACTTTTCTCCTCTTCTTTGAATCACAATCTCAATCATGTGAATATCTTTATTTCCAAGCAAACTCATACCTTTGGTACTTTGATATCAACAATTTATTCACTAATTTTATTCCACATTACAAGATTATACATTATCCAAACTCCCCTTTCTTTTTATAAATTTCTCCAAATTTCCAAACCTTCTGGTCTATTTTTCATGATCAATTAGACAATGCAAATGAAGTAATTTGGTAAAAAAATTTTCTAATAAAATGTTCCCCATTGTCTTTAGTTTCTAATGACACTAAGATCATTTGATTTGGATCAATATTTCACAAGTTATACTTTAAATAATTCGGACTGTTCATAAACTGTAACAGTATTCTATAATCAACTTCAAGTCAGATTCTGAAATTCTCGAGACAGAATTGTGTTAGGAAATCGAGTCAGGATTTGATCTGAACAACAACGGAATAATGACGAAATTTTTTTGTGACTTTTGATTTCCCGAAAACCAAGATCTATTTAATTCTATAAAATGATTAACACGAATCAAAATAAAACGAAAATTTAATTCATAATTTGTTCCGAAGCTTGATCTTTATCTTGATGCATCCCTCGAATCATTTCTGAAACCGATCTGTCTCAACCACCGTAGCTGCACAAGTGTCTAGCCTTTAACGGTATCCACAGATCAGGTTGAGAGAACTCTGTAACTTTTACAGAGAGAGTTAAGCATGAAGTACTAGCTCCATAGAGCTCAAGCCTATTTATAATAAGCCTTGGGCATTTTAGTAATTTAATTGAGATAAAATATTAATTGTAATTAAACTTTAATTAGAATTACAAATAATTCTAATTAAATACCAATTATGCCCAAATAAGATTCAATATCTTATA
>JANSVA010000003.1:35805710-35838251 GCA_025504915.1 Erythroxylum reticulatum | reverse complement strand
TCATAATCATCAAAAACAGAAAATCACACTCACGCATATTCTTCACGTTTTCTACATTTCTTCACTTTCATTTTTCTGCATTTTCATTTTCATTTTTTTTGCATTCACTTCATTTTCTTTCTCTAACTATCATTTTAATCATTTTTTCTCATCTCCAGACATCACCATACACCTATCTCTTAACTCTAAATTTATTTTTAATCATCTCTAAAAAAACACTCCAAAACTTACGTGTATATATATATATACATATACAATGAAGACATCAACATAAACAGAGCAGTTACATATTCATTTTTCACGAATTTTCTGCATTAATCTCATACACATTTTAGTTGGTCTTTCAACTCCAAAAATTATTTCTACAACCTCCTATAACATTTTGATAATCAAATCTGAAAAATAAACACATCCAAATTTTCATCCTATATTCATGATGAATATGAAAAATGTCTATTTTCTCATGAATATGAAATATCAATAAATCACCATTTTTGTTTCATAAACCAACAACTCTAAAAGATGAACAAGATACTTACTTATTTAAACTCCAACTCTTTTAAAAATCACTTGAACCCTAACTTTCGAATATCATCCAATCATCATCTTGCTCAAGGTTGTAGGGTTAGGTATTTTAGTGATAGTGAAGTTAAGTGCAAAATGAGACAGCAAGTGAAAATTGAGGGTAAGGCTTGTGTGGTAAGGATGAAACAATTTCTGAAAGAATGAAGCTTTCAAAAGCTTAGGAGAGTCACGAAGAAGAAGCAAGATCAAAATAATTAAAATCGTCTTTTAAAATAAAAGAAGTGTGGCTTGACAAGTGACACTTGTCACTTGTCCAATTCTTATAAGCTTAAATTGGGTTCTCTTATTTAACCAATCCAATCATCTCCCAAATTTTACTCCAATTGTCTCTAAATTTTCAATATCATTTTTTTCAAAAATTTTAAAGTCATCTATAAAATTTCTCCAATATCATTTGACTTTTATTTTTATTTCCATTTATAATTGATCTGCCACTTGACATTTTTCTTAGTCTAAAAATACTTATAATTTTAAAAAAATTCCTAAAATTCTCCAAAACTTCTAAATCAACAATTACACTTTCTAAATCAATTTTCAATATAAACAAACCACAATTCTCAATAATATCACATTAAAATTCAATTATACCCGGAATGTCAATGAATGCATGTACAATCATTTTAATGGGCGCAAACATCAATATTCACTTGTGTATATGCTAACATTATGCGTGAGTATGAAATGCATTTTTCTTAATCTCGCATTGCTATTTTCTCAATTACAGAAATATAGGGTTCTAACTCTTAGTGTGGAAATGGGATGTTACATGGGCACTTCTAAGAATAACTTGTGGCCAAAAAGTTTTTGTTGGAAGTTACATAGGAAAAAGAAAAACAAGGGTTAAATGATTTTTTTTATTTCTATATTTCCAATTCTTATCACAATTACATAGCAACTAATTAATAGTCTTTTATAGGCTAAATATTAGCTACTAATCAAAAGAAACGTACAAAATAGGATTCTAAAAAATAAACTTTATAGTTGAGCAGCTTTTAATAAAATAACTATAACTTTCTTTAGAAATCTCCAATGAACCTAAAACTTGTGCTATTAAGCTTTAAATCCATATTTAGTTTACTAAAAAAAACATATGTCTGCGTTCTCAAAATGTCTCTTACATTCATCACTACTGAAGATAAGAAGTCATGTTAAATAATTAAAGAACTCTCAACACCCCTCCCTCGGTAAACTTGATGTCTTCATAACTCCAACGATCTCTCTAAACTGCTGAATAGCTTTCTTGAGGGGATTTGTAAAAAGTCAACTATTTGATCAAGAGTTTTGATGTATTCTACCTCAACATCCTTGTTGATAATGCAATCCTGAATAAAATGAAACCTTGCATCTATATGCTTACTCTATCATAAAACACCTAATTTTATACATGAGCAATGGTTGATTTATTGTCCACATAATTTTAGTTAGTTCTTTTTTAACAAAATGAAGTTCACCTAGTAATCTCCTTAGCCATATCGCATGACATGCATCGGTAGTTGTAATAACATACTCTTTTTCATATATTGAGAGTGTTACAACTAATTGTTTCTTTGAACACCATGAAATAGCATTTTCTCCAAAGAAAAATATAAATCCAGTAGTACTCTGTTGGTCATTAATATCACTGATATAATCACTATCACAATATCCTTTTAAGTGAGCCTCGTTTGAAGAAGTATTAAAAAAATGTCATAATCAAGAGTACCTTTCAAATATTGAAGCATTCTCTTTGCAACTTGCATGCGTTCTTCACTTAGATTCTCTATAAACTGACTCACTAATTCCATGACAAATAATATAGTACATGTCCAGTGCCTTAGGCTTCCCACAAGGCTTTGAAAGCTGATTGGATTGATTCTCCTTACTCCATCCTCCTTGGAGAGTCTTACTCTGCATTTTATGAAGTATTCATTGGATTGCAATCTATCTTCTTAAACTTTTTTTATAATCTCTCTTATATACGATTCTTGATCTCATCACTCTATTGTTTTAATTCTATCCCCAAATAATATGATATAAGTCTCATATCACTCATCTCAAAATCTCGTGCCATCGTCTTCTTAAAATCATCATATATACACTTGTGAATGATTTCCCATAAGAATGAAGTCATCTACCTAAATGCACACAAACAAAATATCATTTTTCTCTTTTTTAACATAAAATGCATATTCATGAACGCATCTTGAAAAACCATTCTTATGAAGATATTTGGTGAGGCAACTTTATCAGGCTCGCGAAGCTTGTTTAAGGTCTTATAACACCTTCTTTAACCTCAGCACCTCATTTTGATGACCTTCAATAATAAATTCTTTTGATTGTTCCACATATAATTATTTTTGAAGATCACCATTTAGACAGATTGACTTCAAATCCACTTGATGAATTTTCCACCAATTTTAGGCCGCAAGAGTGACCAATAACCATATTGTCTCTAAGCGAGCAACATGAGCAAATACTTCTTCGTAATCCATACTTTTGTTCACACCTCTTTGCTACTAATCTTGCTTTATTTCTTTCAATTTTTCCTTTCACATTTTTATTTAACTTATAAATCTATTTACCCTCAATTGCTTGATGACCACTTAGTAGTGTGACAAACTCCCAAATGTCATTTTTCTCAATGGAATGAATTTTTTCCTCCATCACTTACACCTATTTCTTGTCTTTAACAGTCTCTTCAAAACTTAAAGATTCATCATGTATAAATGGACAAAAAAGATTCTCACTGTTTGTTCCTTCGGTAACATCATAAAGATATCCTATGCTTCGAATTTTTTGAGGTTGTTCATTTAAGCTTATTAAGGAACATGTGGAAGGAGGTGAACTATCACCTTCAGTTTCTTGGTCCTTATTCTCTCCTTCTCCAATTATGGAAGAAAACAATATGTCTTTGCTTCTTGAACATTCCAATCCTATGAAGCATCTTCCTCAAACTGCACATCTCTACTAATCACAACTTTCTTATAAACGTGTTGATATTTTTGTACCATTTAGAGTTCTCGACATAGTCAATAAACTCTATTTTCTTACTCCTATCATCAATTTTTGTCTTTTCTTGTTTGAATACATGAACTTAACCAATAGATTTGAAAACTCTTAAGTGCCTCACAATTGAATTTCATCCACTCTATGCTTCTTAAGGGGTTATTATCTCCAAACTCCTTGTAAGTGAATGATTCAAGAGATAAGCTACACATGCAACCGCCTTAGCCTAAAATTCCTTAGGCATATCCTTATTTTTAGCATCATCCTCGCTATGTTAAGAATTATCTTATTCTTTCTCTATACAACCTCATTTTATTGTGGTGCACTTGGGATCGTCATAAGATGTCGAATACTATTTTCCTCATAAAAGACATTGAATCCATTATAAGTGAACTCTTTACCTCTATCGATTTTTAGAGCTTTAATTTTGCATCCACTTTCTTTTTCAACAAGAAGCTTGAATGTTTTAAATGTCTCAAAAACTTCACACTTATTCTTCAAAAAATAAACCCATGTCTTCCTCGTGTAATCATTGATGAAGAGCACAAAATATGAGCACTTACCAAAAGATTATGACTTGATAAGACCATACACATCCAAATGGACAAGTTTTAGAGGCTTGATTGCTAGCAAAAGTAAAGCATTTGGAAAGCTCTTTCTTGCATATTTTATGAGTGACACACAATTTATTTGAGTGGTTAATTTGGGAACTCCTTTCACCATATTTTTTGCTCCTAGTATTTTAAGCCCTTTAAAGTTGAGGTGGCCGAATCTTAAATGCCAAATCCATAAAAGATCCTTCACACAAGCTTATAAATACGTCACTTCCGCCATTTTCACATTTAACATGAACATCTAGTTCTTTGTCATGGCAAATTTAACAATAAGTCTATTATCTTGATTTCAAAGCAACAAATAATTGTTCTCCATTTTCACTTTATGTCCACTCTTTAAAAGTTAGTCGATGTTCAAAATATTGCTCTTCATTTTCGAGATATAGTAGACATTGTCGAGAAGTTTATGGTTTCCATCTTTTATGGCCAAAATTACTAAGCTTTGTCCTTAATCTCTACCTTTGTATCATCTACAAAATGAACATTCCCACTCACTTTTGTATCCAACTCCATAAATTTACTTGTCTCCTATCAAGTGGTTGTTTGCGTCATTGTCGAGATACCACGTGATGTCTTTTTCTTTGGAGCCTTCTTTTTGAGAAAACAAAAAAGTATTAACTTGTACATCCTTATGGTTAATAAAGTGTGTCTCTTCATCACAACTTTTAATTTGACATTCCCAAGAATAGTGACCATTCTTCCCATATGCATAGCACTTTACTTTACTTTTTTCCTTTCTCTAATTATTATTTCTTCCTTGTCCACGACCTCTTTAAGAACTTTTATTTTGACATTCATGAAATGTATTTTGCTTGACTTTTTTTTTTTACCTTGATCACGGTCTCTTCCACAACCTCAACCTCTATCATTACCTCAACCTTTTCCTCCTCTATCATTTCCCTTATAATTAAAGGAAAAATTGTTTGTAAAACTTGCTCCATTGCTTCTTGTTTGATCCTCTTCATTCTTTCTTTATGAGCTAACAACAATCCATTTAGCTCTTCGATGGTTATGGATTTTATGTCCTTCGATTCTTCAATTGACACTACCATATTATTGAACTTCACGTTAAGACAACATAAAATCTTCTCTACAACTCATACATCTTCAATCTTCTCATTGCGTCACTTCATTTGATTCACCACTACCAATACTCAAGTAAAATAATTTACTATGGATTCATTCTCCTTCATCAAAATCGACTCAAACTCAGCCCTTAGAGTTTAGAGCCACACCTTCTTTATCCTATCAACTCCAAGAATGAAAGTTTTTAGAATTTCCCATACATCATTGGCTCTTGTGGCATTGACTATCTTTTTAAAGATGTCACCATCTATCGCTTGATGAATAACTGAGAGTGCAATTCAATCTCTTTTCTTTGCTCAATGCCAAGCTTCTAGTTTAGCTATAGTTATATTATCCTCATCTGCAATATCATCATATCCCTTCTCGACAAGGTCCTATAAGCCATGAGGCCCAATTATGGCCTTCATGCATAGCACCCATCAATCATAGTTTGTTTTGGAGAGTTATGGGTATAGAAGGTGATATTTGTTTTGGTTGTCATTTGAACAAAACTCTAATACCACTTTGATGGAAGTTACAGAGGAAGAAGAAAAGAAAGGTTAACTGAAAAACTTGTATTTTTATATTTCCGCTTCTTATCTCCATCATATAGTAACTGATTACAAGTCTTTTATAAGTTAAATATCAACTACTAATCAAAAGAAATATTCAAAATAGAATTATAAACAACAGATTTTATAACTGAGCAACCTTTAATAAAATAGTTATAACTTTTTTTTAACAAAACCCAATGATTCTGAAACTTACACTTTTTAAAACTAGACTTAATAAGATTTAAGTCTATATTTAATTCAACATAAAAACATACATTTGCTTTCTCAAAAGGTCTTTTACATTCATTACTGCTGAAGAAAAGAAGTAATGTTTAATTAATTGTAGAACTCTCAAAAATTTGTAGGACATTCTTTGCCTTTAACATGCATCGATATCATATTCATAATCATGTGATTTTTTTTTTCTCAATGAAGCTATGTTGTTGAGGCGTATAAAGTCGATGTAAGTTACCTACAGACATCATTAAAATCACATAAATTAGTAAACTCAACAGAGGTGAATACACCATTGTGATCGGTGTAAAAAACCTTTTCCCTACTCATTTTCAACCAGAGCGACCATTTGTTGAAAACACAAATTGTCTATGATTTTTTAGCAAGAAAGTACACATATGTTTTGCAAAAAAATACCATTTATTGGATGCAAGAGTAATTGAACCGCAAAGATCTAAATGTACTAGCTGAGTAGATCAGTGGCTCTCCATGAGCTTTCATGTGGGAAGCTGCACGATGTTGTTTACTAATAATGCAGTCTTCATAGACCCTTAAGGGAGGCACTATCTCTGGCAATCCTTTCCCCGTGTACTTTTGATGTGGAGTTCTTAAACTATTGAAATTTAGATGCCCATAATGTTAATGCCATAACCAAGAATGTCTGACAAGGCTGGTGTTAGTTTATAAAACATGACCAATTTCAACTTACGTGGGTACACTTAGTGGAATGAGCTGTATCTCACCATTCATTTCTCACTTGACAGTTCCTATGCATATATATATATATATAGATGTTAAAATACAACAACAACTAATAAAATTTTCGGTTTGGTTTCTCGTAAGGTATTTTAAGTGGGTCTTAATTATAGGAAGGTATTTTTAAATTATTTACACTTAATCTAATCCCTGCTTAAGCTAAATAGGTCTCTTATAGAAAACAAAAATTTAACCTTTAGATAGCCATATATATATATATATATATAAATTAAGCCATATATATATATATATACTACTTCAATTAAATAAAAAAAATTCCGTTATTTACTAATCTGAAATATGAGGCTGCAGCATGTAAAACTTTGCAAGAGAAATACTAATCCCAGGAATCCTGGAGCCACCCTAGGGCCACCTGGGGATTGTTACACGTGGCTCATCCGCAACCTCCCAATTTCCCACTCACGTCCTCTCACACATCAGCAATCAAGGTAAAAAACCCCCAAACTCCATCCCCACCGTCCATTCAAAATGCGCGGGAAGATGAAAAGATCATCTGTCACGCGAAACGTCGCGTAAAAGAGAAGCAGCGTCACCGATGCACTCTTACATAACCGCGACAGAGACACGTAGAGCGAGAGAGGACAAAGTATAGAGCTCTAATATCCGTACGGAACACTCTCTATCCCTCAATGGCGCCGAGGAAGCGAAAGGCCGAGGTCGATGACGACGGAAAGTCAAGCACTGTGGCGCCGGCAACCCGGAGGTCTACTCGGCTGGCGAAGTCAGCTCCGGAGCCGGCGGTGGAGTTGCCGAAGAAGAAGAAGGGAAAAGCTACTGAGAAAAAGGGGAAAGAAAAGAAGAAGAAGACTGTAGAGGAAGAGCAAACTGAGACAGAGGAAGCGAAGGAGAAAGATGAAGAAGAGGCTAACGAGGCGACTGATGCTGACAAGTCGAAGAAGACTGTTGTTATCGAGCACTGGTAAGATTGATTTATTTCATCTATTTTCTTTTTAACATTTTCTGTTTGGTTGATGAGAATATGTCGAGAAAATTCGTAAAAAAGTTAATATTCGAGTGTTTCTGGTTCTTGTTGTTCGGACGTAGGTATAGAACTTAGAGCTTAAAATCTTCTTGCTTTTTAGTTTCATGTAGCTGCGCGTTTTCTTTACCTTGAAGCTAAAGAAGATGAAAGGGAAATCAAGCTTTGGACCCTAGCAACGTATATGTGTTGGCGTTAATTTAATAGTTCCGATTTCCTAGGGCTAAGGCTTTATGAACCATGCCTTGTTACAGGGCTAGGGAGTTGTGTGAGTAAATAGTATCTGGTTGCATGTTGCTAACACATACAAGCATTTGGGTTTTAGGGTTTTCAATTTGGGTACTCTTCGGTTATTGATTGTCACGGTGTCAGGTCTCCAATAGGGGGTTTTTCTTAATCTTGTATTGCCTATCCTGAAGAACTTGAGGAAATGATACAAGAAGCTTTAGTTGACCTTTTTTCTCGTAAACTCTGGTTATAACTCATGAGTTTATTTGCTGGACTATTCTATGCTTGGGAATATTTCTAACCAATTTCTCGGTGCTTGTAGCAAGCAATGCAACTCATTTAAGACAAGGGCTGTGCAAGTCAAAACTGGAATAGAGAAAGCTGTTCCTGGTGTCTCTGTAGTACTTAACCCAGAAAAGGTATTACCAGTTAATACTTGTTAGCTTTACTGAATCATTTAGTAATTTAATTGTTGTGTTTTCCGTGACCTTTATTTGGCCACTGCTCTGCACTTGAAATTTTCAATGACATATACTTGGGGTAAAAGTAAAAGGACTCTTTTCTTTATAAGATATGGCTTGAAAAGTTGCATATAGCTACACTTCCTAACGTCTTTTAACCAGCATTGATTATACTTCTTCCTTAAAATTTGACTAGGAGGTTAAGGATCTGTTTTGATCATACATTGGTTTTTTCTTCAATCAACATGAACTACAGTTGTGACTCCTTATTCTTTTTAAGTTATATGCTTTTAAGATGGTTTTACTCCAAACTGAATTGTTTACTTCTCTTCTGACAGCCTCGGAGGGGTTGCTTTGAGATAAGGGAGGAAGGTGGAGAAAAGTTCATCAGTCTTCTGGTAACGGTTAACCTGACTTTATATGTGAACTGCCAATTGCTTGTGTCTCCTTTTATTCTTGATATTTGATACAAGATAAAGATGCACAATTTATATGTATATATGTGTGCATTATCATCATGTGAACACCCAGTCGAAATCTTGCTAAGTCACAGGGTCTAGGGATTATGTTGTATGGTAATTGAAAACAAAGAGTACTAGTGGTCATAGATACTAATTTCCATAAACAGAAACAACCACCTCTGCTACCTTTACAAGCTGATCTGCAGCACCATTTTCAGTCTTGAAACGTTACAAGATCATCTTATTGTTTGATCAAGATTTGAATACCATTATTTTCCACATGGAAACTTAAGAAAATACACCACTCTGATATTAACTTTATAGTTGATGAAATTTCTTGTGCTACAATCATAAAGAGTGGATGGTTTCACTTGTCATCGTTGTGGATGACTCAATTAGAGTTTAGGCACACATGCACTTTGTGGATATAAGTCAGCAGACAACATTAGAATTGAGTTTAGTACTAGACATTAAATTGTTAAAAACTTCATACTGATTTAATGTTCTTGTAAACTTGTTGATTCCTGATATTGTGATCTTTTCAACCGGATTAACCTTTTTCTTCTGTAGGACATGTCTCTTTCATAAACTTCAGGATTGTTTTTCCACTGGCTAGTTATATTTTTGATACAGTTTTTCTTTTTCCTGTGACCATTTTGGTTATAGGATCTTCTGAAGTCGCGAGTTTTATCAATTTTTTGCTACAAGTTCTTACAGTATCATTGATCTTGACTAATTTACATGGCCTCTAACGTATGCAGGATATGGAACGGCCATTTAAACCTATGAAAGCACTTAACATGGATCAAGTCATTGCGGATATAATCGACAAGATTAAATGACATTAGTGTTTGATTAAAGTCTGAACCAGTGCATGCAAGACATAGGTTGAATTACCTCTCGTAGCATACGAGTTTACCAAACTCGATTTGTTTTGTGTATTCCTGCTAGTTTTAGCTGTTTCTTGTAAGTGAACTATTATTGGCAATTTGAAAGATCCTTTGCCTTAAACATCAGTACTTATACATACATCATATCATAGATCACAAATATAAACAAAGACCTAATATAAAAGAACAGAAGTACATAAAACTGTCTAGTTTTGGCCGTGCTTCAACATATGTCCTTCCCCTTACGAATATAATAGGTACGATCAGTAAAATGACAGCAAATTTCACCAAAAATAGCTTGGTTGGCCTATCAATTCTGCATTTGGATTAAAAACTAAGGAATTCAATATTTTGATTAATTTACATCCTTCCTTTTCCAATAAAGCTATATTAAAATCGTGAATGACTTGGAAGTCTATGGCAATGAGTATGGTTAATTCATATTTATATCTATTTTTCATCATTCAATTCATATCCATATTTATATTTATCAGTTTTTACGATTTACTACTTATATCTAAATTTATTGGATTGTTTGAATTTTTGGATATTTATTGTGTTATTTAACACATAAAAATATAACTTTTAAATAGAAAATGTAAAGAACAAATTTTTGCGAACACTCCAAATTAAAATTACTTTAATAATAATAAGTCAAGATTTTAATTTGTATGTCTTAAAAAACTATAAACTTAGAAAAATAAAAATCATAGTATCTAATGTAAAGATAACATATATTTTTTACAATCAAGAACTGGAACAAATACTGAAATATTTAAAGTTTTAAATTGTCTTTGCATAAATTTTAAAGCATTCAAAACTTCATCTCCATATCATTTGCATTATTATCATCCTATAAAAAAATAAAATATGATAAAAAATGTGAGGATTGAGAAGTAAAGTGTGAATTTTAAAATCGTTTCTTTTCAAAAAAATATTAATATTTTATTATATTTAATCATAAATATTAAAAAAAAATCATAGTTAATAAAAAACGGATAGTATATAAATATCCATCAGTTCGGGTTATCACTAGAGTCATATCTAAATTTATATTTATATCTATTTTTTAACATTTATTTAAAATCTATTTAAATCCTATTTTTTAATCTCTATATCTATTTTTTTAGATCGGATAGTATAAATATTAATCGGATTAAAAACTTATTCCAACTCTATACATCTCATCTTACTTTTTTCTTGAACACATCTTGCGCCAACTTAGCTAATTAATAGATTTTTCGCACGTGGAGTGGAGTTAGATCCCCATCAGAAGCATTTTGTCATTTGCTTGGCCATCCTTTTTCGTAGTATCTCTTTATCCGCATGACACTCTATCACTTACATAGCCAAAGATTTCTGCCCGCGAGTGCTAACAGGCTCAGAATATGGTTCTAGTTTTAAAAACATAATTTTTATGACATAAAATTAAAATTGCAAATTATAATTTTAGAATATTAAATAAACAATTTTAAAAAATAATTAGAACATAATATTATGTATTTAATACAGAAGATGTTGCGAAAATTTACCACCTTCTTTGTTAAAATTAATTCCTCCCCCTTTGATGAGTAATTTTTTGTAATTATAATAAATAAAGAGAAGATTAATTTACACATATATCTATAACTTTTAATAGGATATGTCTAGTAAGTGATCATTTGAGATTTATTACTATTCAATAAAAAAGGACCAAATACGATTTTTTATAATATAGAATGAAGTCAATGTTTGAGAAGGATCATGATATATGTAGCATTTTTTTTTATATTTTTACAAAGAAACTATTTACGTGAATTGAAAATGTGACCTTATGATCACAAAGGAGCAATTCCACCATTCGCTTCAAGGTGCACTCTTAATTAAATGTAGAATAAGACTACTAATTACATCACATTCTAACACAAGCCTCTCGATCTTTTTATAACTCTCAAATCACACAGTTCTTTCATCTATGCCTTCAGAATATTTTCACTTAAACTACTTATAGATTGCTGGCTATTAACAAGTTGGCCTGATTATGCTTCCTGGGCACAAGGTGATTGTTTCCATTTCTGTGTTCTATCCTGTATTTCTCATCATCCATCCATTAAATACACACGAAAACAAGAACAGGAAAATTGATCACATGCTTCATAGACTCTTAATACTTCTCTACTTGGTTCACTTTCCTAAAGCAGATAGCTATCATCAACAAATAGTAGAACAAATATTTGTTTTGAACTTTCCCTTGCAATCTTGCACCCATGCAAGAGGCTTCACCTCACTTTGTGTTTTATAAGAGAAAAGATGGAACCAATTAAATGATACCATGTGTCACAAAGCATTTAGCCATTGTAACATATAACATTACAATGTTTATTAATCCTTCAAAAAAACCCTAAGAAAACCCCACGACTTTACATAAAACTTACTCCTATCCATTTTTAGTGTTACAAACCCTTACGTGTCTTGCCTCTTCTGCTTCAGCTAAACCATTGTTTTCACTATTAACCAAATGTTGTGGGAGATTACTCTTAAAAAGCAAAAAGACACTTTGTTCTTATAAAATAATTGTTTTAATCAGTTTACCATCATTCTTGACACCATCTTGTAGATAAAATTAGTTTGGGAGAATTGTATCGTAGTAATTCTCACAAATTCACTAGATTTTTTAATGATTAAAAAACTCAATCAGTTCGACCAATTTAATAATAAAAATTTTCAATTGACTAATTTTTTAGTTCGGTTTTCAATTTTTCATTTTGATTTATTTAATAACTTTTATTGTTAAAAATCAATTAATTTACTAATTAATCGATGGATTTATGTAAATTAATACATTATTATAAACCAAAATTAATTAATTAATTTACATTTAACATTATAATTTTTTAATTAAACTTCAAAATATTTGATGAATGAAGACAATCTCTTACATTCGTATTTTAAATTCTTTAATTTTATTCAATCTTAGCTGGTTTTATAAAAGTTTAATATCGGTTGAACTTTTTAAATCTTAAATCTCTTATCTTATTGGTTTAACTTCCGATCGCATAAATTTTGTCAAAGAGTATATGAGGTTGAACCATAAGATTTAAGCATGAAACATGACACCCTTTAATAAATCTTTATTTCGTTAGTTAAGGAAATAATTAAGTTGTGAGAATATAAGCTAGCTAGATTCTGTTCCAGACAATTAAGACATAAATGCTATTTTTTCATGACATTATGTTGATTTCGTGTTCTGAGTGCTGTAATTAAATAGGTGAATCAACACACCTTTATCAGCCATTCGATGCCATTAATTATGCATACCATTTGTCTCATCCCACCACCTTTTCATACATGCAATTCATCAATCACTTTAAAAACCAATCTTGTTGGAAAATAAAGATCCATCACCCTTTAGAAGAGCGGTTCAATTAAAACTAAGTCATAAGGAATATCTTGTTCTGATAATGTACATTTATTATCCTTCCTAAATGAGAATAACGATCTTTATAATTCTTAAGAAGCTAAAAAGCAAGCACTATCCTCGTTGAATTTGCTGTCATTATTCCTTTTAAGTATTATTAGCCTTCTGTGTAATATTCTCTTAATCAAGATTTGTTACTATAATAATATATGTTATATCTAATCCAACTCCCTAAGTACCTTTTATTCCCTAGCTACCCAGAACCTGCTTCCTGTGGGGTAGCTCCTTTTTTTTTTTTTTGGTTTCCTAATCTTTCCAATTACTTGTGCTTAGTATAAAAATAGCAATAAACATTATCGGGTATATATACTGCATAGACAATGTAATGATAATTGTTTTCTTGAATTTAAAAACCGAACTAGAAGTTAAATCGATAAGATACAAAGTTTAAGGTTTAAAATGTTCAAATGATATATTAAACTACCATAACATCAAGTAAAGATTGAATAATATAATTTTCCTTATCTATCGAAGGATTTGAAGTTTAATTCAAAAAAGAGATTGTTAAATAAAAATTAGTTGATAAATACTTATTAATTTACAAAAATTGACCGATTAATTAATAAACTGATGAGTTTTTAACAATAAGAGTTATTAAAGTGAATCGAATTATAAATTTTAAAACTAAACCAAAAAATTACACGGTTCAAAAATTTTACGATTGAACCAATCAAACGGGATGAGTTTTTTTAATTATTGTTATACTTTGCCAAATTAATGACATTACTACATATACTGCCAGTCTGCCACCAAGTTTATCAAGAATACCCAAAAAGAAGAAAAAAAGTCATAGCCAAAAATGACTTAACCGAAGAGTTAGGAGGGTGTAGCAATTCAAGTAATGGAGGACGACAAGGCTTGCTCTTAAAGTGGAAGGACCCATCTTCTTTGATTTCGGTGTAATTCTTTGTTTTTATATATATGTTCACCAATCACTGTGAAGTTAGGCATATATTCGCCATTCTATCTTTTCTTGAACTGCAATTGATAATTGGTATTAGTTCTCTTGCTTTGTACTAAATTTACATTCGAAGGTTTGAGCAAGAGTGGTGCTTCCACATTATATATGTTTTGGACTGATGCCAGATGCACCTAAAATTATACCCTATTGATTGACATGACAACATAGTTAAATTTATCACAATATGAATTAAGGTGGATATTTATATTCTTCCTTTTTTAAATAAATGCCTCCTTCGATTGATCTATTATTAATATTATTACTAGAAGTTCATTAATACTAGAGTACAAAATGTATACCTCTCTTGTTGTTTAAGAAAACTTAGAAAAATTCTAGATATTTAAAATTCTCAAATTTTCATTTTTTTAAAAATTACTTCTCTTAGATTTTGATTAAAAAATAACAACAAAACACATGCAATATAAATGTCAAATATGGACTAATCAAATGTTATTTACAAGGGGATTGAGCTTAGCTCTTAAACTCAAATTGAACTATTTAAGTTTGACTCAAACTAATAATTTATTACAATTATCTTAAATTATTAATTTAAGTCAAATTTAATTTGTTTGGATTAGGTTTAAAAATTGAACTGAGTTATCATATTGTTGGAAAATCGGGATGAGATCCGATCTTTAGCACAACGTAATAAGATGATTACAAAAACTTTTCATTTTAAATTTTCGAAACCCAAAATAACTTAAATTCTATAAAATGATTAACACATAAATAATAATAAAGCAATAATCATAATTTGTATCTTATTCTGAAGCTTGATAATTTTCTTATTGTTTCCTTTAAACCAATTTTGAAATCAGCTCATTTGAACTACCGTACTCACACATGTATCTGGCCTTTAATGGTACTTACTCTGCAACTATTGCAGAAAAGGTTAGGGAAGGAGTGCTAGGTCCCTTGGAGGCTAAATGCCTAAATTTGTGCTAAACTTTTTTGAGTTTGATTAATTTAGGGTCAAATATTATAACTTCCTCAATTAATGTCTAAACATTATCGAGTCTACTCAATGTTAGGCTATTTTGGCCAAAATTTGGCAGTGTCATACACGCGCCATTAGTATATATAAAAAGTGTGTTTGGAGAGGCTAGGTGGATTTTAAATGCCACGTAAAAAATAGTTGAAACCTACCTGGATTTTCAAAAAAGAAAAAACAAAATATCACTAAATTTTTATAAAGCCCTAATTTTACTTTAACCCCCAAATATTCACCCTCTCCCTTTTAGAAACTTAGTAAAAGGGGTTGTTTGAATAGGTATCTTGCCTCCTTCACACATCATCACTACTGATCACTCCAATCCATCTCGCCGATTCGCCTTCCAGCCCTTTGGCGTAAATGTTCTCTACAACAATCGATCTCTCCTTTAGAGCTGGAAGTATATGTATACACACACGAGGGGTAGTTCATAGTCGTAGATGATTATTTGGTTGAATTTCAGATGTTAAAAACTATTCTCCGTGTTCAATTCAACAGTTGGTAGGTCTTATGATGACTATAGTTTTGAGTGTTTTTTTGACATGGAGATTTTTGATGGGATTGTTTTGGATTCTAGGAGAGCATCTTCAGTATCTGATTACTCTGTAGAGGTGGTGATACGGAATAGAGTAACTGAGATCAAGGTACATTTGGCAAAAGTTGAGAAAAATTGTAGGATTTGCCATCTTAGGTTGGAGAGTAACAGTCATAAATGAGGTCAACTTATGCAATTGGGTTGCTCTTATAAGGGTGATTTGGATACTACTTATAAACAATGTGCAGATACTTGGTTCAAGATTAGAGGTAACAAGTAAGTAGACAAAGCTCCACTATTCTACCTTTGATGCCTCTCATTTTCAATGGTAACATTAAGAATTTAAGTGTTTTTAACTTCTATTTGTTATCCCAAATGGAGAATTCCCATGTGGTTGTTTATGGCCTTCATGTTTATGTGGATACTTTTTGACCATTCATGGTGAGAACAACCATTTTCACACAAACTTGTCATTATATAAATTCACAAAGTGATAGTAGAAACATTCATGAACTTAAAGAGTTACCAAAAGTTTATTGAGTTAGTTTGTGAAGGGAAAAACATGATTGGAAGAATATGAATTGTAATGATAAAAGGGAAAGTGGAGAATTTGATTTATGAATTGTAATTAGAAAAGGGAGAGTGGAGAATTTGATTGAGTCTTCTATTATACAAGTTCATGTAAAAGGTTCAGAGGCATGCTGCATTAAGGCACACTAGTTTTGGTGATGTGTCCAGGAATCTCATAATCTCTTCTTTTTGGTTCCTTTTCTTTTTATGGAAATGGAGATTTGACACCTAGTTGGTGTATGTTCCTTTATCCTTTGCTTAGTGCAGATACGTTGCTTCTTTTTCATATGCCAATGAGCCTAAGCTAAAATATGCATTTCCTTAACACCAAGTGCCTTTCTAATTGGGAAAAAGAGAAAGGAAAAAAAAGCCATAGCACTATCTTTTACAAGGTAAAATTTGAGAATCATTTGATAGGTAGGTATAATGAATAAAGTTTGCTACTTGCTTTTGAACGTACACAGTTTGGATGCTATGTAATTGTCTTATGAGTGACAAATTCATATATCATATTAGTGTCCCTCAAATCATGTTTTAATATTCTGCCATACACTCTAACATGTCAATTATTTGGATTCGTACAGTAGGATAATATCACAATTAGGTAGGATTTGAAGGATTTGAATACTGATCTGGTTGAGAAACTCCTTTTCTAATCTAGAAATGAATTAATTATTTAGACTATACCAATGGGGAAGTATAGAACTCCCTTTCGATATTGCCTAGAAACTTACGGACTTACGATTATCATGTTCATTCTAAAGCTATATTGATCATATAAAACTAGCAAACTATTTGGTTTCTGATGTCATCTTACCTTGTTCCTAGACTTATATTGATTCTTTAACTGTTATTTTATCATACCATCTTTGTCTGTTTCAATTTACTAATGTTCTTTTGTTAATTTGGTTTGCTTAATTGTCTACTAAGATCTGAACGATTTGTCAGTTTACTGCACACAATATTATTGGGCCAAATGGGGTTGAATCAATAGAGCAGTTGAACGAGATAAGTGACACTGCAATTATGCAGACGGTTTCAACATCAGTCCCCGTTTGGAAACAAGAAGCTTCTAGCATGGCCACCGGTTCCTAAATTTCTTGCTAGCTTGCATAGTTTTTACACTTTCTCTCACTTTAATATACCTTTCTAAACTTCTGTAAATGATGCCTTGAGAGAACTATACGGTGGAAGAAAATGGAGTTATGAAATGATTATAGATAAGTGTTTTTCTTCCAGAACTAACTATGTTAAAAGAGTTTGAGAAGAATTTCAGTTATGGTACTTGAAAAAAGTATAATACAAAGCCTAGCAAGGGATCTGGTAGGTAGTCTACAAAGTGAAAAATCTATATATATATGCTTGATCTAGAAAATCAATTTTAGGTACTTGAATATTGGATTCACGTGTTTCATATGTTGTGCATAACTAATCATACAAGATGATGTTGATCTACTTATTCTTTTCCTCATAACTAGTGTTATTGAGATTGAATTTTCCGTGAGAAGTGACAAAAACCTGTACTGAGTTAGCTTAGTTGTTGCTATGATCACTCTTTAAGTTTCTAGTTTGAGTAATGACCGTGGTTTTAGATTATGCTCAACCACAATTGTAGTTACGGTAACCCGCAGTACACAATTTAAAACCTTGGTAATATCCAACAACTAGTCAAATCAAAAGATCAAGATTATGTAAGGTCATGAATAGTTAAACAAAACTAATGTCAAAGAATTCTATAAGGCTGAAAAGCATAAGAGAGAAGAAAAACTATTTACATTCACGAGCCCATATGAAGTTTGTGATGTATAAAGAAAGCTATACACTTTTAATTTTGTTCCTTCTGCTTTCTAAGTTAGTGCCATCATTGAGTGCTTCTTATGCGTCATGCTTCATTCTAAGACTGAGCAAACAAGTTGATTGAAGATATGAAGCAATATACCAATCAGGAGACACCACTTGGGCTTCTATAGCTTCCCTATGATTTTTTTATGCCATGTCATTCATTAAGTAAGATATGCATCGCTTAGCGTACACAATTGGTGACACCATTGTCATATGAACTACAAATGACATAAAGGAAAACATTAGCTCCTCCCACAAACAAAAAAGATCTCTTATTCACATACACTCTTTTATGCGAAGTTTTAATGTTTACTAATCAATCTAAGACAATTATTTGATACCCCATTCACTCAAAGTCATAAGTAGACACCATGTTTGGTTTCTTGTAACTAAATTGACTAATAACACAAGGCTAAACCTAAAGTGTAAGCTAAAAGTTGAGAATAGGAAAGGCTTACTTGTATGTAGCAATCAATTGCAGTTGCAAAATCCTGAGCTCAAAAGGCAGCATCTCTATGCTTCTTAGAATTCATTCTTCTATATTTGGGTAGTCCACATTTGGAATGAGAGCTGCTTCATAAAGAAGGAAGATGGAGCAGTCAATAAGAGTTAAGCAAACATTACAAAGATGATGCAACAATAAAATTAGAAGGAAGCAAATGAGATGCCTTAGTTCCCGATTAAGAACTAATAAAGAAATTGCAACAAAAATAAACATCTAATGGATCATTGCCTAGCTTCCATTTTATTCACCTCAATTATTCTTGATACTATTGTGGAATAAAAACTAGCATACTCAACAATGTTTTAATTACTATTTCATTTGCAGTCATAAAGTACTACGCTTACCTTATTAATAATCCCCTCATCATCCTTATATCTAGTCTTTTCAAGGATTTCATGTATAGCAGTGAGACCTATCCTCAAGCATGCATCACCTAAAGGCGTCAGTAAAAAGGTTAAGTTGACACTAAACATTCATTTTGAATAGCCAGCAAAACATATGATGGAGCCTATTAAATGAGAAGTAAAAATTAGCCCCACTAAATGTAGAAGTCATCTAGATTTGCAAGGTTATTGTTTTACACGACTAGTTATAAGAATAATTAGTTACATAATCAAACTTGCATAGAGAACTTTACTAGAATGTTTGTTTGAATCAACCACTAAACTTACCTCTATTTCTTTTTGAAGAGACATAAGTGTAGTGACAAGGGACTTTCATTTGGTCTCTCACAAGCTTCATACTGCAAACATCTTGAAGCTAACCTCAACAGTTTAGTTCCATCATTTTTTGAAAAATGACCCTCCAAAGCAAAATCCATCAACCAAATAATTATCTACAACTATAAACTAGCCTCCATGTGTGTATACATATACTTCTAGCTCCAGAGGAGAGATCAAACATGAACGTACTTGGCGATTGATGGAGAGAACATTTATGCTAAAGGATTGGAAGGCGATTGGTGAAAGGGATTGGGGTGATCAGCAGTGATGATGCATGAAGGAGGGACACCAGATCAGACAACCCCTTTTGCTAATTTTTTGAGAAAGAGAGGATGAATATTTAGTGATTAAAGTAAAATTAGGGCTTTCTAAAAATTTAGATGATATTATGTTTTTAACTTTTATAAAAATCTAGGTGGGTTTTAAGTATTTTTTACGTTGAATTTAAAATCAACTCCACCTCTCCAAGCACACTTTTTATATGTAGTAACACGTATATGACACTGCCAAATTTTCTTTCAAAATAACCTAACACTGAGCAAACTCGATAATGTTTAGACCTTAATTGATCAGGTTATAATGTTTTGTCCCAAATTAATCAAACTAAAAAACGTTTGGCCCAAATTTGAGCATTTAGCCTTCCCTTGAAGCTTAAGCTTATTTGTAATAAGACTTGAATTTTTTAGCAATTTAATTAAAATTTAATTAGAATCACATTAATTCTAATTAAATACCAATTAGGCAAAAAAAAGATTCAGTATCTGATATTGATTCTTATTTATTAAATATTTAATCATAAAATTTTTCTAACTTTACAATAAAGTCCAACTTAATTAGAATATCTTTTTTCTCTTCAATCTATTTTTTGTGAATATGTTAGCAATGAATATAAACTATAACCCTAAATCATATCTAGGAATAGATAATTAAACTCATTTAATATATCTTTAATTCTTCAATTAAACAACTTATATTCTTAAATCAATATTGACATCTAGCAATGCATCATAACCATCCAAATATTTAGGAATGTTAAATTGGTTTTGACTAATCTTTCCATATCTAATTTCGTACAGTTCAATCATTTCATTATACAATGTTTTGATTAGACATAAAACATAAAATTAATATCTATTTTATTTGAATCCAATCAAGTTAGTTCTCTACCATTAGAAGTTGATTCAATTAATAACATTTGTAAATTATTTTCAAAATGTCATTTCACCTTGGCAAAGATTTTTCAAATTAATACTAATGGAAAATAACAAAATTTTCTCTCTAATCATTTTAGGATAATGAATCATGTATTGATCATTCAACTACTTTCATATAGTTTATGCTATATTCAATAACTATCAATTGAGCTATGATTGACTAGAATAGTTCATAAGTAGTATCAAAATGTAGTAATTCTTATATAAGATAACTTTGAAAATCTCAAGTCAAATGATCATTTATACAAGTATCACAATGAGAATTTTTATAAACATACAAGTAATGTTTTAAATAGATTTCTCATATCAATTCAGTTAAATTAACTTGTTCTATAGGAAATCCTTACATGTTTGTTTAAATATTTTTATATTTTAGTCTATAAGGTCGACTACTTTCTTCATAAGGATAAAATATAATATGTGCTAGTCTTTTTATATTCCACTAATGTCCAATCTAAATAGAACAACGACTAAGAACAATTTATAGATAATAAATAAATTTAATATAAATCTCATAATTATGATCTCATTGTAATTTTATTTGTAGCATATATTATTACATTTATCCTAAGAGCTTTGTCATATACAACTAAATATATGTAAAATAAAGAATGTCTTTAAATTATTTTATCACTCAAATACAACCAACTTATTAGTTGTAGGACATAAACCAACACATATTAGTGATATTTAATTAGTTTACATATGATATTCATATTGCGTATGTTTCGTTGCTATTTTTTAATCGAAATTTAAGGGAAAGAGTTTTTCTGAATAACTAAAAATTATGAGTTTTTAATAAAATTTGAAGATTATGAAATTTTTCTAAAAATTTTTAAATTATAAATGTCTTGTACTTTTGATTTTTTTTTTAATGAATAGAAAAAAGGCAAAAGAAAAGGTGTATTTGATAAGGCTTGGTGTCTCTCCCTGTCCGAGGGAATTAAAGAATTGTCCCCACTTTATTCCTTCTGCCACTTTTGAAAAGACTCTGGAATAAAAGAAGGCTTGTACAGCAGGCATAGAAAATGTTGGAAGTTCTGACAGAGCTTGTTTTGTTCTCCAAAAACCGAACAATTGCAAAACCCTAAATCTTTACTCAAATCATTTGCATCTTTTCAAATTGTGTCATCTAATGATACTTTTTTTCATGAACAAGACACTTTATGTTGATTTCATTTAGTTAAGAGTGTACACCGTTCGTAGCTGTAGGGAGTTCTATAAAAAGATGACATATGGTCACGTAAATTTAATTTTTAAATAATAAGACTTATTATTATTAAATTATAAATTAATTTACACTAAATCAACAGCTAATGATAATAATATGAAATGAATATAGTTATAATAAATTACAATAATAAAAAGAGCCGTATTACAAGATGGTAACTATAGTTGTAATTTACAATTTAAAATTTTGATTAATATGCCAATTAATCGAAAATTTTTAATTAAGTGATATTTAATTATGATTTTCTTCTCTAATCCAGTTGCAAGAAGATAGAAAAACGCAATAGTGTAAGACTAAGCTAGATATAACTTTAGTTAAAAAGAGATCATACTCATTCCATCTATTCGTTAATAGTACAAGGTTTTTAAACATGGGATTTAAAGCAAATCCGTTGATTTGATAAGTCATGTCATATAGTTCTTTTGGAGGGTTTAATGATGTTTGATTACTGATTAATGGTTCTTGTAATGAATATTTAGTAGAAGCATCAAGAACCAGAAGTGATTTTGGTGCTGATACGATTATAGCGTTGGAAGTAGGTATCCATAGAACTACACACACGTTCCTTTTGAGCTGAACTCGACGTCTTTGTCAAAAGCTTTCTTAAAAGTCAATGGTGAAAAGAAATGGGAAACAGTAACAAAACTTGTCATCGTTATCTTGGATAAACACCAAGAAATTCCAAGACCAGTGGAATATTTTAAACGGATAGAAGAATGAAAAGCTAATACACAATGGATCTCTGGTACCACCAAGGATTCACTGATAGGTCTAATGTCTTCAGTACCTTGTGGCAAGTATGGCTAAAGAGGAACAGTGAGTAGGAAAGTTAGAATTAGCAGGCATAAAGCCTTTGCAATTCTTTAAGATCTAAAAGTTTTATGAGGACCACAGATACCCATTTTCACTAAGATATATCTCCAAGTATAATAAGTTTTGATTTCAAGAAATTTGATTCAATTTGAGAAATTATTGGATTCATATTATTATAAGTTTTTGGGATCATGGTAATCAACTATGGAGCTTCTCCAAATGTGAATTTGATATGAAAATGATTGAATCTTCAATTTTCAAAACTAATTTATCTACTAATTCCTTTCATATATACATATGTAAAACAATATCAGATTTTTTGTCCCAAATACTCTATTCCAATTCTATTTTTATCCTAAAATGACATAAAATAACGTCATTTGGAAGCAAAGATAAGGTTAGAACAGAAGAATTAGAATAGAAGATCTGAATATTTTCCATGATGGAAATTTCATAGTCAGGTAATTAATGATATTTGCTTGCATGTAATAAATTACCGACAAGTTTTGACAAAAAAGCCTTTCAAATAATGTGAAAGTAGAGCTTGTCCCTTACCTAATCCGAAGACATTTATCTCCTTGGACTCCAATTGTTATGCAAATATGCAGTGACCACATCCATGGTAATGATAGATTTGACATTGCTATTAATTGAGGTCCTACCCGTGGACCATTTATGCCCATGTGATCTCATGTGAGCAACTTTGCAATTGCAGCAACTGTAACCTTAGAAGCTTGATAGCTAGGATGAGACTTCGAGACCTATAGGGTGTAGTAGTGGTGGTCCATTGGAGAGGAGCATAATGCTTGAATTGTTCTTGAATCGACCTTGATATGAGAGGCTAAGCATGTTTAATTGATGTTGCCAATTCTTGTGAAATCTCTCCCCCAAAGAGCAATGATCTGTATAACATATATTTTTTTATAATTTTTTTGATCCCATACTAAAAATAAGAATTATAAATTGTGTTAACTATACTTCAAGTTAATTAAAATTTGGATCAAATGTGAATTTAATTAATTTTAGTAAATAAAATTATTTAAAATATATTAGGCTTATTCATAATTTATTCTTGATTCATTATCATTCTTAATTAAAATTGTTGTTAAAATTTAGAACTTCTAACGATGTTAGGATCATGATAAAGTGGATTGCAGCCTCTAGAGGTGATCAAGTTGTTAGAGTAAGGGGAGAGGGTCATGAAGTTAAAAGGTTCTATATTCGAATCTACCTATTTACACTCTCTCGATTGAATCTGTTATATAGGATTTGCCTAGTTTAAAGTACTTAGTCGACGTGATTTACAGACTATTGCATCAATTCAAAAATTTATCTAGTGTACATTTAAAAAATAACGATTGTGCGCTTTTCCGTTAAAAAAAAAGTAGATGGCATACAATAATTTGATAGATCGATAACATTCTATAGGTATAATTATACTGATCATAACCATAATTAGTAGTCATTTTCTGCCAAATAGTTATAATTATGTTCACATTATTATTTATAGTTACTTTACTAATTTACGATTATGATGTAACTTACAATTCGAAATTGAAAAGTTTGGTTACGCTTAAACCTCCAAAAAGAAAATTCAAAATCCTACATTCTACTACTTAAACATATTAGTTTCTTCAAAACAAGACTGAAGTAAGGACAAAGTCATCAAGAAAGTAAATTCACCCCCGCCCACAATATAATGTTCACGTAATATGTTCGACAGACATAAAACCGTGCGTGTGTGTGTTGACAGCTGCTCGTAGGATTCAGAGATCTGTCGTCAGCTGTCTAAATAGCTGGCGTACAAAGAAGTTTCGGTATTTGAAAGGTAAATGGTGCCTTGACTTATATGGTCGTCTTTGTTTTACATTCGAGCTAAGCCCTGAACCGAAGCAGTTGCAGCTAGTTTCAAACTTACGAGCGTTAACAAGGATAAGGAACGAACACTTCTCAAGCTATTAGTGTTCTGTAATTTAAAACTATAAGTTAGGTTATACTATTCAAAGAATGTAATTTGATACTACTTAATCATATTGGATAAGCATGCAACTAGAGACAATACTGAACTTTTGAATCCATCAATATCCATGCTAATGTTTTTTCTGAAGAATTTTCCAACCACCATGGTCCAAGGACCAAATAGTGCATGTAGGAACCACATGGTGTAAGCAAAGCAAGCATGGACTTGGACAACAAATGGGGGATTTTGAGGTTTCAACCTTCCTTTCCTTCACCAACGTGAGGACCCAACAAGAGAAAGGAAAGCACCCAGACGCAGTTGGCTAAGCCACCAACATAAGAGTTTAGAACAAATATCTCCAATTTTATTACCGCTCTCTTCACGTGGGACTTCCCGTGATGTCGGGTGTGGGACATGGACGTTCAATCTAACCATTCAGACACCTTTTATGGATTGACTTTAGAGACCAACAAGTTTTACGAAAGACCTTCACCATCAGTGTCCCAAAGGTTCTCCTAAACTGCTACATTTACAACCACACAAAGATTCCCTTAAACCCACACTCGTTTTTAAACCCATTAGGTCCCACAATATCTAGATTCTATACCAAAACCCTAATTTAAACCCCCAAAAATTTATTATTAGCCTTTTGTTTTTTCGACCCCACGGCGCAAATATAAATACCCCCTACTTGCCTTCAATCCTTCATCACTTCACTTGTCAACCCTCTTCATTCCATTTCTTTGCATACCCACAAGCTAAAAACTCATATCAAACCAAACTGCAATCACTAAGTGGATCGAAGAAACTGAAAAGAAAATGTCCGGTGTTTGGGTTTTCAAGGAAAATGGCGTGATAGAATCCTCAGAGGGAAGTTCTAGGAGAAAGGTACTGGTGCACCTGCCATCGGGCAAAGTAGTGACTTCTTACTCTTGTCTTGAGCAAATACTTACTGAATTGGGTTGGGAAAGGTACTATGGTGGTGAGCCTGACCTCTTCCGATTCCACAAGCATTCTTCTAATGACCTTATCTCTCTTCCTAGAGACTTCTCCAAGTTCAACTCGGTTTACATGTATGACATTGTCATTAAGAACCCTAATCTCTTCCACGTTCGAGATGTGTAACCTTTCTCTGTGCATGCTTGTTTGGTCGCTCAGCTTCTCCTCCGAATCTTAGTACTTTCCGGGTCTCCTTTAATATTAGGGCATGTTTGATGTTAGTTTCTTCTTGTTTGTTTGTTAACGTTCTTCTCTTCTTATTGTTTGTGTACTTTATAAAAACGATATATACTAGTTTAAGTTCCTTCCTTTGTTCACTATAAAATAAAATAACTACAAGGAAGGATCTGGCATTTGTGGTTTTCTAATTAAAACGCTGGGCTTTGGTTAGATTTCACTTTAAGTGGCTAGTTTCATAGAGCAAGATGATTTCGATCGGTTCAAGTATAGCATAATCTAGTTAGTGTCCATCAGTTGAAGAATGCATGTTTTAATATCCGCAACATCGTAACTATGATCCTAATCAAATTTATAAACTTGTTCAAGATATACAAATTAATTAGACTATTGAAGTAAAATTATTTTAAATATGTTTTCAAAAATATAAGTATACATTAGCAAGGTGTAGTTTAGTTATTATTATGTTTCTAGTGAAGAGACAGATGAGAATCTCATGAATAGGATTGGTGTGAGTGACCTGATTCGTTTATGAAAGAAAAGAAACTTTATCATGCACCATAATAGCTTTTTTACATCTTTTCACACTACGGTCCAATTCTATACAAATGAGTTAACAAGAAGGGTTCACAAGGATAACCTTCAAAGCAGCTTTCTTAAGTAAGCCAAAATTAAACATATATGTGAGAGTTTTGGTATTCTTATAAAACTAATCAAATAATTACAACGTTTTTTATGTTTTACCTAATGAATTCTATTATGAGTAATTGGCGATTAATTAACTAAGAAATTAGATTATAATTATTATCCATCCATCAATAATAATAATTAGTTAATTTTTTATTTAGCTTACCATTAAACTAAATAGTTAAAGGTCTTTCATGTATTTAATTAATTTCAATTGAGGACTAATAGATTATAGCACTAATTCATTAATTAAATACCTAAGGAACTTATTCATCCATCAACGAGAGAAAACCATAAACAAACAATACGTCGTTTTCTTGAGTGACGTTTCGTTGGATCAATTTGATATCAATGAGTTGGTTACAGTCTAATGACCATCATATGATTAATTATAATTATGAAAATATCTTATCCAACCATAGGGAGAGAGATAAAAAGGTAGAAAAGTTCATTATCCAATCAAAATATGTGTTGTGTAAGAGCGAGAGAGAGATAGAATCCCTTTAGGCAACACGAGTAGTTTTGAGAGTCGCCAATCCTATACAAGTAACTGTCAGCTTAAATTCTATGTGATCCGAGAAAAGCTATCGGATTCTATTAAGGGTCCCCCAAAAGCAAGTCTTTGAAGAGGCTTGTGGTGCTTCACGTGAAGTAGATCATGCAAGGGGGGTCACACGTGTACAATTGGGACATACGGTTGAAATGTGGTCACAGATAGGGCAGATGATGTTTGTTGTTATCAGGTAGTTCCTTTGTTTTTAAGTGCTCCAGTCTTCAAATAATTTACATTTTGACTTTATTTCAATTTGACCTTGTTGGTAATAGTCTTAAGACACATTCGAATTTACGAAAATTGATTCAATTTGAACGGTTTAAAACTAATATTATTTTATCTAATGACCGAAAAATTAAACAATTAAATGTCAAGTTTTGAGAAGATTTAATTTGCGTATCTCATTATCTATCAAGGCCTTAAATAGCCCTGCAAAGTTACAAAGTGAGTAATATATCAAAACCGAAGATTATGGAAATATATATATAGTAAATATAGAGATGCATACAACAAATATATCGCTAACACTCTTCCTCAAGCTGGAGCATATAAGGAACAAATGCCCAACTCGTAAACAAGAAACTCAAATTGCTTCCAACCCAATGCCTTAATGAAGATGTTGCTAATCTGAACCAGTAGTGGCAATAGAAGTAGCAGTGAGTTGTTTTCAAATAAAATGACAATCAAGCTCAATGTGCTTGGTGTGTTTATGGAAAACCGGATTGGAGACTATATGAAGAGCGGCCCGATTATTACAGAAAAGTTGCATCGATTGCTTATAGAACACATATAAACAAGTCGAAAATGATTTTAACCAAATAAACCCACACGTGGTAGTCATAGAGCAATATTCGACCTCGACAGAAGAGTGGGAGACCGTGTGCTACTTCTTGGTCTTCCAAGAGAGGAGAGGAGCCAAGAAGTACGAAATATCCAGTGAGCGAACACTGAGTTAGAGGACAATTGGCCCAATCTGAGTCACAGTAAGTATACAACTGCAAATTTAAATCTACGTGCAATAATAAACCTTGCCCGAGATTTTTCTTAATATAGCTTAACACTCGCAGTGCAGCTTCATATTGCTCCTTAGTAGATTATTACATGAATTGTGATAAAACGTGAATAACATAACTAAGCTCAGGACGCGTGATTGTCAAATAAATTAAATGCCCAATAATTCAATGGTAGCTATTGAGGTATAGGTAGAGCGACAAACTTGACAAGGCGAGTTTATGATTTTGCTTAATAGGAAAACCAGTTGGCTTACAACCTGGAGAGGATGTCAAGTGCATATTTACACTAGTACATGAACAAGCCATCCAGTTCACGAGCAAATTCCATGCCCAAAAAATATTTGAGAGGCTTAAGGTCCTTAATGTGAAAACGAGAATTAAGGTAATCCTTAACTTGCTAATAACTCGCACCATTGTTTCCTGCAAGCACTATATCATTCACATACTCCAAAAGAGCCAAAAATATATCACCCTTATGATAAGTAAGCAAGCTATAATCAGCACGGGACTTAATAAAACCAAAGGTCCGCAAGGCATCACTCAATTTGGTAAACCAACTGCGAGGAGACTGTCGGAGCTCATAAAGTGATTTCTGAAGGCGATACAACTTATTAGGATCTGTCATCAAAAAACCAGGAGGAAGCTGCATATACACCTCCTCATCTAAATCACCTTGCAAGAATGTGTTATTGACGTCAAGATGATGCAATTCCCATTTTCTAGTAATTGCGACTGCCAAAAAAGTATAGACACTAACCATTTTAGCAACTGTTGCAAAGGTTTCATTGAAGTCCACTCCTTCAACCTGGTCACTCCCTAAGATCACAAGTTTAGCTTTGAACCATTCTATAGTATCGTCAGAGTGATACTTGATTTTATGTAACCACTTAGAGGGAATTGCTTTCTTACCCTTTGGAAGGTCGGTAACAATCCAGGTGTCATTTACTTCCAAGGCAGCAATCTTTTTGGCTATTGCATCAAACCAACGGGGATCCCTGTAAGCCTCTTTAAAATTTCTGGGTTTCAACACCGGCATTAACAGTTACTAGGAACTATTGATGAGACATGGAAAACTTGGAGCAATTTACATAATTGACAATGGGATAAGGAGTACCTAAGACACCATATTGGACGAGGAGTGTGGTAGACATGGGGTGTGTATACGAACAGTATTGTAAAAGTAGTCTTGTAAACAAGATAGAGGAGGTCTTGATCTGTGCCCACGACCCAAAGTGTCATCATGCATTGTAGAAAAATTTTGAACAACCACATCATTTGGGATTTCGGCCTCTAAACTTCTCGAAGTATCGAAAGAGAAGCTTTCCTTATTGCTCGTACTCCCAATGTTAGGGCTGGAACCAATAGGTGGAGACTCAAATTGTGACTGGACAGATGGGGAGGGTTGTGATGAATTGTAGGTTGTAAGTGTAGCATCGTCATAGGATGGGAAGAAAGAGGATAACGAATTGGTATGGGAGGATGATGGTTGTAGTGGCTTGAAGTAAGGAAAGACACCCTCAACAAAACAAAAATCTCGGGAAATAAAAACGTCACGTGATTCCAAGTCAAACAAACGTCATCCTTTCTTATTATGAGGATATCCCAAGAACATACACTTGCTACTTCATGATGCAAATTTATCTGTAGTTTTTGGCCTATGATGGGCTTAGAAAAGGCAACCAAAAACTCGCAGATGATCGTAATGAGGAATATTGTGAAAAAGCTTTTCATGGTGTGTCTTGCCATCAAGTAAGGGAGTAAGAGTGCAATTTATCAAGTGTGCAGAGGTGAGGACAAATTCTCCTCAAAACTTTGTTGGAAGGTTAGCTTGAAACCTTAGAGCACGTTCTACATTCAAAACATGCCTATGTTTTTGGTTAACCCTACGATTTTGTTGAGGTGTATCGACGTATGACATCTAATGTAAGATCCCCAAATTCTCATATAATTTCATCAAAATCCTCTTGCAAAATTATGTACCATTATTAGTACGAAAAACTTTACGGTTTTTCGAGATTGAGTTTCCACCATAGCAAAAAAAAATTGCCAGTTTAATTGTTTCTCTTTTCTCCACCATCAAATACCCAAACAGCCTTACCAAAATCATTGACAATGGTTAAGAAATAATGTGCATTTATCAAAGAAGACTCGCTATATGGGCCCTATATGTTACAGTGAACCAAATCAAAATAGGCAGAACTTTTATAATCACTGATAGGAAACACATTTCGAGTTTGTTTTGCATGGAAACAAATATCACAAGCTTTCAAAGTTTTATTCTTACTACCACTACAACTACCCATAATAGACGGTAAAGATAAATTCCAACTTGATGGGTGACCTAGTTGTCTGTGCCATAACTCACACAATCTCCTTAGTCCTGACAACAAAAGCAATACTCAGAAGAGACTTGTACATATACACCCTATATCATAGCTCACGTAGTCTAATCTACGTCATCGAGGCAAGGTCTTGTATCATATAAAATTCATCAATGAAGATTGCTACATGATTTTTCCCATGAATTAATTGTGCCACAAGTAAATTGCAATTTAATTTAGGCATATATAACACATTGTGAACAACAAAATTAGGACTCAAAGGCACGTGACCCCTTTTAATAGCAGAAATTTATCAGGCAATCTGACTGGACAGGGAGTAATATTCTCAACTTTCATCAATACATTAAGACGACCAGTCATGTGGCACGACGTTCCACCATCAATTAACCAAGTGGGAGGGTTTCACCCTTAATAGAGAGCTCTTCACTACCTAGGAGCGAATAATCACTTTGTGTGATTGCTCTTATGTTGTCATGGAGTAAACACGATTGACTGAAGGTAATACGGTGAGGTGTTCAGAATTTGACTTCTCAAATTCCCATATGTCTGGTTATCTAGGCCTATGAGAAATTGATATACCTGAACTTTTTTGGTTTCTTCAGTCATAAATTTCAGCACCACACACTTGTCGCCGCACTCATACATTAGGATCGACCTACTACTATCCAGTTTGTCTCACACTCCGTTGAGTTTAATGTAATATGTTCCAATGGATGTCCTTTGTGCCTTAATGGTAGGAAGGCTTGATTTCAACTGATATTGATGGGGAACGTTTTCAACAGCATAACGTTATCATCCCACAATTCCTTTGTTGTCTCAAAATAAGGAATACATAGCTGGAGTTATAGGCCAAAAATATTATGTAACCATCCATTAATCATGGAGTTACATACCTCCCAAATGTAGGCCTCTTTCGAATCGTTTTATGACAACTTTTGGATCGAGCAGTTTATGAAGGCCAATTTGTTCTTGGCCTTCAAATCATTGCTCATCGCCTTCGACGAATTATCATATTTACGTTCACCTCGCAAGATCACGTTCGTCAAAAGAAGACTCGGATTATCTGAGGGGTGATCAAAAAACGGTAAACATGGGTCTAAGACCTTAAGGGTTTCCTCTATTCACCGTTGTTGGCCATGGTTGACTTTGTGCTACAGGTGGTTGTTAGGTGATAGAAAGGTGACGGTAATTGTAATGGATGGACGGTTAAGAACATTAGGATTTTCTAAGAAAATGCTCTGATAACATGTCAAGTTTTAGGAAGATTTAACTTTCGTATTTCATTAGCTATCAAGGCCTTAAATAGCCGTGCAAAGTTACAAAGTGAGTAACGTATCAAAACTAAAGATTATATAAGATTTACGGAAATATATATACAGTAAATACAGAGATATATATAGCGAATATATCTCTAACATTAAACAATATTATATTGGCTTGAAATCTATTCATTTAAAAAAAACAAAATTTATATATTAGAGATTAAGATTAAGATTAAGAAAACCAAATGTAAATGTTAGTAATTAAATAATGACTTTCCTTCCATTATCTTGTTGTTAAGCTTTTGGATGTCTAAATTTAGGCTATATAAGAAGAATTAGAGTAAAGTGATTAAGAATAATATGACTTTATTAAAACTTACCAAGAACATAACTCGCAATATAAAATTTTGGTGTATTAGGATATGGATAAAAAATCTCATGTAGAGAGGTCTTATTGTTCTCTTAACTCCTCTAAACTTTTTCCTTCTAGTCATTCATTTTTATAGATAACGTTAATATTTTGATTAAGTAATACTTCCCTCTTCTTTTTTTTATAGTCTAAGTAGTTTCTTACATACTTTACTGTAATGACTTACGTGATTTATTCTTGTGCTTGTCTCTTTTTGTCTTAGTTTGTGTTATTATTTAGTATTTTATCTTGTACTAATAATCTTTAGCATGTTTTATATGTATTGTATTATATAATTTTACATGTTTATTGATATTTTGTATTATGATTAATTTGCACTACATGTGAGTCTTCCAAAGATAATCTTTCTATTATGCAAAAATAAAATTATGTATTATTAGACCTCTCTAAATCTCGCATTTCAGCACGACTTTTACTGGATGTTGTTGTAGGTCCCGTCCCCCC
>JANSVA010000003.1:35788903-35802785 GCA_025504915.1 Erythroxylum reticulatum | reverse complement strand
TTTAAGGAGGGGCCTAAAGTCTAACTCGATCGGACTTGAGACAGCTCAACTAAAGCTCACCCAATTTTTTAAAAAAATTTGAAATACAAAGTCGAATATCGTGCAGGCCGAACTATCCCGACTTAATTCATTAACTTTATAACAATTTCGAACCTAATTGTCATCCCTACTTTTAATATAAAAGATGTAATTTTCAGTTATTAGAATTAAACCTTAGACTTTAACATTTAGTAACACAAATACAAATTTTAATTGTCATACCTACTTTTAATGTAAAAGATGTATTTTTCAGTCTTTAGAATTTAACCTTAGACTTTAACATTTAGTAACATAAAAATGAATTTTAATATTTTTAATATTCATTTTTGTAATTTTATATATAAAAAATACTCACAATTACTATAACAATATAAGTGTATGATCAAAACTAAGATAGGATTATAAATTTTAAGTTTCAATTACTTTATTACAAAATGAGTGAGATCATTAAGTTAATAAATTCTCTACTAAATTAAATATTTTAAAATTGAATTTAAATATTTTTTAGAACAACTATGAGATAATTTATCAAATATTATTAATAATTATTATATAATTTATTTATTAGAAATATATATACTTATTTTAAATAAAATAAACAATCTATTTAGAAAATACAAGCAATCCAATATTTGTTGGGAAAAAATCCAATTCAAAACTTTAAATAAAGAGTCTCTGGCAACTTTCCTCGTATTACTCCACCAGCCTTTTAAGGATTAGGAACAAATATTTTCATGATCACATTAATAATTTATAGGATAAAATACACAAATCTCTTTCACAATTTAAGAAATTTAATTTTTAAAATTCTCAAAAAGTTCTTTTAATTTTCAATTTTTAGTAAAATTTTTATCCTAAATTTTGACTAAAAAATAATGACAACATATGCGTGATATGAACATAAAAATAGAATAATCAATTAGTATTTAAAAATTATTAAAGCAAAATTTTCAACTCTGAACTGAATTAATTAAATATGATTCAAATTAAAAATTTAAAGATATAAATTAATTAAATGTCATTAATATGATAATTTAATTCAATTTTTAAATTTAATCAATTAAATTATATTTAAATTAATAATTTATTATAAAATTTTAAAATTGACCAAATATGTATAATATAAACATCACACACACACACACATATATATATATATAAATTAATTAAATGTGATTAATATTTGTATTGCTTATATTTCACGTTTTTTAATCAAATTTAAAATTTTAAAAAATATTTTTTCAAAAATTTTAAAAATTAAAAGAAATTTGAAACTGTAAAGGGGCTCTATATCTTTTACTATAAATTATACCACCACCAAGCGTTATGTATCTACGTGGAATATCCCCACTCACTACCATCCAAATGTAAGCATGGAAAAGACAGAACATGTCTGATTTCTATGTACTCCCAAAGTCTCATCTTTCGGTGTTTAGCTTAGTACCACACGACTTCTGCCTCTTCACAGGCTCAAACCCCCGTCCCTATCAAGCTGTTTACTTAAATTTCGTGGCCAGAACGGCAGAACGTGCTTCTTCATTATTTATCCATCAAATTTATCCACGAATTTGATTTTCTTTTTCTTTTTTTGTGGTGATCATTTGATTTTCATGATTAATTCTCATTCTCGCCACTTCCCATCCTCGCCAAACTCCACCTACCGTCTCTCGACATGGACTTGGTTCATCCCAATTGCATCAACGCTCCTTCGCCGCACCGCAAAACTTCACACTCCCGTACACGAATTTCAGGCACTGGGCACTGGAGGCGTAAAGGGTTTTCGCCCACTCAAGTCTTGAGCCTTGCTGCGGTCTCCGGAGTCGAGAGATCCAGAAATGGAGCTGTTTCTAGCAGGAGGACTGAGGCCACGAGTGGGACTAACGGTAATGTTCTACAGTTAGGAAAGTCAAGCAGTGCTCTGGAACTGCTCGATATCGAACGCGGCGTGTGCGTGCCGTTTCGCAAGTACTCTCCAGAGACAGTACGGACATGATATTAATTCTATCAAATTTTTGTAGGAGTTATCATGAACTCTTCCGAGTTCAAATTTAGTGAATTTTCATTTTGTGTGATGAACAATAGGTGAAGAGTAAGGTACTGGAGTCGAGAGGGGCAATATTGTCGTTAGTTTCACGAGGAGTGGAAATAGTGTGGAACTTGGGACTGTACTGGTCAAATTTGATGTATGATTTCTTGGTTGGAAGAGACGAAGAGGTTGTTCCATATCGTGCTCGTCAGCTCAGAAATCTCTTGTGCGACTTGGGACCTTCTTTTATCAAAGCTGGCCAGGTTTGATTTCAGCTCCGACAAATTGCTAAGATGGGCCAGGGATTGGATTTAATTGTGGCGATATGAATTTGTAATCCTGTTTTTATTACTAGAAGATTGAAAATTGAAAAAATTCAGTGGATTTTTTTTTTTTGATAACTAGGTTCTTGCGAACAGACCTGATATCATCAGGGAAGATTATATGAATGAGCTTTGCATTCTTCAAGATGATGTGCCTCCTTTTCCCAATCAGGCAAGGACATCTTTTTCTTGGATCCTGTTTTCTCAAACTTTGTTTGGGTCTAATCGTTTTCAAACCCTCAAACTATCTTGATAGGTTGCATTCAGCATCATCGAAGAAGAGTTGGGCCAACCCCTGGAAGCTGTATTCAGTAAAATCTCATGTCGAACTATAGCAGCTGCAAGCTTAGGTCAAGTTTATCGAGCTACTCTAAAGGGTACAGGCGAGGATGTTGCAATTAAGGTTGTCTAAGGTTTATTGAGTGGCCCTTCTCTTAGCATTAGTATTTTTACAATCACCAAGTGATAACAGTTGCAGCTTTTTCTCTCTTGGGCAATGGAATACTTAAATGATTCTGGAGACTTTGTTTCAGTTTGTTTTTCAAATTTTCAAGTTTAGTTATAGTGAACTGCTCTCTTAAAAAAAAAAAAAAGAACTGCAAACATTGAAAGTGGCAGTTGAATCTATTGATAATTTTCTTAATTCTGCTAGCAAATGGTAGCTGTGCTACCATACTGGCTGTTTATATGGCTGCAAAATCTGGGCAGATAGTTTTTTTTTACGTCAACGGGCGAACTTTGTGTTCCAAGCACTTGATGCTATTTCGAATCTTTCCAGAAATGTTGTGAGACTAAGTAATTTTCCAAAATTCAATTTTGAATTTATATGTTTGCAGGTACAGAGGCCTGGAATAGAGCCTATAATCTATCGGGATCTTTTTCTTTTCAGAACTCTTGCTTCCTTCTTGAATGGAATTAGTTTGCAAAAGCTGGGATGCAATGCTGAGCTGATAGTTGATGAATTTGGTGAAAAGCTTTTGGAGGAGCTTGATTACACCTTGGTATTTGCATAGCTGTTCTCTATTTTTTCCAAATAACTCGTAGTCGTGCTCTTAAGAATCAAAATTGACATCTGTGCCTGCATCTCATACCAGAATTTCTGACATCATGATCGCTATTACAATGATATTTGTGCTTTCTTCACCCGAAGAAACAGTTGTAACTTTAGGCTTGTTGCTACTACTTTTAGTCAAGGTCTTATTTGTCTAATTTAGGAAGCTCGGAACTTGGAAGACTTCCTGGAAAACTTCAAGTCTGATCCAACTGTCAAAATTCCTCAAGTTTACAGAAATCTGTCTGGTTCTCGTGTTTTAGTGATGGAATGGATAGATGGCATTCGATGCACTGACCCGCAGGTTTGAATATCATGATCATCCTACGGATTCTTTTCATTTATTTTCTTTGAAAAAGCAGTAATATTGTGTTTGGTGTCATGCAGGCTATCAAGGAGGCTGGCATCGATGTAGAAGGATTTCTTACACTTGGAGTGAGTGCTGCTTTGCGACAATTGTTAGAGTTCGGATTGTTTCACGGGGATCCACATCCTGGAAACATATTTGCATTGCGAGATGGTCGTATTGCCTATGTGGACTTTGGGAATGTTGCTGTGCTTAGTCAGGTAGTTTAAAACTTTTAAATGTACTTTAAAATTATCTAAAAGGTAGGGCCTAATTTCTTACTAGCTTTATTGCTTAAAAGAAATGCCATAACATTTTCTCAAGGTAGGATCACAAATATATTTTCCCGGCAGAAGATAATTTCCCTTTAGAGTTATAAAATTAAAAACTTCATTCATGAACATGGAGGATTATCGTACTACTAAGTGGATATTTCTAACATTATTTTTGTACTATGTTTCAGCTAAATAAACAGATATTGATTGATGCTGTTGTGCATGCTGTCAATGAGGACTATGCTGAGATGGCGAATGATTTCACTAGGCTTGGTTTCTTGGCTAGTGGAACTGATGTATCTCCAATTATCCCAGCTTTAGAAGCAATTTGGCAGAATTCAGCTGGAAAAGGGCTTTCTGATTTTAATTTCAGAAGTGTTACAGGTATCTTATATTCCACAAGTTATGTTTGAGCAAATTTAGTTGTTAGGTGTAAAAAGAGACCTTATTTTTCTGTTGCATGATTTCTTTAAATGAATAACGATTTAGCTGTAAAATCATTAATTGCTGAGCTATCTTTTAATTACTAGTCATGGACCTACCCTATTTTTCTGAAGAAATTTAATATTGTAACTTCTATGTTTTTTTTTCCTGAACAGTGACAATACTCTTCTTTAGATATTCAAATTTTTCAACAAAAAAAAAAATCTTTAGATTTTGATGCATGTTCTATGTATCTTTTATTGCATCATTTTCGTTGGATTGCGCAATGCGAGATTTTTGCTTTCAGCTAGATGGAAACTCAGAATAATGCATTTCCCTAAATTCAAGTTGCAAGAACTGATTCACTATCAAATATCTGACATAACGCGAAGATCCAATATGTTGCATAAGTTCAGTCCGTCTTTCATCTAGCAACCAAAGTTAAAATATGGCTTTTTGTGCTGCAGGGAAGTTTAACCAATTGGTTTATAATTATCCCATCCGTATACCAGAAAGATTTTCCCTTGTTATTCGCTCTCTATTGACCCAAGAAGGCATCTGTTTCACCCTGAAGCCAGATTTTAAATTTCTTGAGGTGAAATATCTTTCATTCTCCTTCCAGGATTTTCTTTTGGTAATAGGAGCTAATTGGTAAAAGTTGTTGAAAATGTTCACTGCAGGCAACATATCCCTGGGCATCAAAGCTAACTAGTTAACTTCTAAGAATCTTCTAAGATTTCACTTTGTTGAAAACAATTTATAATTACTGGTAAACAATGTTTTATGCATTGTTGTTCGCTATAGACTCTTAAAAGCTTGGATTCTCTTTTTGCCTAATCATTATTATCATTTAATATTTAACAGGTTGCGTACCCTTATGTGGCAAAGCGTCTCCTAACAGATCCAAATCCAGCCCTTCGGGAGCGCCTCATACAGGTTAATTTATTTGCTGTTCTTGTTTAGACAGTGCGTCTTGCCTAAAATGTGTAGCAATTGATTATTATCATTATGACCTTAATTAATATGATATAGTTTCTTTTTAGCATTCTGAGCTTGTTTACCATTTGAAAGTATCTATTTTCTAGCCTGCCTTGCTGAATGCGTCATCTATCTGCTAGATTGTTGCATGAATAAGGAAGGTAGGGGTTGTGACCTTGCAATCACCTTGATTCTTTGGCTTTCTGCTTTCAAGAAAAGAAGTTTAACACGGTTCTTTATAATCAATAACACATTTCTTTTGCATTCTAGGTTGCTGAAACCAGAGAATTGTTCTCTTGTTTGCTTTTTTGTACTTTGAAATCAAAGGATAAGCTTACTGACCTTATATTTTTCTTATTTTCTAATACCTCAATATCTCCTTCTGGTCTCAGGTTCTGTTCAAGGATGGTTCTTTTCAATGGAAACGGCTTGGAAATCTTATTGTTCTTGCAAAAGAAAATGTGGCCAAGATGAGCACCAATCCTGCCTTCCAAGTGAACAACATGTATGTATCTTTCTTGGACTCCTTACCTGTCATGATGCTAATTTTGCTTTCGCAGATATACATAATCATGTCACATCTGCAGGCAGAGGTCCAGACAGTTGGAAGTTGAAAAGAAGCTAGACCTGACAGATACCATAAAAGATGGAGCTCGACTTTTCTTTATTGATGAAGGAATTCGTAGACAGCTACTATTGGCTTTGACTGAAGATTCGAAGCTTCATATCGAAGAGGTTGGCAATAAGATGAAATCCTAATTTCTTTTACTGCATCTTTCATCTTATTGCTAAAATGGCATTTTGTACAAGACGTTCAAAGTGCTATTTATGCTCCTTTTTGCATGATTTTGTATTTCCATACCTTACCCCTTTGAATACTGAGATATCATTTGTCTTCACAGCTTTTAGATGTATACAGACTGGTAGAAGACCAAATAGACATGCCTACAGTTGCAGTTGAAGTTGCACGAGGTAAAGTTTGAACGGAACTCCTAACATGCATTCACATGTAATCCAAGTTGCTCTTTAGATAGTCAAATCTCAATCTATGGTTTGTCTTGCAGACTTCCCAACAGTTGTTCGGGATCTCATGCTTTCCTGGTCGAACTCGGTCTTATATGACAGATGACTGAAGCTTCTTCTGCAAAGCAACACCATTCCAGGACTTGTTTTAGAGAGAAATCAGGGCAATTCTAGGCTGCTACCATGTTTTCCATTTGTAGGAACTCTCAGTTCAGCAAGCTGACATAAAAAAAAAAGCATAGGAAACAGTTGAAACAGACATATACAGATAAGCTGCAGAGAAAGAGTAGTCCAAGAGTGGTTTTGTAAAGCTCGAGAAATAGCCAATGTGTATAAATTTATTCATTCAACAATACTGCCATTGTTGCAACAGTTCTGAGCTAAGGCATTTCTTTGCCTGGTAAGAATCTGTTTTAGATTATTTTTCGTTGCTTTGTGTATTGCATCAGTCGGTCTTCGACCTGTCCAGGAGGCAAACCAAAAATGCTTGATATGGACCTTCATATCATTCCTGATGGAAAATCCGATCATATACAATTTTTTTTAATTTTGATATTTTCCTTGTCAAAATGCTCATGTTCATGTAAGAACCATTTCCTATAGCTAAGGTTTAGGTTACAGACATGTCATAGTCTCAGAAACTTTGTTGCCATTAATGGCACAGTGAGGCTAGGATGTAATAATATAGTCAGTGATTCCATAGTGTTCAATTAAAAACTTTAAGTTTTCAAAATTTTTAAAAATTTAAACAGCTCAATTTAGAATTTTTTGTATTAATATTTTATTAATATGATTGACAAATATATAAAAACTAAATATTTGAAATTTTATGTAATAAGTTTTTAGACATGATGAAGTGATCATATTTTGAAGGATAAAAAGACATAAACATCCCCAAAGATATCAAAGGAAAACTCCTAATATTTAAAAATCTTGAAAAAACTTTCAATTTTTTAATTTTCATAAAATTCCTTCTTTCAGATTTTGGATTAAAAAAATGAAATACATCTTAATTATTAATTTACGTCAAATTTAATTTGTTCAGGTCGGGTTTAAAAGCTGAATTAATTTAGCATATTGTTGACATCTCATTAGTTCATATTTGATATTCATACTATATATATTTCATTATTATTTTTTAACCGAAGATATTTTTATGGAAAACTGCAAAATTGGGAGTTTTTTTTCCATGAATTTAAAAATCATATGGTTTTTTCAAAATTTCTTAAACTATAGAGGAGGTTTAGGCCTTTTACTTATTTTGAATATATAATTATCAACACATTTACTATAATAAACTAAAAATTATATTACAAAAAATTAAACAATTTCTTTAGATATTAATTTTTACATGTTTCAAAATAGTTTTAAAATTGAATTGTTTTTTTTAATTTGACAATTAAGTAAGCATTTTAAATGATTAAAAAAATTAAAAAGTTCAACTTTTTTTAATCTTATAATAAGTTATTACTCTTTATAACATGGAACAATATTAGTTTAGAGTCGCTTTGTAATTATTTAATTTTCTTGTTAAAAAAATAAATTGACCATTTTTAAAGTTTTTTTAGGATTTAAGTATATTAGGAATAATAAGAACTCTTACTAGGAATACAAAGAAGTTACTTGATTTTATTTTAGTTAGTTTGTATAGGATTTAGGAATATTAAGAATAAATAGATTTTTTTTTGAAAGAAGGGTACAAAACTACTAGTTAAGAAGCACGGTTGGAGATACTACATCAAAGAGCAAGAGATGACACCACATTGTTTGGACACACTGAGTAAGCTACACACAAAAACGACAAAGTTATTGACTCATTCTCAAAATAGTAATCAAACCCACCCCATTCTCTGAGCTTTTTGAAATGTTCCAAATTAGGGTTAGGTGGTCTAATCAATCTGAGATTCAAATTGCGTCGTTCCGGGATAATTCGTAACAGCCCCATAAGACAAAAATCTATTAGTCCAGTTGCTGAATCTCCTTTGAATTTTTTCAATAAAAGGTAGACAATCATCGAAAGACTATCTTTTGGTGAAAATAGGAAGACCTAGGTACTGTTGAGGAGGAATTTTTCTGTTCATACCAGTCAAAAAGGAAATAGTGCCCTGTAAAGATTCTACCGAAGTAGAGACTACAAAGTGACTTTTGTGAAAATTAACTTTTAAGACCTGACATCTTGGAGAAGTCATTGTGTCCATTATTAGTTTAACAAAATCTGGATGAGCTTTGGAGAAGAGAAAAAGGTCATCTACGAAACAGAGATGTGTAAGTGATAGTCTTCTACACTTAGAGTGAAACTTGACTTTGGGATTATGAGAGATTTTGGCCTTGATCATTAGCAAGAGCACTTCCATACAGATGATAAATAAGTAAGGGGACAGGAGATTCTCTTGTCTGATTCTTCTCTTCCCTTTGAAAATTCTAGAAGGCGAGTTATTAATAAGCACACTGTAGGCTGTAATTATAACACAAGCCCTAATGCAATTAATAAAGGGATTCGGAAAATTGAACTCCTTAAGAATCCTACATAAGAAGGGCTAATTGATGCAATCAAAAGCTTTGTTGAAATATATTTTAATAGTATAGTTAGAGAATGAGTTCCTTCTATTGAGTTTTTGGCTCCTTTGTTGTCCCATATTAGTTGGAGATAACAATTGGGGCAAGGCTCTCACTTATATAAAGAGGTTGCTACCTCCTTATTTAATGTACTAATACAAAGTCAAAAATTTGTATGACAAATTTGACTCTAGTTACATTCCTCTTTTGAGGTGAGAGTTGAAGAGTTTGTTTTGGACATTTCTTTGTGGGTGTATTGGTGTATTAGAGGATTACGTGAGAGGAAAATTTGTGTGATTATAAGGAATTTTCACATAGTGGATTTTCTTCTCAGTGCCTGTGGTTTTTTTTTTCCAGTTTGAAAGTTTGCATGTAAATTCTCTTCTGTTATTATTATTTCTCTATTTTCTGATATTTGTATCTATAAAATATCCTTGGGTGTGGATTTGAAAGGTTTAAATTCCCAACAATTGGTATCATAGCCAAGGTATGTTTTTTCTTGAAAATTCTAAGTATGCTCTGTGGTCGTAGTTTTTGACTCATCTTCCACATCAAAAAAGATTTTCTTGAGAAATATTCATTTGGTGCAGTGGAGTTTTTGTGTGGTAGTGTGGTAGTACATGTCTAGGAAAGTTTTGGCTAAAGAAAGGCTTGGTATTTAAGTGTGTCCGTTGTGACCCACCTCTCTTTCCTGGGAACTTTCCTAGTGTACTATTCATTTGTACGGTAAAATTCATCAAGGTAAAAGAGCACAAGAAAAATGTCAAAAAATAGGACTTCGAATCCTCTTAGATTTGAGGTGGAGAAATTCGATGGAAGAATCAATTTTGGCTTGTGGTAAGTGTAAGTCGGGGACATTTTGATTCAGTCGGGATTACACACGGCATTGAAAGACAGACAAATCCCTGATATCAGTACGGATAAATCTAGTATGAGTGATGAAAATTGGGAGGATTTAGATTTGAGAGCAGCAAGTGGGATACGATTGTGTTTGGCTAAGAATGTCCTTACGAATGTGCATGGAATATCTACAATAAAGGAACTCTAGGAAAAGCTCGAGGAGTTGTATCAAACAAAGGGCATCTCAAATCTGATATACCTAAAGGAGCAGTTTCATACACTGAAGATGAGGAAAGGTACTACAATTTTAGATCATTTAACTGTTCTCAATAGAATCATCTCTAAACTGGAGGCAATTGGAGTTCGTATAGATGATGAGGATCAAGCTTTGAGACTCATCTAGTCTCTTCCACCTTCATATGAACACATAAAACCGATTTTGATTCATGGGAAAGAGAAGATAGTTTTTTCCTGAAGTTACTGGAAAACTCTTTTCAGAAGAGAGAAGACTGGGTAGTGGAAATGTTCCTGAAAACTCAGCTTTGGTGGTAGTTGGATATCGGAAGAAGAACTCCATGAAGAAAAATGTAATATGCTGGACGTGTGGACAATCTGAGCACGTGAAGAAAAATTATCCGAGAGATAGAGCAGGTTCGGCAAGAGACTGTAGTTCAGTTAATGGAGAGACTGACAATGTCGCTAACATTGTCTCCATGGATGATGATCTTGCTCTCTAAAAGAAGGGGGCATGTACATCCTCCTGGCATGCTGCTAATCCCAAAGTTGCCATGATAGAGGATGTGTTACTGTTAGCAGGTCCACAAGTTTGCACATGGGCATTGGTTTGGCATTAATGTAAGGTGTATGGTGGAATTTATGTTGATGGTTGATAAACTTCCAGGAAAGCCAAACATGAGAGTTGCACCGTAATTTTTTTGCAAGGTTATTTTCAACATGTGCTGAAGTAAAAGGCTTAAAATTGGTTTATTATGAGTGGTTATGCTTTTATGGTGGAGCATGATGCTATGAAGCATGATAATTCTTTACATTGAGGGTTATGTTATTTTCAGGAGATCTTCATTGAGGTGGAGTGTGGTTGTGGGATCAACCAAAGTCGGTAAGGTGGAGATTATTGAGGTTTTGGCTCCTTTGTTATCCCATATTGGTTGGAGACAATAATTGGGACAAGGCTCTTACCTATATAAGGAGGTTGTTACCTCCTTGTTTAATGTACCAATACAAAGTCAAAGATTTGTATGGCAAATTTGACTCTAGTTAAATTCCTCTTTTGAAGTGAGAGTTGGAGAGTTTGTTTTGGATATTTCTTTGTGGATGTATTGGTGTATCAGGGGATTGGGTGAGAGGAAAAATTGTGTGATTATAAGGATTTTTTACATAGTAGATTTTCTTCTCAGTGCCAGTGGTTTTTTCTCTAGTTTGAGAGTTTCCACATAAATTCTCTTGTGTTATTATTATTTCTCCATTTTCTAATATTTATGTCTATAAAATATCCTTGGATGTGGGTTTGGAAGGTTTAAATTCCCAACACCTTATGGTATATCCTTTAAGAAGTTCCTGTGCAACAAGATTAGAATTACGATATGATTGGATTTCTACTTCTCTAGTAAGATTAGAATTAGGTGATAAGATGACTATATAAACAAGGTTGCATGTTCTCAAGGACAGCCCGTTGCCTACTTCAAAACTGATAGATTCACTTAGCTGAATCTTGCAATTGTAAGTCTGATATTTGTTGTTACTCATATGTTCCAAGTAGTGCTAGGTAACAAAATTAACTTGATTTGTTGTTGCAGATTGGCCATTTTGATTTTGGGAAGTCGATAATTTCAGGCAGACTAATACATCTTTTGGGACGATTATCACAAAAGCAAATGTGCTCAAATATGAAAAAGAGGCAACAGGTTTCATGTGCATGAGGTCATAAAGACCTTGTTCCAAACATGATTTTAGAATCAACACAAGCTGATGTTGCTACACTTATGATTGATGTGAGTCTTAGTGCTTTTTGAAGGAATCCAACTGTGGTCGAATCACGACTGTAGCGAGAAGCAAAAAATTTTATAAATTTCGAATGGATCTTGATAATTTCATAACTTAAATAAAAAGCATAAATTGTAAAATATGAACTTATACCTGATTCGCATTTCTTTCTATTGATAAAAAAATCATTAGAATATTTTTATATTTTTTATTAACATTAAACTAATTATAATTAGAATTTTATTTCATACCTTATATTTGATCCTAAAATTTCTCAAACTTTATAATTAAGTTCAACATAATTAAATTGATTTTTCTTTTACAAATTGTTATTTGATGTATAACCATTAAGTTTATAATATATTTGCAATTATTATATATTCTAACTCTAATTCACAATTAGAATAAGATAAATTAAAATTCATTTAAATTTATCTTTAACTCTTCAGTTAAATAACTCATAATTATAGATTAAAATTGACGTCTAGCAATATGTCATAACCACCTAAATATCATGAATGTTAAAGTAGTTTGACTTAACCTGTCTATGCATGATTGTGACGTATAATTTAATCCTTTCGTCATCCAATATTCCAATTGGACAAAGTATGGATATAATGTCTACTCTTTTGGTCCATACATGTTTGTTCTTTCTAATTAGTAATTGATTTATATTTGAAATTTGAAAAATACCCTTTTTAAATGTCAATTCACTCTGACTAGAAAATTCCATAAATCACTACTAGTCAAGAACAACAGAATATTCTCTTTAATTACTTTAGAGTGACGAATCCTTTATTTACTTATTTAATTATTCTTGTATACTTCATATTGTATCCAAATACTACCAATTGAATTATCATAGAACAATTCATAAATAGCATCAAAACATAGTAACTCCCACATGAGATACCTTAATAATATCAAGTCTAAAGGTCAAATATACAACCATCGTTATGAGAAAATTTATAGACACATAAGTAATATTCTATTCGGAATTCTTATAGTCGGGTTAGTTCAATGACTTATTCTCTAATAATCACTTACACATTAGTTTAAGTATCTTAATATTTTAATTTATGGAACCAATTACGTTCTTCATTAAAAAGAAACATAATATTTGTTAGTTTTATCGTTTTAAAAATACTATGTTTTGATGAAACTGTAATTAAGAACATTTAGAAACAATATATAAATATAAATTAAATATCACAATTATGATCTTATCATAATTTCAATTACACAATAATTATTTGAAAAATTTTATCTTAAGTATTAAAATAACAAATATAATTAACTTAATGCATAACAATAAAGAATATCTTTTCATTAATAAATAATAATATCTTACATCAAATTTTAAGAAATAAGTGGCTTCAAAGCATAAACTAAAACTTTTGAGGCTGGTACGGATAGCACTAAGGGGCAAACACGAGAGCCTGCACGGCTTGCCAGGAGTTTTGGTGTTGAAAAGATCGTTGTGGCAGATAACAAACAAGGGTCGGTTTGAACTGATCAAAAGTCAACTTGGGGCTCTCTTCGTGCTTGTAATTTCAAGGATTCCTCAGTCGCGTGGATTCCAAATAGTGCTATGCAAAATCAGAAAACTCGATAGCTCTGATGATGCCCGTATGTGATGTTAAAACAACTTCTCAAGGTCAGGTCAGGTGTCAGTCTCTGGTAAATTGGAGGGTGGAGCTCTCTGGAGTGGTTCAAACGTATGGGAAATTTTTTTTGCGAGCATTCTGCAATGAAAACAAAGTTCATATTCCTTTTATCTTTACGTTAACCTCCCCTTCATTTCCTTCTGTACGTGCCAAATGTATTCATTTTCATTGATCCTCTCTTTGTATAGCTTATACCCAATACAGAGTTCTCATCATAACTAGATGAATCTAGAAGGGTATTGGCGTCATGCATGTGAATCTTCTTGGTTTAATGTTATTTGTTGAATGATGTTTTAGTTTGCCATTTTAACTTTCTGCCTTTGATGTTTCAGGA
>JANSVA010000003.1:35762204-35781873 GCA_025504915.1 Erythroxylum reticulatum | reverse complement strand
AATTGAAGTTTAATTGAAAAATATATTGTTAAAAGAAAACTAATTAATTTGTTTTAATTTATAAAAATTGACCGACTAATTAATAAACTAATCAAATTTTAAAATTATTAAAGTAAATAAATTGAAATTTTAAAAATCAAATTAAAAAATAGATAATTAAAAAAATTTATAATTAAAATGATTATTTTTTAAAAAAATTTGTACGGAAGGATGAGAAAGCTGATTAGGCTATTTAATGTTTGACAAATGCAACTATTAAAGTAAGATACCAAATCCACATGTTGTGTTTGAGAGAATATACCCAATGGTCAGATTTCGTATCTCTTCACCACATAAAAAGGAAAAATATTTCAAATCTGATGTCAGTCAACCCTCGAAAGAGGTTAATTCTGTCATTTAACTTTTAAGAAAATCTGTATTTATTTTCTAAACTACTTTAAATTTTGAATATTTGATTTATGTACGAAAGCAGAGAGAGACCCTACCGAATTTCTAAAACTTGTTTTCCCAATCACTCAACCTCAATACTTCCGAGTCTCGTAGGTACAGCGAACTCTTTCCTCATTCTCCGCCACTCTCTGGTCTTCTTCGTCCCGTCTCCTTCTGGGTTGATTGGAATCCAAATTTACTACCGTACCAGGTATGGCTGCTTTGGTTTTCTTTCTTTGTTTTGTTTTCCAGTGACCCTTTCCTATCTGTCTTGTAGAATTTCGTGCTTGCGGTGTTGGTTCTTTTCAAGTTAATTTCCTGGGTTTTCTGTTGAATTTTGATCAGGCCCTTTTCTGTGGGTTTATCGATTTGTTTTGGCGTCGGTCAATCTTCGCCCATGACGTATGCTTGCAATTGATTCTGTGGTTGACCCTTGATTTTGGAGTTGTCAATCTTGGCACTTACTCGTTAACTTGGACGTTTTGTTTAGAAACTCATATGTAAATCTAGTCAGCATTTTTGTTCTTCAGTAATAAGTGTTTAATGATGATTGTTTATTCTCTTGGTTGATTTTGGCGGCTGTTGGGGCATATCCTTGTATGCATCGTTTGGGGCTGTTGATATCTGTTGGTGGGAGTTGTACATTCGATGTTATTCAAAACATTCATGTAACTAAGGTTCCATTTGCCTAATATTAAACTTTATGTCATTTCTTTTTCAGAAAGGCTAACAAGAAAAATGATTGTATTGTAGTTTGATGGTATATAATTACAATTTTGTTCACCTGATTCTCTTATATGTTCCTACTTGGGATAAAATTGTAGTTCCTTCATAACAGAGCTTTCTGAATGCTGAATAATATGAATTGAATGATGCATATCTTGGTGATTACGTCCAAAGATGGAGCATGTGATTAACATGGGCAAAGATTGTAACTATGTATATTTATCATTGTTCCTCTCTGCTCATTTCATCTGTATCAGGATGTACTCCTGTAGATACCTTCATTCCCATGCTTACTTGTTCAAGCCTTGCTTTGTTTGGTTTTGGTGTAGGGGATTCGTCTCTTGGAATACTGTTGTTCTCTTTGTTTATTGCTTGCATTCCTAAGCCAAGAAGGGGAACTTGTGTGATACTTTTAAGTTTTAAATCGGGGAGTTTATTTATGGCATTTGAACCTTATTATCAGCAACAGCTCCTGGCTAAGAGTTTCAATGTGGGGGAACTCCAATTGGATGTCAATTGGGAAGATGTGACTTGTCCGATATGTTTGGATTTCCCTCACAATGGTGTACTTCTCCAGTGCTCTTCTTACAACAAAGGATGCAGGCCTTTTGTGTGTGATACAGACCATTTGCACTCGAATTGTTTAGACCGTTTCAAAAGTGCATCTGGTATGTCATGTTCCTCAACACCTGATGCAGTTTCCACACAAAATACTCGGCAGACAGTTGCAGAAGGCAGCTGTAAACTGGCTTGTCCCCTTTGTAGAGGTGAAGTTACCGGGTGGGTTGTTGTGGATAGGGCACGTGCACACTTGGACGAGAAGAAGCGCTGCTGTGAGGAAGAACAATGTGCATTTGCAGGAAATTACTGGGAACTTCGTGAACATGCTCAAATAGAGCATCCTCATGCCCGTCCTTCTAAGGTTGACCCTGCTCGTCAGCTTGACTGGGAGAATTTCCAGCAATCATCTGAGATCATTGATGTTTTGAGCACTATACATTCAGAAGTTCCACGTGGTGTGGTTTTGGGGGATTATGTGATTGAATATGGAGATGATGAGACTGCAGATGAGTTTGAGGACTTTCCTGGGGATGATGGAAATTGGTGGACTTCCTGTATCTTGTATCAGGTATTTGATAACTTGCGAAATTCAAGAAATAGAAGAAGATCAAGAGTAGCTGATGCTAGAAGGGGAAGTCGTCATTCAAGTTATGACAATTCAAATTCTGATGAGGGTTCGGTAACATCTGTGGACTTTGCGGAGTATAGATTAGATGATATTGATGATGAGTTTGCAAATGTTTCATCCCGGGGTAGCTCTGGTCATCGCAGGTCAAAATGAGATATTATACTTATTCAAATATTTAATTGCTCGCTTGTTACCCTTAGTTTAGTTTTCCATTTGAATTTTCGTGAGTAAAGCTTTTGAGGAACTGATTATTGCATGACTTGACAACATTGATTGAACTTGTGTTGTCATTGTTATCATTCCTGGGATTGAAGGTTGTAAACCGTGCAGCATTTTAATTTTTTGTTCTGAGGGGTAGATGCAAAAATTGTGAATCTGACATAATCCTGCTTAAATCGATATTTATCTTGTATCACTTCTGTTGGAAAAGTTATGGTGTAGTTACCGCCATTTTATGATGCTCTTTAATTGAGTTCCAGTTTTACAACATTTCTCAGTTCTCGAAGGCGGAGATCTCGCTTTCATGATAATTAAGGAGTGCATCACCTCTGGCTTCTTGCATTGGCTTTGAAGAAGGTTTGTTTTACCGCATGTTAACTCAAATTTTCTATCTCCGTTAGGAATTCAAATTGGTTATATTTCGTTGTTTCTCTTATCAATACTTTGATAGTTTATGTTAATATTCATACTTAAAGATTCTTTATATGGTGTTGGCAGTGCTTAGTAGAAGCAAAGCAAAGGATCAAGACAAGCATGCAGAATGTGAATCCAAAAGCCACAGTTTGACTACATGTAACATATATAAGCTTTTAGAATCAGCTGGTTGGACCTGAGTTAATGTGGTTAGCATTCCATGTATCTTTATGGCGACTGGTTTTTTCTTTGGATCTTCTTGTAAAGATATTCATAGATTTTCTAAAGTGACCAGTGACTTGACTGTGGATTCAGTTGGTCTTCTGCTTCTGCAATTGCTACTTTTAGGTTTTGAAATTGCCTCGTTTTTTAATTCGTAGCTTACAAGCCCCTTTATAAGTTAGCATTGCTGCTTAGCTTGGACTGATACTTCTCTTTTAGACAATATAACCTTTATATATGCATATATGAACTCATAATATGACTTGGTGTTGAAGAAGCGTACAAAGAATAACATAAAATACAGGCTTGCCTAATTAGCTTGATTTGGGACCACATTGCTTACGGCAAATGATCTTAACAGCATATTCTGATAATAGAAGCCTATCTGGAAAGAGATTCAAACAGACGTAAAGACGAAAATTCTGAAACTTGTCTTTCACCCCCTTTAGGAGTAGAATACCGGAAGAAGCTTAGCGCAGCCAGATGGGCATGTACTTGGAGGTTGAATAATTACGAATCAAAACCTGTTTCAGTAACTATTAGTAGAACACGTTACCTTCAAGCATAAAAAATGCTGTCGATGAAAAGCATGATTTTGATACAAAACGTGGACTAATTGGGAAAGCTGGCACAAGGAATTTAGAGAAATTTCTGACAATTACTATTCCAAGATTCTTAGAAATAATTTTCAGGTGAAATGTGATTATAAATACTACATAAGATCAATCTCTATACCGACTAATGTGGGACATTCTTGGGCAGGTTCCTTATAACATTATTCTTCAAGCCAATTTTGGTGCGCATAGCCTCTGCACCTGTTCGATTCATTTGTTTCATCACCTTCATCCTCACCATATGCTCTCTTGACGCCACAGTTGCCAGACCCATGCTCCTATAACTGAAAAAAAAAAAAAAAGGTAATACGCCTTCTACCATATGTTGATTAAAAGCAACATTGCTACCAGATATTGAATGGTAGCAAACCTTGATGCCAGAGCAGCAATGATGGCCATGCCATTTGCAGGAGATGGGCGAGGCTTTTGTCGATAATAACGCAAAAATTCTCGGGAACCCAGAGCTTTGGATGCCATTTTACCATCGTATCTAGTGGTTATAATGAGCTCTGCACCCCCAGTCCCAAGTTCTGCAGTGTTGTTCATATCACCTGATGCAACTAGCTGTTTCCCGTTTTCGTCTACATAACTGCAATCAAGGAAATTATCAGTCGCTTACATATAGCAGGATCACAACTATAACCAACCAAAGAAAATTATGTCAATGTTTATTTATTTATTTATTTGTTGAAGAAGATTATGCTAGAGATGATAGTAACCTGCAGCTATAATCATAGAAATCTTCCAATTCAGTCTCCTCCTCATCATCTCCATCACCGTAGTGTACTTTGCAATGACTTTTTGCTGCCATATGCTTCCTAACTGCGTCTAAGCTGCTAAAAGGATGACAACGTTCATTGCAGTACAAACACATGAAATCCCTCTTCACCTGGAGAAAGAGCAAAAAGGTCTGGTTAATACCTTTTCTAGGAACAATCAGAGAAATAGATTGCAAGGTGCACTAGCAAGCAATTATGTACCTTCAGACCAAGATAAGTAAGAAGACCCTGTGGATCCTTCAAGTACTCTATATCAGGAATGAAAAAACCATGCTCCTTATGCATGTGAACCATACAGCTTTCAATGCTATCATGCTCTTTATCACACATTAAGCAACAAGAAGGATCCAAAAGATCATCCTCTTCATCTTCATCTTCATCTTCATCCTCATCCATATTATTGGAGGCCATTCCATTTACGTTTAGATCGGACAAAGACTTCGTCGCCTCACCAACCAACTCATCATCTGAATCAGCCTCTTCCCACTCACTCTCTTCACTGTCTTCATTATCTGCTTCCTTTTGGGGAAGATGCTTATTAACAACACGGCGGGGAAGTGGTTTAATTGTTACCTTCGCCTCCTCAGGATTTGTTTCCTGAGATGCTCGCATTATATGAGCTCGTGATTTAAGATGCTGAGCATGAGCTTTTACACTTCGATATCCCTTACTACAGAGAGCACAGCTATAAAGCATGGGAGTATCACCAGATTTATCTTTTTCTTGAGCAAGCGCAGCCTGTCTGGCTAGAAATAATGCTTCAGTCACTCCAGGAACACCAGCTACCTGAATTTTTGGATTAAAACAAAAAGCAGAACTTGGTATCAAACAAACTAAGAAGGCTTATGCTTATTATTAGTCTCTACCATTATCAAATATATCAACCAGACAATCCTGTTCCCTCACTGGGTATAAAATACTTAAGTTCTACATCAATAGAATCCCAAGCACAAATTCAGGAGTTTCTGAACATCAAAATATACGGATATACGTTCAAAGATCAATTTTCCACTGACATGCCAAATGGTGTTTCTGCCCATGTTCTGCTCTACCCCCATAAACAATATGCCAACAATTCTACAATTTCCGACTTAGGAGATCCTTTTTCACTTGATTAAGAAGTCGTTTACAAGACAATATATCGGTTCAAACTTCAAACAACAAAAACTATCAACTGACTGTAGTTCATTCCTAAAGGTTAAAGTTTCAAAACTCCAATTTTCTTCAAACCATTAGAATATATGCAAAAACAAAAACAATCTATCAATTAAGCAATTGGCTTAACTAGAAACTTCCCTCTATTCCATCAACGACTTGGTTGCATCAAAACCAAAGACAAGATACAAAACTGATGAAACCCTATTCATAACTTCGTGTTATAACAGAGAAAGACAAAGGGCTACGCGTATATACGCAAGTAAGACAAGAAGGGTCTTAAGGGTAAAAGTGGGTTACCTTGCGTTTGAGATTATAACGGTGCCAATCGGATCTGTAATGGAGTTTCTGCTCCGCATCGTCTTTGAATTCACTGTTACATGCGTTGCACGTTAGCCCCGGCATTGTCCTACTCTGTTCTTCCTCCTCCTCCTTCTTCTCCCTATTAAATTTGATCAATCTCCAAAAACGTAGCAATTGATACAAGAAAAGTTACAAGCGGAGGCGATGGTGCCCAGAAGATATACGACGGCTAATAGTCGGTGAAAAGGTGGAAATGGGAACGTTGCTTGCGTAGGAGCTTACGAGGTCCATCGATCCAATGTCATTATATCGGATTTTGCTTTAACCTACATGGACCTTGGGCTCTCTTACTGGGTTTTGCATCAAGTGCTGTTTATGTTTAAATTCTAAAATTATATTTTTATATTTTATAATATTATTATAATCCACACAAATACTTTATTTTAATATAATAAAGCACAAATGTAAAAATAACAGTTGGAAATTAGGATTTTCTTCCGTTGACTAAATTTTAAAAGTCATTTCCAATTTTATAAGTCTTTATGTCAATATTTATAATTGAATTGTAACATCACTTTAAAATATGAAGTTAAATTTCAAATATCATAAAAATTCATTAGGTAAATCATATTTATATTATGAATATTGCATAATTTTATAATATTACTTAAGATTATCAAAATAATAATACAATACTCAAACTTTTTATTTATTATAAAATTAATCCTCCCTTAATTCTATATAACAACAACAAATAATACTCAATAAAAATTTCATTAAGACACGAAATTTAAAAAAGTTCAATAATACATAACCTTATCCCAAACTGATAGAAAAATTGTTACAAATGTACCGTATGTAAAAAAATCTTTAATAGAAAGCCTTTTAATCAATATATAATAAATATTTATTAAAAATATTTAAAACACATTTTACATATGCAAACTCTGAAAATTTAATATCATTATTATCCATTTTACATGTTTGAACTATTTTGTGTCATATTAAAATGCGAACTTATTAAAATTTCATTATATGTACTGAATTATCTTAATATTATTAATGATAACTAATGATTAACTAATTTATAAAATATTTATTATTATTTTAATAATTCTAATTGTTATAATATTTTCTTTAAACAGTATAAATAAACTTAACTTTCAAATATTAAAAAAAAGGAAAAGAAGAAGATAAAATTAGAGAAACAAAACATTTACTAATTGCATGTTTTGTTCTGGATCAAAATCCCACATTCTCCTATTATCAATAACCGATACAACGTTAAACGGATCAAATCTTATAAATTCGCAGCCATTTCTCTCTGCTTTCTCTCTCTCTTTTTCTCTACAAACTTCTGTTTTTATTCGTGTGTCTCTCTGACTCCAACTACAACATGGATGTCACTCCCGAGCCGAGATCCGGTGGCAAAATGGTTCGACCTAGACGGTCCGCTGTGAGCCGGACTCCTTACGACCGGCCTACTCCTCGATTGCGTCCCAATTCCAGCCCTGCTAGCCCTAATTGGCTCTCCAAACTCATTTTGTCTCCTACTCGTATGATTGCTACCGGCGCTGGAAAAGTCCTCGCTTCCGTCTTCGCTCCCGAGTCTTCCTCCTCCTCTTCGTCTTCCGAAGAAGATTCGGTTTCTGGTATGATTTTCCTGTTTGTTTCAGTCACTCGTTTTGTAATTGAGAGAAGGAAAATAGAGGGCTAAGTAGGATGTGTTGTCTGTTATAATACTTTTTCTTGCTTTTTAGTCGCATGAATTTTGTGATTCAATTGTATTTGCTTATTGGTGAGGTTATTAATTGTTTTATTTCAGGGGTATTGAGTCATTGCCAGTGTTTGATGTTATGTATGTTGAGTGATTTGTCCATTAGGGTTTTACTTGCCCGAAGGTTTTGACGTGTGTCCAAATAGATGCGTGTTTTGTCTTTCTTAGGAGTTTTAAGTTGACGTGTCTAATTTGCGTCTAATAGTAAACATGTTTGATTGTATAATCAGCTCTATTAGGTTGCTAATGGCAATTTATCCATTTCGTAAAGACTTGTGGTTTATGACCCGTTTCACCCATTAGTATTATTTTTCAATTTCTGCAGAGGATGATATGGATGATGTCAGCGATGATGCTTCTGTCTCATCTCATGGTGCTAATGGTTTGGAAAAGGTAGTTGAGCAAGTTCCCTGATATGTATCACTATTGTGACTGAACTTTAAGTTTTTGGGGTGTTCATAAATTAAGCCATCAATAGATGGTGATTTTTTGTTGTTAGTTGTTACTGTCTTGGTGCTGCATACATGTGCTCATTGGTCTGCAATATAATTACGCCACATTAAAAATTGACATCTTTAACATATCTTCTTGATGTTTTTCTCTTCTTAACAATTGGTTGGTAGTTTTCAAGACGAAAGTGAAATGACTAATGCGTTTGCTACATTAAGAAGTTCTGTATTTGTATCTGTTGATATATGAGTTCATATGTATCTATTTGGCTTTTGATTCGTGTTTGTGCTAAATTTTGAAAAATCAGACACCGGAAATTGTCAATTCCTTGGGGAAAGATTCCCAAGCTTTACAATGGAGGAGTGACACAAAGCGTGTAATTGAACAGCTTCTCATGAAGGAAACCTTCTCAAGGTGATTTAAAAATTGCATTCTCTTATATTTTTTTTGCAGCCTTTTCTTAGTCCTCTTATCTCATGCATTAATACTTCTTATAATTTTGTGTGGGATCACCTTCAACGTTTAGCAGTATTATACTCAAGACTTTAGTTTGGAATGCACACCTGGTATTTGTTTGTTAATCTGCTACTTCCAAAACTCATGGTGCCATTCTTTTGCTTACAAAGTTTATCGATTGCTCTTTATTAAATCTTTCATTAACAATTGATTAATTTATAATTCTAATTAGCATTCACCTATGACCAGGGAGGAATGTGATAGGCTAACACATATTATAAAGTCAAGAGTTGTGGATTCTCCTGTCTCTGGAAGTAAAGTATTTGAAATACAAAGTGAGATACCTGAGATGATGGTTTGCAGTGTTATTTAGGTTAGGAAGTTGACAAATACAATAATACTGATGATCTGAGTCTTTTTCCAGATGTTGATAAACCTGATATCCACAGTGAAGCTGTTATTGAGGCCCAGAAATGGCTATTAGAGAGGAAATTGGGATCAAATTCAAAGTCTGGACTGGAGTGCGGAACTTGGAATTCTAATGCTGATAAGCTTCCACATGTAAATGTAAGTAATTCTTTCCCCGCAATTTACTCTCCCATGTGAACTTATTACCATATTATTCTTGCGGTTGCTCTGGACTATATAGTTGTAGGTCTGTGTCTTAACTTATGATGATCTAAATACAAGTTTCTATTATCCTTTCCATTAGTGCTTCCGTAGTTATATCCTATGTAACTCATATGAAATGCTGAAGGTTAGTCATTACATCTCAGCTGGTTTATGTAATCTAAGTTATCATGGAAAGGTGGTTGCGGAATTATATTTAATGGCAGGTATGCTTTGTATTTAATAAATGCAATGTGCTGATCTGCTGAGCAGGTATCTCATAATGAGGAGGGTTCACCTGTGGATTTAGCCAAATCTTATATGCGATCACGTCCTCCTTGGACGTCTCCATCTTTGTGTAAATATGATTCACCAACAGGGGTACAGCTGTTTAACGATAGGACATCATACATATTGGCTGGCAAATCTGCGTCCTATTCCAAGGTTCAATTGATGGTTTTCTCCCACCTTTCTCTCTATCTGCAGCCTAAACCTTATATATATGTTTATATCTTGGTCTATTTATATGATTTTTTTGTCTGTACACACACACACATATGCATATATATACATGTGTGTGTGTGTGTGGAGAGCAAGACATTATCTAGGCATGCATTAATGAACTTGGGCATTTTGACCAAATAAGTAATGCATTTTCAACAATTTATTTCGATAATTGCCTTTGACAATTAATGCCGATGGAGTTAATTTGGATTCTTGTTAATCTTTTTCACATTTGATTGCGTATTATGAAGTACCAAATACTCATTTGGCAACCAAATGCAAAAGTGCTTCTTTTGATTTCATACTTTTTCTCCTGTCATCAGGGTTACAAACAATTTTGTAATTGTAATTGGGCTAGCTTTCAAAATTGCCAAACCAGATAAAGAAAAAGAAGACTTATCTAAGTTGTATGGTTGAAATCTAAAATGTGAATGCAGCGGTGACATCAAAACTAGGAAGAAAAGGAATTAAAAAACTATGCTCCTTTACTTGATAGTTGACATCAACGGCTTACAGCATGGATTTTAACTTTAGAGCTGACACTTTGTGATTATTGATTTACATTGTGAAACTTCAATGCAGCTTACCATGGATTCGTATGCTAGTGGTTCATGGAATATTCTGGAGGAAATACGTAGCAAAGTGAGATCTAAAGCAACTGAAGAACTTCTCAAGTCTCAACCATCTTCAAGAATTGATTGGTCTACATCAGCTTCAGATTATAAAAGGCATCTTCATTTGTTGTCGGAGGACAAAGTAGAAGCTGGCGTGGAAGATGATATAAACAATTCTGAGCAATTAATTGATGCTCCTTTAATCATGGCTAGTCATGCAAATTCTAATGACTTACCAGGTTTCCTATTATACTTGTCTGAGAGACTGTTAATTCCTGTTCTTGTTCTACCTGCTCATATGTGGAATACTGAGAAAGGGAATCCCATTTTATGCTTTCAGTATCACAAATTGCTCAAGATCATGGACTGCAAAATGATGCAGTTTTATCAAATCCAGCTACTTTGAATCCTCAGCAGAATGAGGTATTCTAAGTTATGGAATTGGAAAATGGCAGTAGATCATAATTACGTTGTTATACCTGTACTGTGTGATAATCAGTTGTTAATAATAAGTGAGAAGAAAAATAAATTATTCCAGAAGTTTGCTTCTTATGCTTTTAATCGTATCTTTGTGAAGGATCTGAGACCTGTCCTGATTGTCGAGGAAAGAGAAGGTGCTTATGTCTACTTCTTTCTCTTTGTTTTAATCATCAAATTAGAACTGTCTGATTGACTTGTGAAACGTCCCAGATGGGAAGTCAAAGCTTGGACAAACACTTCAACCCTCAGACGATATGCAGGCCATATCAGAAAGGTTAGCTTCTCCATGAAAGATGGGTGATCTATTGTTTCCCCTTTTGAACTCCTCTCTTCCTTTCCTACTGTTAAATCTCATATACAATTTCCTTCATGATTGTCATTCCTCATAGGGCTGCTATTGCTGCTAATGGACCCAAGAACACTGATGTCAACATCCAACCCCTGAGCTCCATAGAGGGAGAGTATAATCAAGGTAAGTGGCAGAAACTTGTTAGTCTAAGAGATATTCCATTTCTATATCTTCAGATTTAGCTTTGTTCTGAATTTGGAGTAATGTGTTATAGGCCAGTTTCCAGTTGGTCTACCCAAATATCTAATTAAACTACTGACAAGATGAATCGGATCCACTGCATGACTGCTTATCCTAGCTTAACTACGTAAAGGAACTACTAATATGCTAGTAGTCCATCTAAATGGAGTCTTACTTTAGTAGATCAAATCATCATTGGAACTTCTCTGTATGTATATCCAATTTCAAGTAAATATGGTCTTTATTGCATTCGCAGATCCAAGGTTCAATGACATAAGTTGTTCAACATCAAAGGAAGTTGCTGGAAGGGATGAAGCAGTTCCTGCCAATGGTTTCCCTTCTCCAGGATCTAGGTAATCACACCCTTTTCATTTTAAATCTGTTTTCTTTAAGCTTAATACAACCAATCCCGTTTCTACAAAACTCTAGGTCATACGATGAGGGGCTCAAACCATTCGGGTCAAACGGTGAAAAGACGACAAAAAATGCTTTCGACGAGGAGAACTGCAAGCTTTTGAGTGAAGCTTCTGTTGATGTGCCGATTATGTATGTGAATGACAGTGAGGAACAATATTTGGATGAGATTAACAGTGTGGCCAGCGGCTCTCAAATCAGCACTAGCATGCAACATGAACACTTTCTACTAGCCCTTCCTCAGCAAAAGTCAAAACGAAGCAATCCTGCCAAGAGAACTGAGAAGCAACAAGAAAGGAAAGTGAGCAGATCTAATAGGAGAGGCAGGGGACGTGGTAAATAGCTAGTTTTTGGTACCTCTGTATTTATTTAACAACTGTAAACTAGCCAAAATGGAAGAAACAAAAAGTAGAAACGAGTATAGTGCCATTAACAGGGCATTAGATCCTTTGATGTTTGTGATTTAGGTATTGATACTTGGGTTTAGGATTTGATCCACGGATTTTGTTGTACCATTGTCACACGTTCACAACGTTTGCAGCCCATTTAACCATATTGAGCCAGTGGAGTCAATTGTTGCCTTTTCCCTATCACTAAGAATTATTGAATTCTTCAATAATTTGCTGTTGTAATTATGCTCGTAATGTTGCAATTTGCGAGTCTTTTATTATGCTTACATTATAATTTAGGCTGTTATGATATCTTGATATTATTAGGATAAGAGATTTAGTAGCACGTAGTAGCTTCATCTTTAATTAGTAGAGGATTATTTTCCATAGATCGTCGTAGAAAAAAAATACACACATATATAAATAAATAAATAAATAAAAATAATACTAATAAAAATAGACATTAAAAAAAATAATACAACAAAAATATAAAAATTTATATGAAAAATATATAAATAATGAATGAAATAAATATTTTAATACATATAGAAATAAAAGAAAAAAGTAAATAAATACTTAATTTTTTGACTAAATGAGTGCATGTGTTTAAATGCAGAATGAGAATTGCACTGAAAAGGAATTTTAATATTATTATATTTTAACGTCTAATGTTAGACGTTAAAATTATAATTAGGGTTTAAATTAAATTTATTTAAAAATATTTTGGTCAAAAATGTTAACCTCTTTTTATTGTTATTTTCACCTTAAAAGCAAAATTGGACTTTTTATTGTTGGGCTTAATGGGCCTCATATTATCTTAAGTTACAATTAACTTGAAATTCGAGTCGGAAACGGTGGAGACAACGACAATAGCTGACGCCTATACAGCTCTATAAAACCAAATGTAAAACCTTTTGCGTATCTTCTGATTGTTTCTCGATCAAGCTCAATGGATCCTTACCCATCTTCGACCTCAATAGCCCAAAAGACATGGGAGCTTGAGAACAACATTATCACCGTTGACACGCCTCCGACAACCGTCAGCTCCACCGCGGCTGACTCGTCGTCGGATGCCATCTTCTACTACGACGAGGCGGCTCAGAATAAGTTCCAGCAGGAAAAGCCTTGGGCTAATGACCCACACTATTTCAGGCGCGTTAAGATCTCCGCACTCGCGCTGCTGAAGATGGTGGTGCACGCTCGCTCTGGCGGGACCATCGAGGTCATGGGACTCATGCAGGGAAAGACTGTGGGCGATGCCATCATCGTCATGGACGCTTTTGCTCTTCCCGTGGAAGGCACTGAGACTAGGGTTAATGCTCAGGCCGATGCCTACGAGTATATGGTTGATTATTCCACGACTAATAAGCAGGTTTTGTTCTTATTCATCCTATTTTTCTTGTTTAACTGGTTCTTCTTTTTAATTTATTGTTGGCTTTGTTTTCTTATTTAATTGTGGTTCTTTTAGGGTTTATTTCTGAGTTAAAGGTATGTTTTGGACTAGTTACTTGAGAGATCGTCTGATCACCTAGTGGTTGGTAGATTCTTTAGGAATTCGGATACGATGACGTGCTGACTTCTTTTTTGCGATAGACTTGTAACTGGTTAACAAGGGTTTCTAGTTTTTGTTAAACACTGTTTGGTTTTTGACAAGTGAATGATGACATATAGGCTGCGCGGTTGGAGAATGTTGTTGGCTGGTACCATTCTCATCCTGGCTATGGATGCTGGCTTTCTGGGATTGATGTTTCCACTCAAATGCTCAACCAGCAATATCAGGAGCCATTTTTGGCTGTTGTTATTGACCCAACAAGGACTGTATCAGCTGGGAAAGTTGAGATTGGGGCATTCAGGACATACCCAGAAGGATATAAGCCGCCCGATGATCCCGTCTCTGAATATCAAACCATTCCGCTTAATAAGATTGAAGACTTCGGTGTGCACTGTAAACAGGTTATTTTATTCAGAGTTGCTGCTCCAATTATGTGCTCCCTATTATTATGGCTAATGTTGTTGTCTTTTGCAGTATTACGCTTTGGACATTACTTACTTTAAGTCCTCTCTTGACTGCCATCTCTTGGATCTGTTGTGGAACAAATATTGGGTGAATACTCTTTCATCATCACCTCTTTTAGGTAATGGGGACTATGTAGCAGGACAAATTTCAGATTTAGGTAATATCCTTACTCCAATAGTATTATGATATATTTTTTTTTGGTGGGGTGTATGGCTCTCTTTCTCTCTCTGTGCACTTGAGTATGGGCAGATATGGATATGAACTGAAAATGTTCTCTAAGAGTAGAGTTGGGACTCAGTGGAAGCTATACTTCACTTTTTTGATAACGACAATTTAATCTTATGTATGTCATGCAGCTGAAAAGCTGGAGCAAGCTGAGAATCAATTGGCTCACTCTAGATTTGGGCCACTAATTTCTGCCCCTCAAAGAAAGAAGGAGGTGAGTGCAACGTTTCTGTATGATTGTATATGCTTTGATTTAGAGTTGCAACTAACTCTTTTTAAAGTTTCTTTTAACTAGAGTTGGAAATCTTGTGCCCATGTACATACATCACTGCATTATTCTTATTCAATGTTGAGTTGCCTATGAACTGTTCTGTGTGGATTTTTCCTGAATAATTTTAAAATTGAAATTCCTTTGGCCATGTTGCAGTAGTAGAGTAGCATTTTCTCATGTGTGTTTGTGTTTTGTGAGCTTTGTTGAAGTTTAACCTTATTACTAATATCGGTTTATGTAAGGGCAAAGTTTGACAGCTTGGCCTGTAACCGATTTGTAATGCTTATACTAAGAAGCTGGCATTAAGTGGCTTGGCTAGGAATTTGTCCATTTCTATCCACAGTTCAGTACATCCAATGCTCTTTTAGGGTGTCATGCAAGTAAAATGAAGGTGTTAGATACAGTGAGTAGAACTTTATAGCTCACTGAATTACGTAGGAACTGGACAAATGATTTTAGTTGTTTCTCTTTTAAGGCATTATTGTTCTTTTGTTTGAGTTCCTCTTTTTGCTAAAGGCATTCTGTGGTATGCTTGTGTTTACTGTGTTTAATTTCTTTGAGATAATTCATCTTTTCCCTGTAGTAGATGCCATATCTTTTCCTGGCTGCAAATCTTCACATTTTGATAACTGCAACTTTGCAGGAGGAATCTCAACTTGCTAAAATTACTCGTGACAGTGCAAAGATTACTGTTGAGCAGGTCCATGGTCTAATGTCACAGGTCAGTGATCAATCCTTTTAATCGATGCCTCCTGCTCTTCACATTTTTGAGGCTTAATATTCTAAACTATCTTTTCCTCAAATTTTATCCAGGTTATTAAAGACACCCTCTTCAACTCTGTTCGGCAATCCAACAGGCCTCGTGGGGAGACTTCTGGCCCAGAGCCAATGGTCGAAACCTAATATTCGCTGCCAACTGTGGCACTGCCTGGTGGATGATTTGTTCTTTAGGATATTAGAATTGGAACACCTGCATAAACATCAGGCTGCAGAGATTTTGTTATTCAGGAGGTTAATGTACATGATTCTATATCATTCATCAGAAATGTGCTCAACATTTGTTACTGTTGTAATTTTCTACATCTGGACCCTGATAAGATTTGAAAATGAGAGAACTTGCAGTTACATGATTGCTTTTTTTTTTCTCTCATGTATTTCTGATATGTAACACTCTAAAGGAATCAAGAAACAACCATTGTTATTTCTGTATCTGAACTCTGTCCAAGTTACTCCAAGCAAACTGAAAACAAAGCCTTTTGAATGTATTCCTCAGGCCTGGAATGAGTCTGCTCAAGCTTTGGACGTGTGCTGGCTGACATTTATCCGAAAAGTCTACAAATTAAGTTACTATCCAACAGTGGTTTATGTACTATGCTGTAGCTAAACTTCATATTTGAATTGATGCCGATGAATCAAATGAAAGGGTGGGAATGTGAACGCAATCTTTATTCCTTAACTTTTTGTTGTTTGATAACCGGTAATAAATAAAATAGAGATTTGTAGCGTCAACGACTTGGTTATCCATGTTGTTCTATATTATGTAATTTATCTTCTTTGTTTACCCATTATATCCGATGTTATTAATTCATATACTTCATATCTTAAAGAAAAAAGTATTAATATTTCAGTTCCATTATCAACTCTCTTTTTTTGTCTAGTTATAGGGACTTTATTATTTATGTTGATTATTTCAATCTAAAGCGCCTTTGCTTAATATTTTGCTACCCATGACATCACTTATCGTATCTCTTATCTTTTTAGTTCTCAATAAAATGGACTTGCAGAATGTCAACTTTGCTATACTACTAAGAGTCTCACCCTTTTTGCATGCCTCTTCTTAAATACTTTTGAATAGAAGTTTTTTTTAAATGTTGTTTATCTCATCAACCTCTTACCTACACCTATTTTTAGTCGTGATTCTCCTTGTGAAATACTTTTTCACATCAAACTTAATCCTTATCACCTTCGAGTCATCAGATGCACATGTTTTCCCTTTCTAGGCTCTGTTTCTAAATCTAACTCCCTATGTAGTACTCCCAACTACAAAGGATATCATTGTTTTGATCCTCAAACCAACTTTATTTCAACCTCTCTTCTAATGTTTCACCTTCCACTTCTACTTCTTCTATTCTCCCCGTATCTTTACCTTTTAACCTTTCCCTTGTACAACTTCTCCACCTTCACCTACTCTTCCACCACTATCCTCTCATCCTATAGTCCCCTGCATCCCTCGGTCTTTTCATGATCATATCACTTATTCTGTGCTTGTTACCACTTCAAACCCACATCTTTCACTCATGCTAACAAATTTCTACACTAACGTCAAGTCATGCTTAATGAGTTCAATGCTCTACATCACAATCATACTTGGACTTTTATTCTTCTTCTGCCAAATGCTAATATTGCTAGCTATATACGAGTGTTTTGTACCAAACAAAATCCTGATAGCTCCATTCAGCGTCATAAAGCTCGTCTAGATACTAAAAGTTATCATCGAACTTTAGGCATTGACTACATTGACACCTTTAGCCCTATTGTCAAATCTATTATGATTCGCATTATTCTCACTCTTGCTTATATCATAATTGTTTCATTCGTCAATTTGATGTCACCAATGCCTTTCTTTATGGTCGTCTTTAAGAGCAAGTCTTTATGTCTCACCCTCTTGGTTCACCTATTCCAACTATCTTTATCATATATGTCATCTCCATAAAGCACTGCTTGAAACAAACTCCTTGAGTTTGGTTTCATAGTTTGAGTCAAAAACTTCTTAAACTTAACTTTATTTCATTGAAGTCTGACACTGCTCTATTAATTCATACCACCTCGTCTCACACAATCTTTGTCTTGGTTTATATGGATGACATATTGGCTGCAGGTTCATCATTATCATTTATTACTTCTTTATTCATAATCTTAACAGCACTTTTTCCATTAAGGAGTTGGGTCCAACTCATCACTTCCTAGGTTTTGAGGCCATTACTACATCCACTGGTCTTTTAGTCACTCAAGCCACATACATCCAAGATCTTCTTCTTTGATCTAGACTCTATAATTCCAAACCTAACAACTTATCCACAACTCCTGCTCTTCCTTTATCTAAAAATTATGGTCATTCATAAATGGCTTGCAGGCCGGCCCGTGGCCCGACCCATCCTTATTTAGAAAAAAATGATAAAAATGATGTCATTTTTATCATTCGGGTCGAGTCAAGGTCGGGCACATCCCTAGTCATTCACTTCTTGATATTACAGAGTACTGTAGAACTATTGTTGCTCTTCAATATCTCTGTCTCATTTAACTTGACATTTAGTTTACTGTCAACAAAGTCTCTCAATTCTTATCCTGTCCTACCGATGTTCACTAGACTTCGGTCAAATAGATTTTACAATATCTTCATTCTATAACTTCTGTTAGCATTCATCTTACTAAATCATGCTCTCTCATCCTTTATGCTTATTGTGATGCTAGTTGGGCTAGTTGTCCTAATGATCATCGTTCTATATCTAGCTACTGCATCTTTCTTGGTTCCAAACTTATCTCTTGGAATGGTAAGAAACAATTGGCAGGTGCTCGCTCTAATACTGAGATATAATATAGAAGCATTACTCTTACAGCTGCAGAGCTTTGTTGGATCACTTCACTTCTTATTAAAATCGGCTTATCTCACATCAAAAGATAAGCATTGCTTTCGATGTACTTCAGTCTTTCCATTATATATTCTAACTTCTCTCATGTACCTACAAGTGTATATATTAAGGTCTTCAGTGTTAGACTATTTTATGTCCCATATCACTTATAGATTTGAGTCCAATAAAAAGCACCCAAGATGATGGTTATTGGGTATTATAGAATGAATTTCAAATGGGCCAAAGATCCTTTTCCTCTCTCTTCCAATTATCAAAGGACATGTCTGTTGGTGGTGCTATATAAGTTGAAAAAACTTATTGAATTATAACATTCTGAACCATTGAAGAATTCTCTAACGGAAGAAGGCGAGAGAAAATAAAATTCGTTCAAGCAAATCAAAATCTAATAATAAACAATCATGGATACAGGTACACACAAATCATTCAATCCATAAATAGTTTTACAATTGGTATCAGAGCTTGGTATTGCATGATTTGTTATCTATGATATTTTCTGCCGTATATAGAAATAATTGTGTTTTCTGTTCCATTAGTGTTTTCTGTATTTGCAATGGCGTGAGTTTCTTCGTTTCACTGCTATGAAAGGAATACGCAAGTTTTGATGCTTAATGGTTACGAAAATACCATAGAAAACACAAGTGTGGATGCTTCATGTTTAAGATAAAGAACTGGGAAAAAAAATTGCTCCATGTTTAAGCAAATATTTATTGCGTTTCTGGAGTGTGGGTTTGTTCTATAGTTGGTTTTAATAATTGAAAGCAATAGGAAATGAACAATCAAACCTTTTTTCTCTCGTATATATGCAATGATTTTGAAAGGTATTAACACATAACAAAACATGATTACTTTCGGTGATATACATTAATACTTATGGTTCTGTGTTTGCTTATGGAAATATACAGATGAAAAAGAAAGGAAACAAAACTTATGGGTTAGAGTGAGAAACTTTGATTTTGAGTCATGTATCATCCACCAAAGAAGATAATGGTAGATAATGTTAATGTTGACTCAAGGCAAGAGTGGGGAAGAAGCCATGTAAAGAAACGTTATAAAAGAGTTTAGAGAAGAAAAAAAGGGAACTAGAAACGAAACAACGTCTGAGGAAGAAGAAGGAGTAACGTCTGGCACGTGCACTGCACGCGCCAAACACTGCCTTCCTTAATAGACGTTGGCGCGTAAGCCCAAAATTGATTGTTTTGGGTTTTTGGGCTATTAAAAATATATATGAATTAAA
>JANSVA010000003.1:35738901-35757407 GCA_025504915.1 Erythroxylum reticulatum | reverse complement strand
GAAGGATTACTCAACTCACAAATGAGTTTTAATGTGAAATGATTGAGAGATGCCAAAATTTCACCAAGGTGATGGCCATTCGTTTCCTTCAAGAAAGATAACTCAAATCAATTTTTTAAAATAATGTTAAGCCCTTTAAATAAGAAAACAACAGAGCCATTAAATGCGAAATGTTAATTTTATCAGATATTAAATGATTAAGATCTCATTTGTAACGCTTACAGGATCTGGAGCCTTTGACATACTGCTGGATTTAATTAAATTTAACACATCAAGAGATAAAAATGTCTATAAGCAACCTTTTATTTATCTCTGGTGGAACAAAAAAAAGAAGAAAGAAAATCATATTAACAATTGTCATCAAAATCTACGACAATATAGTAAAACAAAATTGGTGAAAGATTGTGGCAAACAATCCTATGTTATAGAGGAACCAGTCTCCGAAAGCTTCCCATCTCCATTTTACACAACATCAAAAGAACAAACCAACTTAAAAAAAATTGCGTCGAAACATCACCATGGACATTTAAAATGTGAACAATTCAGCAAATTACACAAAACAAGGAATAAAAAAAAATCTTGATGAAGCAGCAAAAAAGAATATCGATCCTTTCTCTCCTTTAACCCAGTTGACCCATTTCTGCATATAATAAAAGCTTCATGAAAATCGAAGGAAAAACTTAAACTGCATAAATATCAATCATTATTGTAGGAAAGGAAAAAGGCAAACTTACGACAGTACCCTTACCCATCTCTACATAGAATAAACGCAAACAGAAAAAGGAAATACAAAACTATGACTGAAACAAAAGGAACCAGGGAAGAAAAAAGAACTTACCACACCACTGTTACCCAGAATAAACGCAAACAGTAACCCATCTGTACACTAAAAGAAAGTAGAAGAAAAAAACGCAAACAGAAAAAAAAAAGTAAATACAAAACCATGACAGAAAATAGAAGATTTTACCACAGCACCGTTACCCATCTATTCACAGAATAAATGCAAATAGTTAGAAATCTGTACACATAATAAAAACTCGACGAAACCATCCGCCGAAGAAAAAAAAGAGAGTTTACCACAACTGTTAGAGATGCAATGTTTAGAGTTCTAAGATGATGATGAAGAAAAAGAAAAGTAAGGAACGTTTTGTGTTGCCGAGCGGTAGACACGAGGCGGAGAAGCAGAGCAAGTGGAGGCCGGAGAACTAAACAATGAGAGAGAAATGAAAGAGGGAGAGTGATAATAAAAATAGAACAACCATGACATATAGACCGAGGGGGGTAAACACGTTCAAGTAACCGTTAGATTAAATGGATGATGGGGATGGATTGCGTGGTCGTCCATCCCCTTCGCCCTTAGTATATATACTTAATAACAAGTTTTTACTTGCATGTTATCATAAGTTCATATTATTTGATTTTTTTATGTTAATTAATAGAAGCATGTACAAATAAATCTAATTACATAAAAATTATTTTGACAAGAAAACAAAATTGTTTATTCAGCATCATTATGATTATAATTCATATTATCTAATTGCCTTTATACCAATATCTTAAAAACTAGATCGAACATTGCATTGATCAAAGGAAAGGTTTAAGGTTTAAAGATTCAACCGATATTAAACTATTATAAAATTGGTATATAATAATAAGAAGTAAAAATTATAAGAATAAGTAAAAATTAAATATTTTATTGAAATAAAAATACACCAATGTTTATTATTATATAATGAACTAATAGTAGATCAAATCTAATAATTTAAACTAAATTTGAATCTAACAAGAAACTTAAAATCAAAATCAAAATTAAAATTGTATTTCTGAGTATCTCATCATTATCAAAAATTTCAAATTCTCTAACGTGATCTAAAGATTTTTAAACTAAGCTTTCATTCAAAGTAATTTGCATTCAAATAAATTACAAATTAGTAATGTATAAAATTATTCTCATTTGTAAATTTCTAATACATTATAATTTTATCTTAAATATGATCAAAATAAGATATGAATTGACCATCAGTTGATGTTCTCAATTCATTAATTGTAATGAATGCATTTTCTTTATGAATTGCCTTTTTAAGTTCATTATAATCAAAATCAGGCAATTGTCTTTTTCTTCAATCCAAAAATTACTATGGTCAATACAATCAATATCGACTTGATCATACGTTCTCTTCTTACTAAGTACTCTGAATACCTAGCAGAGAAATTATAAAGTTAATAATAAAAATAAAATTAATAAAAACATAAAACAAAACTATAAAGTACCTATTAATCATTCTCAAATTATAAGTAATGTAAACAAGGTCATGAAGTCTTTGACGTTCCAAACGATTTCATTTCTTTGTATGAATAAGTTTAAAAATGCTCTAATTACGTTTATAACCTGACGTAGAAATTGTTTAACTAAGTAATATAATAGCAATCTTTATCAATGTTAGAGCACTTTCATCAAATAATCTCCACCACTTATCTGTATTTTAAATTAATAGTTATGAAACAAAATATTATTAATAAGTAAAGTATGAACTAAAAGTATAAAAACTTACCAAATTACATGTTTTTCATCATAAGTTCTCTCTTTGCTGATGATCTAGGAAAGCTCCCTAAACCTTCACGATACAATTTAATTTCATTTGTCACGTGTGATTGCTCTTCAATAAAGAAAAAACCTTTGCATTCAATCACATCAAATAAACTGAACATAATATTAATTGTACATGTGTCTCCACTATATAAACAATAAGGAATAAAAAAATAAGTTGCTAAGTGAACCCTTTGAGTAAGATGTTTATCCGATCGACGGTCAAGAATATCTATGTAAGGCTTATACAATTCCTTTAAAAAATTTGTGATTATTTTGTGTGCTCTATACATACCATCATATATATAACCTAAAGATGGCTTCTCATATGAGTCAACAATCCTCAATAACCTTATATAAGTAGAGCCACAATCTTCATAATGATTAAGCAAGTATCCCAAAATTTATTATCTAGAATAATAAAAAAAGCTTCTTTTCCTTTTGCACTCTTTGATAACTTATGACTTGAAAACTATTTACTTGTCACTAAATTTTGAAGTAGTTGTTTATGTTCATAATCACTTTTCAAAGTACTATATCTAGTTGCAAACTTAATAGCAACAAGATGCACGATCTCAATCCATTGTTTTTGCTTTCTTAATCAAGATAAAAATACGATATGATTATATACAAAAATTGTAATGTTAAATGCATATGAAGCAGTATTAGAAATATGCTTCATTGCACCAATATCCTTTAAAATAAGATTTATACAATGAGGAGCACATGGAGACCAATAAATATGATCATGTTTTGATTGTAACAAGCACCCAACTGATACGTAATTAGTTGCATTATTTGTAAGAAAATACAAAACATTCTTTATTTCAATCCACTCGAAAATTTCAAAAAAATATTTAAAATAAAGCATTAATACTTTTTACCATATTAGAAGTTTCAATAGACTTAGATAAAAGATGTCCAATATTACAATAAAGCAAGAAATTAATCAAGGTTCTTTGTCTTTAGTCAGTTCACCCATCTACCATAATTGTGCATTTTGTTAACTAACTAGACTTATATGTATCTACAATTAACTTACATTCCTATCTTAAAGAAAAGGCACACGAATCTTATAATAAGAAGGTATCTTAAATCTTGGACCTATCGTCATTGTAGAATCTATTACTTCTTGAAAATATGGTGAACTTAAAGCATTTAAAAAAATACATAATGATAGAACCATGTAGCCCATCTCGTTTACATCGAAAAACAACATCCTTATGAACCAAAACATTTTTTAAACTAGGTTGAAAGCCATGAGTAGTTCTTGAAGGAAAATAAAAATCTATGCCAATAGTAGCTTTCTTTTTTCCTTTATTTAATATTTGTAGTAGTTCATCATCTCCAAAAGATATATCATAATGCTCTTTATTTTTCTTTTTCTTTTTAACTTGTCGCAACAAATAATTTCCAATCCTCTCACGCACATCAAACGATACTTTTTTATAAGAAGCAATATTACCCTGAACACCAAAAAGATGTTCTTTCATAATATAAATCCCTCCCCTTTTAATTATTATACCATAAAATATACAACTATATTGGATAATCTCATTAGATGCTTGAGAAGAAGAAAAATAATTTCATGCTGGATCAGGCTTACTACGAGTAGAGGATGCTATATTCATCGAACTTTTTTGATGATTCCATATTCTTCATTATAATTTTATCCTAAAAAGTATAAAAATTTAATTTACAATATATACCAAAATAGCCAAAAAAAAGATTAAAAGATCTTTTGCTCTTAATATAATAAAGAATAACTGTGACATGAATATTTACAAAAATGATAAATTTTTCTATTTATATTAATTGACTGCAATAAAAATTATGTAAATTAATTTAGAGTAGCCCACTATCATGAAAAAGTAAATCAATGAAATAGAGGTTATACTAAACTTAATAGCTTACATTATAGTAAAAAAGTTAATTCATGTCAATAAGTAAAATATATAACTCAATTCACAAGGTATTATATGAGTAATTATATATTTATATCATTATTTTCTTTGGTTTAATTTAAAAAAAATAAAATTCACTGCAAATATTAAAGAAATCAATATAACTTCTAGTAATATCAAATTAAATTTAATTATGATACAATTAAAAAATTATAGTTCAAATAACTGAATAAGGATAAAAGTAAATTACAAAAAATTAAAAATACAAAGTGAAGTAATTAGATGGGCATAAACACTCGAAAAGAAATTATTGATTAAATTAAAAACATGTCAAAAACTAAAGAGAAGTGTATAACTTATTCCTTCACCCTTCTTTTCTTTAGTGTTACCATACAAACAAGTAAGTTCAAAATACTAAAATAATGGCTCTTGATGAAGACAGATAATAATTATGTCTCCTATAAAATTTCATCAATATATCCTATAAAACTATATCTCATTATCATATTGAAATTAAGAAATAACAAGAAGTAAAAAGTACGAATAAATTAGCAAGATCACTTTACAAATTATTCATATCTCACATACAATTTAACAAACATAATTAGTTAATTATTGCTTCCAGATAAACTCAAAAATGACCATATGTATACATCGCCAAAAGAAGACCAACAGTAGAATGGTGAACAAAATCAAATCACACTCACTTATTAAACATTGCTCCAATAATTAACATACTCTTATAGGTTTTCTCCACTTCAAATGGTCGAGTGTTATCTTGCCTAAATATTATAAGTATAGTTTTCAATTTTGGAGTTTTAGATCAACAAATTGAATACTTCAACAAAGTATATATAACACAACAACCAAAATTAAAGATTAAAATAAAATAGAGTTCAAACATTAAAGAAAACTAATTAATCAAGAAGTATGAATAAAGAAGATTTCTCCTAAAGAAGAATTGTCTTATGGTTGGTACTCTTGTAGATGAAGCTATCGACCACTTTATCCTTGTCTATTATCTCTTAACATATTTGAACCTTGAATAACATAGTAGACTGAACAAACTTGAACTCTAGAAAAGCCTAGATTGACAACTAGAATCTGCATTTCACATCAAAACCCATTCATCAACTCTCAGATTTCTTACTTTCCTTTATCAATCCAATTCCCGTACCTCATACGAACCTACAATATGCATTAGGAACTCATTGGACGTTATTACTCTAACTAGATTGCCTTAATAACCACTAAAGAATAACTAAAGACCAAGCCACAGAGTTTAAAGATAAAGCTCTTAAAAACCCATCAACTAAAGAATAGGGTTAAAAAATCTCAAATAACTCCTTAACTTATGTTATTCATAAATCTAACATTACTAACACATTAATTGTTCAGTAGCTAGATATGAATTTTCTAATCATATCACTTCTACAATATGTTAAGGCTAGAAGAGAGGAAATTGGCTAAAAAGTGGTTATAATTATGACAATATCATTGACGGAAGTAAAAGTAAGCCTAATGCTTATAACACTAAAATGGTGTGTTAGAAAGTAGTTCCCATCACTTAAAGTTATTATGAAGGCAACAATAAAGAGATAACTATAACTATTTTAGTGATAATTCCTTTAGATGGTTTCTTTTTGAAGACTTTTCTGAAAGATGCATCATTGGTTTCAACTAGTCTAAACGGTAATATATTTCATTGTTAACTCCTTCCCTTTTAGATTGTTTCCTAGTATATTCTTTACCAACTTTCTCTTTATTGTAGCTAATTACTTTAAGGATTTCATCCCTAAATAAGATAAAATGAAATGAAAAAACAAAATGAATAAAGAGATAAAGATGGGTCTTATAGGGGCCATATTGTTGGACCCTGTTTCCAGAGCCTAACATCTGTAGTCATAAACCGTGAGCGTATTACTTTGTAGGATTATTTCAATGAACCTTCATTAGCCATCATCCTACAAGTGTGGCGTGTACCGATCACTTAAACATTAAAATAACAAATTGACCTCTTCATAATAATTGTAGCTCTATGTCTCTAGTTCATTTTGAAAAAAGAACCATCTCATTTGGAACTCTATAGATCAAGATATGCTCAAAAAATCAAAGTATGTTCATAACCCAGTCAGCTCTCTCAACCAACCCCTCACTATCTTTCCATCAATCTTTTTCAGATCGAAAACAAAAGCTACCAATTTTTATGACGAGATAGAAAAATGTGTTTGGAATCTATTAGTTCAAGAATCACTTCATTTGGAGGTTGGAGGGTGAAGTTATGTCCAAAAGAATCAAATATGATTTTGTCCTCAATTATACTAAACCTGTTTTAGGACAATTGACATAACTTTCACTACAGATATTGGATTAAGGTCATTCTTAGACGGTTTGAAAGAGGCCTTCTATATCTACAACTTTCATGAAGACCAAGAAGCAAGATTTTTCCATTCAAAAGCAAATTTTCCAAAGTATACAGTGTATATCTGTTAAATGAACACACAAGTCCGCCTAATGGACATACACGGGGATAGGGACCTTTCCAGACTCAAGAAGGTCCGTTTAATGGAATTAATGTCCTTAAAGAGACATGGGCGAGGCTGGGGGTCCTCACAGACCTGAGAAGGTCCATTTAACGGACCTAAAGTCCGTCTAACGGACATAGGTGATACAAAACTCCCTCCAACACCTCTCCAATGGTTCTTATATCCATTCTAACATCACTTTCACTCATAATCTTCCCAAATTCATTTCTTCTAAAGCAATATCACTTCTTAAACATTTAATTACCGAATTGATTTCATTAAACTCCCAAATCTCATCTCAATCGATTCATCACATACAACAAATTCCCATTATTTACTATAGTTGTCCCATTTACATCCTATGGAACATTACTAACTTATAATGAACATATCTCCCAACTCTAATTTATATCGTTGGAAAGCTAGAAAGATAATCTACAACTTCGAAGAAGACAACCTGGTCTAATTCAGCCTAGATCAATACAAATTTTCCTCTGAAGTTAGAACACGAATCTTACCCCTATGAAAAACTTGAATTTTGCACTGTACAAACTTGGGATGTCATGAACATAACCATCCAACTACCAATATTATTTGATTAAACTCTCTAATATCTACTCATGTGACTCATCACTTACAATTAATTCTCATCATTCAAAAAAATTCAATCTTTCGTTTCCATAATATCTCACTTATATGTATAACAATAATTCATGTTCAAGATTCATCATCTCAAGTTGATAACTTCAAGTGTACTTAATTTCAACTCAACATCATCCATATACATTTCATATTTCATTAACATCATAAGATAAGTGTTTACAAAGCTTTAATGGCATCTCATGCCACAATACATCATTTTGCAAAATCTCCAAAATACACAAGATACTTGAATGATAATTGCTCAAAATGCAACTACAACCTTGTTTTACATAAATTACTCCAAAAAAAACAAAACATGCAATTTCGGAGTGATGCCTTGACTCACTTTCACTCGATCTCTTGCTCATCACCTGAGCTTAAAAGCTCGTCGGTAACAGGTTTATAACGATTAACAAACAAAACAATTCAAAATTTTCATTTGCCATCAAAATTCTTATTGACGCATAAAAAGCATAGTTCTCAAATCCTCAACCAAATTCACAATAATGCAAATCATGTATGCATCAATCTTGCCAATATATCATGAACACATAAACACATCAGAATGGTTTGAATAGGTCCAAATATAGAACGTACTACATATTTCCCATAAGGGTCTTGTGTAGCCATGAACATAACGTATTATCAAAATCCCATTAAATGGTTTTACGTAGCCGTGAACTTATGGGAGTCCGTGAAGGAGCTCCATGCCACTAGCGAGCAGGTGGGAAAATCCTTTAGTCAAAGTGCACTTGACTTAACTTAGGGGATTACCACAAACCCACATAACATTTATTTCATGACTTGAAAATAGATTGCCCAAAATGGCACTTTTTCGAAAACATGATTTTCTTAACATTTTGCTACAAAGGCATGTTTCAGAAATACAATAGTCTATGAACATGAAATATGTCACATGCATTTCTATTAAGCAAATTCATATACCAAAACATATAACAATTTCTCAATTCAAAAACAATAATACAACAATTATGAAGCAATTTGAAATCATTTTATTTTTTTGTTTTAAAAGAAAACATTCATGACTCAATACTTAATTATAAACATGAAACCCACCTTGAATTCCTTGCTTAAAGACTTACTTAAAATGTCTCTCCCCTTACTCCTCTTGCCTTCCTTGATTTCCTTTAACAATAGCCACAAAATTCCATTCACTAAAATCGATTCTAGAATACTAACACCCAAACATTTCTTAAGCTTCATAAACCAAAACTCTTCTAAAAATCCAAAGGATTAAAATTAAACTTACTTTGAATTTTCACCAAATAATGAGATTGTTGGCTTAAAAGGAAGCTCTTATCTTCCTCTAACTTTTTCCCTTCTTGAACAACCTTAAATTCCCTTTTGACAGCTAAGCAAAGATGAAACCTAGCTTTTTCTTCTTTCTTTCCTCTCAAAACTGAAACTCTCTCTTTCTTCTCTCTTCTCTTTATTTCTTCTCTCCTTTTCTATCCTCAAATCACGTTTTTCTCCTTCTTAAAGACAAGACAACATTTTATTAATCCCATTTTACCCTTAATAAGCATCAATTGTCCACTTTGCCCCTTTCGTCATGCCTTATGACTTTAATGCTTAAGTGATCTTCTCAAAATGCCCTCATACATATATACTTTTACCACTTAATTCAACTAAAATATATTTTAAAATCCTACTAACATAACATAATAATTAACTCCAAATAAAATAATTAATCTAGCAAGATCTTAAAATTATGTAAATCATATTTATTCATCAAAAAAAATTCAGGGGCCAACATATATTGTCAGCCATGATGCCAAATGGCAAAGTGTTACTTGTTTAAACATAATCATCACTTTATTTTGTTTATAAAATTACTTTTATTGTCTTAAAGTTACCTAATGAAATCATTCTAAAAGAGATGTTTTAAAATTATAAAATTTTGTAATTCAGATGCTTATCCAATGTGTGAGTGCAATTAGATATAAAAAGAGTTTAAATATATTTGAATTCTTCAATTCAAGAAAACAAAATATATTAAAACACAAAAGGTTGAATGATTTGGCATTTATTTGATACAACTTGAAGGTTAGAAAAAGGTATTGCTTTTTCATTATTAATTTGAATATTTCTTATACTTTCATAATAATTTAATAATATATTTTATTTATTTACTATGACTCTTATAAAATATAAGGTTCTATTGCTCCAATTTCCTTATTGATCTCTTATCATATTGGGTTTTTAAAGGAATTGTATTTTATAGTTGAGAGTTAATTGGAAGATGATATTAGATAGAAAAGTCAGTGGTCAATGTCGATGATAAGACTTCTTTAATGATGATAACTTTATACTAAATAAAAGTTGGGGCTGTTATAGTTTAATTAGTGAATGCTATAGAATGAAATTTTAGATTTTAGATTTTTCCTTATCCATTTTAGTTTCACTTGATTTGTTATATATGTTAAATTATAAATATACAATATAAATATGAAAGTAATAACTACAAATAGTTTTATTTCAAGTTTCATTTCCATTTTGATGTGTTTGGATCACGAACTATTATTGTTATAATATTTTTATTATGTGATGCTTTTGATGTCATACATTTGTTTGGATCAAATTTATATTTTTTTGTTGCATATTTTAAAAAATTATATTTTTGTCTTACTAGTTGGATTCATTTAATCTGTAGACCTTAAAACATGTTGGGTTCAATGGAATAAGGATTCTATTCCTAGTGTATTTTAACAATTACCTATTCTTGTATTTGGTTAGAAAAAAAGAGTTAGAATAGCTAATCCCAGGTTTAATTATTCCCCGAACTTGGGGAATAGCAAAAGAAGACATACCCTTGTCTTTACCTATTCTAGGTATATCGATATAAACATTACGACATTGAGGACCAAAATATCCTTGTCTCTCTCGCTCTCGTCTTCATGCTTCACGCTCTTGTCTCCCTTTCTCTTGTCCTCCTCACTTTTGTCTTTAGGCTCTCATCTTCAAGCTCTCTCACTCTTCACGATCTAGTCTTTTCTCCAACATTTCTCTACCAGTTGCACGAATTAGGTATGTTTCTTGTAAACCTAACTTCGTTGCTAATTTTTTTCTTTGTTATCAATGTGGTTGTTTGGCTTACCTCATCATCCAAATAGCTTTTGTAATGCTTATTTGGCCTTCTTGTCTCTTCCAATAAACTTGATTAAGATTGGAAGAGATGAATTTATTTACTTCCCATCTCTTCCCTATATCTGTGTGAGTCTTTCTGTTTGATGAAAGGTTGTAACAGCCTGATTGTTCCCCTTTGTGGTAGTCAAGCAATTGGGTCAACTTGTTTAAATGTGGTTGCATCAATTTGTTTGAAGTTGGAGTGAAAAATCATCTGAATTGTTTGGGACGTGTTAATTGCTAATTGATATGATTGAAGGGTGTCTGAGCAATTTGGGTGGTATGAATTATGTTGAAGATGCGTTATTTGTGTGGTATTAACATGGATTGTTAGGTATCTACATTATCTGGGTTATGCCAATGACTAGAAGAGTTTGTTCCTAGATAGATTTCCATTAGAGCAAAAACTAGAAGAGGAAATCACTAGTAGTTAAAATTGGTTGTGAATGAATTTAACCATTAACAAATTTTTTTATTTCTTTCAATAGGCTATATATGGTATGAATATAGTTGGAGAGATTGGTTCCCTGTGTCAGCACATCTATATGTCTTCTTCATGTTGTAGAAGATATGAAAATTTGTTAATCTTCTTCAGAGAGAAGATTATTACTGGTCTATAGAATTTCATCCTCGAAAAACTTGTTGGAGCATTGATAAATTATTATCGGTTGTTAGATATGAAAACAGAGAATAAAGGCTTAAAGTTGAAAATAAAGAATAAATATAAGACACATATAGCAGTACATAGTCTCAAGCATATATTGCAGTGCATAGTCTCAAGCATAAGTAAAGGGATATATGTAGCAGTATATATAGCAATATATATGTAAAGGGATATTAGATGAACGCATAAGTAATTATTGTCACCACTACTGCATAACTTAACTTCTTTAAAATAGCATATTCTCTCTTAAAGACTAGTAACAATCATTAATATAGTGAACTTCAAATTAGATATTGAATAAATGGTGTTATCAACAATTGAAACAAGTCATAAAAAATTCTTAAAATCCTTTAGTATGACAATTATGTTTATGTTAAACTATCAAAGAAAACATGTAAGTTATAGAACTTCATTTACTTCAAGCATACTTCAAATGTTTTGTTTTAATTTTTTATTTTAAGCTAGTATTCAAGGGATGAAGATGATTGTAATAGAAATGAAGTTGCTGCTAATTTGTAATTCCATATGATTCATGTTAAAGATATTATAAACAGTTTTTAGGTCATTATCACTACAAAAAAATTTTAATGTCTTTAATCACTGCAATACTTGAAAACACGTATGTTGATGGTAAAATTGTCATCAATTGTACAAATAAAAGCAGAACTTCAAGATTGTTAATATTGTTAAAGGTATAGCATGAGTTAAAAAAAAAGGAGGCTATAACACTGACAACAAATGAAATCAAAGCAGTAGAACACAAGACAGCACAAGTACATTTCTTAAAGCAATAATATGTTCTTAAAGCAAGAATCTAACACCTCTTCCTTGCTTTAAAGACCCAAAACTTCAACTTTCTTCCTAAAAAACTCGAATTTGCTAGTTGAAAGTGACTTTGTGAATAAATTTTGTCAATCAATCTCAAACTTCTTACCATAATCAATAATAATTTGAAAATGCCTTAAAATTCTTTTTGTCATTCTTAGTCCATTTCACTAGCACAATGCATAAAATGTTCTTCCTTATCCTTAGCCATTAGGGTCATTATGCTTATTATGCTTTTGCCTTTCTTTCTATCTTCCTTAAGTTGGTGTTGGGTTATTTGAGTTAGGGTTTCATTTAAACTGTTTGTTTGAGTTTTGGTTTTTATGTTCTATAATTCCCTCTTTTCAACTTTGGAAATATTATCTTTGTTTCTCTCTTACTCTACTTTATGCCTTTAACTATTTTGAATTATTTCATGGTTGTTCTCTTACATTGTACACTGTTTGAACAAATTTATGTAAATACATTAGAAGTTTTATTTTTATAGTCATGGCTCATTTCAGTTTGAGTTTACATAGAAATGTCGAAAGAACAAGAACAAAAAGGATTATCTTGACTGTATGGTTGCATTTGTGTAATATTGTTAGTTCGCAATTGAGTTTGTTAGCATCAGAGGCTTCTTTATATAGTTATAGGCCAAGGGTAAGAAGTTATTTCCAAATTTTTATGCAAATCAAGATTATGTGAGGCAAATTGTGCATGACAATGATGAGTCATTTATTTCAATGGTTAGGATGAATAGGCAAGTTTTTTTTAACTATGTTAAATACTAGAAAGTATAGGAGGATTAAAGTCAACAAAAAATATGCTTATTGATGAACAAGTAGCAATTTTCTTACATATTATTGCTCATCATATTAAATTTTGAGTTATTAGGAAAAATTTTAGAAGGTCAACTATGACAAATAGTCGGTGTTTTCATAATGTTTTAAATGTAATGATACATTTGCAAGATCTTTTGTTTAGAAAACCTGAACCCATACCAACAAACTCTTCGGACCATCGGTGGATGTAGTTTAAGGTAGATAATCACCCTATTACTTTTATAAGAAAATATAGTGAATGTGATTAAGGTTTCTCATTATTTTTTTATTTCATTTGAATTATAGAATTGCTTAGATGCTCTAAATGGGACATATATCAGGGTTAATGTGCCAATTAAAGATAAGCCTAGATTTCAAACTCATAAGAGTGACATTGCAACAAATATGTTAGGTATGTACACACCTGACATGCAATTTGTTTATGTTCTTCCTTGTTGGGAAGGGTCAATAGCTGATGGTTGAGTTTTTCATGATGCAATTACTAGGAGACATGGACTTAAAACACCTCATCGTAAGCTTTCCCATATGATATAGGAAGGTTGTTTGAAATTTTGTATATGTGATAATGTAAATTGAATAACTTATGTAGTGTTTTTTTATATAGGTTGCTATTACCTAGTCGATGCAGGTTATACAAATTGTTAAGACTTCCTTGCACCTTTTAGGAGTCAAAGGTACCATTTGAATGAATGGCATTAAAGTTACCAGTCAAGAAATCCAGAGGAATTTTTTAATATGAAACATGTGACTGTACGCAATATAATTGAGAGGTGTTTTGGGTTACTAAAAATTAGGTGGGCTATTCTTAGGAGTCCATCATTTTATCCAATAAAGACATACAATCGAATTATTATAGCTTGTTGTTTGCTTCATAATTTTATTAGGTAGGAGATGAGTTTTGATCCCATAGAGAGTGATTTGGGGGATTATTTTCACACCAATCCAGTTGTTGAGGAGGAGTGTATAACTACTATTGACCCAACTAATGCTTGAACAAATTGGAGAATTGAATTGACACATGAAATGTTCAATGAATGTCGAACATCTAGGTAAAATGAGAATTGACATTTTTTAGGTGTTATATTATGTTTGAGTGTTAAGGGTTTTATATTATTGTTTATGTAAGTTGTTGTACTCTTTGTTGTTTATGTTATATGTTGTTATTGTAGACTATATTGTTCTCGTAAGCTATTGATGCTTAATGTTAATTGGTATGAAGAATTTTATAAATGTTTTTATTTTTCCTTTATTAAGATGATTATTTTTTATTTATCAATATTGCTTTAATTTGGTAGATAAGTATGTCGAGGAATTTCCCGTCAACTATTAATTCTCAAAGTTTAAAAGGAACAAAAAAAAAGTGAAACTATGATGAGGATGTTGTGCTAGTTTCCTACATAGTTGATTTGCATAATGTGAGAACGTACAATGCTGATACTGAATTTAAAGCTAGCTATCTTAATGAATTAGAAAGAATGGTAGCAACAAAGCTCCCTAATTCAAACTTAAAAGCTTTAAAGAAAGAGTGGAGCATTTTCTATGATATGCTAAGGAAAGATACTAGTGAATTTGGATGGGATACCGAAAGGAAGATCGTCATTGCTAATGATCATGTATGGGATTCTTACTTAGGTGTAAGTATTGAACTTTTAACTTGATTTAAGTATTTTCTTTAACTACTTTCTTGTCATTTATATTTTTTATTGATTTTTTTCATCTTGTTAGAGTCACAAAGATGCTGCTCAATTTCAAAGGAAGAGCTTTCCCTTTTATAATGAATTAACTAGAATCTATAGAGAAGATCGTGCAACTAGCAATGACGCACAAACTATTGTGGATATTCTTGAAGAAATGGAAACGGAAGAAGGTGTAGGTGGGATAAATAAAGGTGGTGAAGATCAATATGAGCATGGTTTGCATGACATAGATGAGCCCTTTACCCAACCTCAAAAATCAAATCTTGAAAGACAAGTTGAAAATATTTCAACAAGGAGGAGAAAAAAGAGTAATGATACGGGAGTAGATTCAATTATTGTTGCTACGAGGATGTTGGATGATACCATGAATTCGATTAGAGATAAATTGTGTAAGAGTATTGGGACTGAAATGCATATTCAACAAAGAGTTGAACAATTAGATAGTGCATTTGGTGAGATAGAGGGACTCACAGATAATGAAAGGGATACTGGTATAGGCAAAATTCCTGATCATCCTACATAAATGCTTGTGTTTTTCAGTCTTCTGCCTTCTCGAAGACTTGGGTAAGTGAGGAGGTTTCTTGCCACACATTGAAGATCATGTTGAATTTTAAATATTTTGTCTAATTATTTAAAATAGGGCTGAAACTTATTTTTTATTCAACTAAATAACTTTTTAGTAATTTAAAGCCCTATATTATATTTATTTTCAATATCGTTCCATTGTTATTTTATATTGCAATTGTGACTATATAATGAATGATAACATGAGTTGAACCAAATTCACGAAGTATATGGAGGAAAAATTAACCACTACAAAATGTTGAAAAGTCATATTATAAGAAGAAAATTAATAATAATCAGTAATTTAATAATAATAATATTATTAATATTAATATTAAGAAGAAGAAGAAGAAGAAAATTAATAATAATAAGGAATTTAATAATAATAATAATAATAATAATTAATAAAATTAATGATAATAATAATAATAATGATAATGATAATAATAATAATAATAATAATAACAACAACAACAATAACAATAATAATAATAATAATAATAATAATAACAATAATAAAATTAATAATAATAAGGATAATAAGAAGTAGAAAATTAATATTAAATAATAATAATAATAATAATAATAACAAGAAAAAGAAGAAGAAAATTAATAATAACTAAATAATAATAATAAATTAATAATTAGAATAATATAATTAATAAGAAGAAGAAGAAAATTAATAATATTAATAATAATCCTAATTAATAATAAGAAGAAGAAAGTTAATAATAATAAGGAATTTAATTATTAATAACAACTTAATAATAATAACTTAATAACAAGAATAAAAATAATAATAAGGAATAAATTAAATCACTAATAATAATAATTATTATTATTATCATCGTCATCATCATCACCAGCATCATCATCATCATCATCATCATCATCATATAGTTAGTGATGACTATAATGGATATTTTGGTCTTTTTGTTAGTTATTCCTTTGTCATTCCAAGTTTATGCTTTCAAACCAAGCATTGACATAGAAATTCTTTAATAATAAACCAAACAAAGTAATACTCATTTCATTATATTCCTCATATATTCTATTTCTAAGAATAACCATTCCATTCCTTATCTATTCCAACAGTTGAACCAAACAGGTTGTTAGGGTATGTTTGGTTGGGTGGTTATTAATGGAATGGAATGGAATGTGATATTATTCTATCATTTGGGAGAAGGGTTTATAATGAAATATAATGGAAGAGGAGGGTTTTATATTACATCTCATTCCATCCTAAACAGTAAAAATAAGTTACCTCCGATTTAGGAGGTTTAGGATGGAATGGGAAATGATAAACAAAATTTCGCTATCTTACGTTAAGAACCCTTCTTCCAAATAACATTTCACTATATCACATTGTGAACCCTTCCATCCTTCCCAAACTACAATTTTCTAATATTACATCCATTTACATTCCATAAACCATTCCATTCCATTCCTTTTCGTTTTGTCTCATTCCATTAAAAACTTTATGTCCAACCAAACATAACCTTAGCTTAACAAATTGTTTCATGTTAATCACTATATTTATTATCAAGCAAATAGGTCCGTGCTGCTTATATTGGTTACTACTAGAAATTGATTTTGAATTATTAATAGACTGAGTATGTATAGTTCACTATACTTAAACATTTGTAGTAGTAGTGTTATTGTATAGTAAATATCCTGAGTTGGTATTTTGAATTTTATTTTTCATCACGAGAATAAAAGTCATATTGTAATTAAAAAAATGATAATGCACTTTAAAAAAAATAAGACTAGGATCTAACATACACAGCCTGAGTTGACTCGTAAGAGACCTTTGGATTTAGCACAGATGTTGAGAAGATAATGTCCTGTCCATGTTACTCTGAGTATACTAAAAACGAGTTTTTTTAGGTTTACGAGTTTTCTCTCTCTAGCTTTTCTCTCTAGAAACACAACCACTTGCAGACTTCGTTGGTTCGTGTACCGCCGGTTACCTACCTTGGAAGCTAATCTATTCCTACCAAGGAGCGCCCTGATCAGGAGGGACAACTAAATAAAAGAGTACGCACCCAAAAATGTGACGATGAAACTGTTCAAGGTTCGAAACCTTCCTACGGTGCTACGGTATCACGTGAGGTAGGGCCAGCCCCAGCTTTCAATGTTCATGCATGGATGGAGGAGGATGCAATCGACATTGAAGAGGGTGATATCCAACTGGCTGGGGAGGCTGGGGGCATATACCTATCTCAAAACCTCTGCAACAAATTAGATCATCAGTGGGCTAAAGTGGTAGTCGTCAAACTCCTCGGCCGCAGGATTGGGTTCCGACTGCTTAGCACGAGACTTCAAACCATGTGGAATATGAAGGGCCAGATGAAAATAATCGACCTTGAGCATGACTATTTTCTGGTGAACTTTAAGGAAGATGACGATTATTTACGAGCACTGACGCAAGGACCTTGGATAATCTTTGGACAAGCTTTGTCAGTTTAACGTTGGGTTCCATCCTTCCGTCCCTCCCAAGGCCACGCTAACCGTGCGGTGGTGTGGATAAGGTTTCTTGACTTATCCATTACTCGGTATCACCCTCACATACTAACAGCTTTAGGGAACCTCGTAAGGACGACGGTGAGAATTGATGAAGCAACGTTATAGACGCATAGAGGTAAATATGCAAGGCTGGAGTTTGACGTTGATCTGAGCTCCCCATTGCTCCATAGTGCGGAGATGGACGATGAAACTCTAATGGTTGCCTATGAAGGATCGCCCCCGATTTGCTATACGTGTGGAAAAACGAATCATGAAGCAATGTCATGTCCTCAACGTCACCAAAGCTCCCCGAAAAATAGCGCTCATGCAGGAAGTATTGGACCGTTGGCGGCATCAACTAACACTCCAGTTCCAGGCGAGAAGACAACCGCAGGCACCTCCAATGGGTATGGCCCCTGGACGCAGGTCTAGAGGAGGAATGGTCATCCTGTCACCCAACATTCCTCTCCGACTGAAGCCCGTCCCATTTCGCAGAGAACTATTAAAGCTAGAAATGACTGAGAGGTGACGCCTGTTGGACCCCAAACCTTCCTTGAAATTTTGAAGTGTCAAGTGACATGAAAATGAGGAAATTAGAATGAATAAATAAAAAGAAAATTTT
>JANSVA010000003.1:35709145-35720675 GCA_025504915.1 Erythroxylum reticulatum | reverse complement strand
ATGCCAATGAATGCATATACAATCATATGAATGTGCAAAATAAATGTGTATGTCACAATTAACTTATGCATGACGTGTTTTTTTCTCCTGTTCCACATAAATTTCTCATAATTTACTATTCTAGTCTTAACATAGGTATCGAGATGTTACAAGACTACTAGTGATAAGCCAGAGGAAGGTAAAGATGACGTCAAGTCATCATGGCCATTATACCAAGTCATCATGGCCCTTATACCTTGGGTGACACACGTGCTACAATGGCCGGGACAAAGGGTCGCAATCCCACGAGGATGAGCTACCTCCAAAAACCCATCCTCAGTTTGAATTGTAGGCTGCAACTCACCTGCATGAAGCCAAAATTGCTAGTAATCATCAGTCATCCATATGGCGGTGAATTCGTTCCCAGACCTTATACACACCACCCGTCACACTATAGGAGCTAGCCATGCTCGAAGTCGTTACCTTAATCGCAAGGAAGGGGATGCCGAAGGCAGTGCTAGTAACTGGAGTGAAGTTATAACAAGGTAGTTGTATTGGAAGGTGCAACTAGATCACCTCCTTTTAAGAGAGAGGTAATGCTTATTGAGTATTTCTTTTTGCCCCCATATCGCCATGCAGGAGGGACATGGGGACATAAAAAAGGAAAGAGGGGGATGGGATTTCTCTTGCTTTTGGTATAGCGAGCCCCCGGCAGGAGGCCCGTACGACGGGCTATTAACTCAATGGTAAAGAGCCCCTTTGATAATTGCGTCGTTGTGCCTGGACTGTGAGGGCTCTCAACCACATGGATAGTTCAATGTGCTTATTAGTGCCTGACCCTAAGATGTGGATCATCCAAGGCACATTAGCATGACATACTTCTCTTGTTCAAACCGGGGTTTGAAACAAAACTTCTCCTCAGGAGGATAGATGGGCGATTTAGGTGAGATCTAATGTAGATCCAACTTTCTATTCACTCGTAGGATCCAAATGGTCAAGGGGACCCACCACGGTTCCTCTCTTCTTGAAAATCTATACATCCCTTATCAGTGTATGGATAGCTATCTCTTAAGCACAGGTTTAGGTTCAGCCTCAATGGGAAAATAAAATGGAGCACCTAACAACATATCTTCACAGACCAAGAACTACGAGATCACTCCTTTCATTCTGGGGCAACGGAGGGATCGTACCATTTGAACCTTTTTTTCATGCTTTTCCTGGAGGCTTGGAGAAAGTTGCAATCAATAGAATTTTCCTAACTCTCCCTTCCCAAAAGGAAGAAAGTGAAATTCTTTTTCTTTTCCGTAGGGACCAGGAGATTGGATCTAACTGTAAGAAGAATGCTTGGCTGATAAATAACTCACTTCTTGGTCTTCGACTCCTTCAGTCACTACAAACGCCCTGATTAGTGCAATGAGATGTATCTATTTGTTTATCTCTTGACTCGAAATGGGAGCAAGTTTGAAAAAGGATCTTAGAGCATCTAAGGTGGGGTAGGGAGGGTCTCTTAACACCTTCTTTTTTTTCCTCATCGGAGTTATTTCAAAAAGACTTGTCATGGTAAGGAAAAAGGGGGGAACAAGCACACTTGGAGAGCGCAGTACAATAGAGAATTGTATGCTACGTTCGGGAAGCATGAATCGCTCCCAAAAAGGAATCTATTGATTCTCTCCCAATTGGTTGGACTGTAGGTGCAATGATTTACTTCATGGGCAAGGTCTTTAGTTCAAGTCTAGGATAGCCCAATTGTACCAAAGAAAGGAATAGAAGAAGCATCTAACTCCTTCATGCATGCTCCACTTGGCTCGGTGGGATATAGCTTAGTTAGTAGAGCTCCGCTCTTACAATTGGGTCGTTGCAATTACGGGTTAGATGTCTAATTGTCCGGGCATTAATGATAGTATTTTGCACTTAAACCAGTGGCTCACTTGTTCTAAGTAATGGGAAAGAAGACTGAAACATGCCACTGAAAGATTCTACCGAGATAAAGATGGGCTGTCAAGAACGTAGAAGAGAGATGGTCAAATTTAGTATGTATATATATATGTCTACTCTTATGCAGTAGAAGAATGCTTGCAAGCCACAACAATATGAAACCTGAATATAGATTCAAAACGAATGAACAACAATTGGTGGGTTATTATCTCCACAGGAAGATCGTGCAGGGACGACCAAGAGAGCATGAGAATGCCGCAGTTAAATGCTCGTAGATTGAGGAACAACCAACCAGCTGACGCTAGAGCGATGAAAGGAATTGAGATTCTAGTAGAGGAGCCATTTACCAAGAATGGGTTCGTATGTATGAAGAGAGGACCAGAAGAGACTATTCCTCCTGAAAACAACAATGCACTACATTTGAAAAGAGGATCAATGCAAGTGTATTAAGATAACCCACGAAAGAAGACAAAGCCTTGCTATTTGGATGTACAGCCATTAGGCTGGAGCCATGAATCACCAGCAACGAACCAGAGCATCATCATTTCGATAAAATCACCTTGGCCTTATGTGCTCCAACAATCAGGCGCAGATTGGTGAACCTACAACGTCGACTGCAGTTGTATGTGATGATTTCGCTTGTCCATGGTTTACAGCATATAGTGTCCAACAGCTACTTAATGAGCTTGATCAAACCTTAGATCCTCAAGACATGATTGATTCTCGAATAGCTTTGGAACGTAATAACACTAATGAAACACAACCGTGCCCGAGCTCTGCAGAAGCAGCTGGGAAGGGTCGGTGGTTCAGTTGCTTACAGAGGACAATGAAATTAAGAACATTGCTATGACTGCTAACAGATTCTGTATGGATGCGCTTTATCCTGAAAATTATCATCCATGATAATATCTTGTCCGTTTACCAATACATGAAGTTGTTTCCTCGTAGAAACATGTAAACAACACAATTTATAAAGTCTCACATTTCGTAAGGATAAAATACACAATCAAGTCGATGCAAAAAGTTCTCAATTAACTTAAATATCTCACGCCATCTAATCAAATATCAGTTAGTTTCACCAGCATCTGATAGAAAAGGAAATGCATGTAATCACGAGAACACATTTTAGATTTCAGTAAGATCGAGATCAAAGAGACATTTCTATTTAAAGAAATGAAATCAGGCACAGATATTGATTCAGAATCTACTTATTAGGAAAGAAACATGGAATAATGTTGATTGATGAAAAATAATGGACCCAGATCATGTCTATAATTAATACCTGTTTAAGCTCATGGCTTGTAATACATCCTCGTATGAGTTGGAAGAAGTCCCCATGGCTTAAAGGACAGAGAGTCACCTTGCGCAAAAAAGTAATCCACAGTAAACATTATTCTTGTGAATAACATCAAATTTGAATATTATTTTAAACAATATTCAAATTATAATAAAATAATTTACAAAATAACCCTTAATTTACGTCTCCATATTATATGATAAAAATCAATATGTCCATCAATTCGAATAAAATAAAAGGTAAAAGATATGAATCTCTTTTTTTAATTCCTTAATTTTTAAAAATTTTAGTATATTTTCAATTTTTCAAAAGAAACGTCTTTAATTTTTGGTTAAAAATAATAATGAGTAACACTTGACATGAACATCACATGTGGACCAATCAAATATTACTAATATAATAATCTAAAACTCAACTCTTTAATTTGATTCTAATTAAATTTGAACTAAAATAATAATTTATTATAGTTATCTTAATTTTCTAGGTCGAGTTTAATTAGTTCAAATTGAATTAAAGAGTTAAGTTAGGACGTCTTTTTAGTGAAATATTTTAAATAAAACTAAAATTAATTATTTGTATTCAATAGACAACTAAGACTACGTCATAAAATTTGTAATTCAAATCACGGGTTAATATTAATTTAATATAAAATATTTTAAATGTTTAATTTCAAATTTCAATATAAAAAAACCAAACACATGACTTCTATTTTTTGATAATTTAAAATATACTCTTTTAAGAGAAAACTCAATACAAAGACATAGACAAAAAATTTAAAACTTGTTCTTAAAAAAACATTTGAAAAATAAAATAGTATTACTTGTAAATTATTGCATATAACAATATTGTTTTATTTGACTCGGTTGAACTTGAATGAGTCTTCTCAAATTTAATAAATTTACATTTAATTCATTAATTTTAAATGAAGTTAGGGTAAAAGTTGTCATTTTTGGACATTATGGATTGCTTCATCCCCATATTAAATCTCGGTAGGCATGTAGTACGAGGAATTATGTAAATAATTCAACTCTTTTCTTACAGTAAACCATTTAAAATTAGACAAACAAGTGTCTGGTTCAAAGGAAATAACACTGCGCGCTGCTCCCTAGAGCATGGACATGTCAACCACCAAAACTATAAAGTGTTGGAAAAGTTCCATTAAAGTTTTATTTATTAATAAACTTAAAACGAACCTTTCTTTATCAACAAATCAATTCATGTGTTGGCTTATTAGTAACAATAACAAATCCCATTACACAACAATTTATTTAAATTGTTATAGGTTTCATTGTATAGTTTAGAGCTTTTTCAAAATAATTATAAATAATTATGAAATACCTATTTTTAATAATTTATTAAAAATATTATTTTTCTTAAAATAATATTTCAATAAAATTTGAAAATGTGTCGTTAAGATTAAAAATAGAAACATATAAATTATTGTAACAAAAGGGATAAATTATTATGTACGAATATCTAAAATTGAAAAGAGAAATACATTGTCTTTTTAAAAAATTAAGGTTAAGGAAGAGAGTGAAAGAAGGGAAGTAAATGATTAAGTTAAACAAAAAAGGAAAAGAAAAAAGGGAGGAACTATTAGCAGCGATCGAGTTGGAGCTACAGAATCAAAAGAACCGAACGAAGCTCTCTTTGTATCAGGAAAAAAAAAAAAAAAAAGAAAGGGAGAAAAAGAGGAAAAGATAGAAAATAAAAAATAGAGAGAAAGCGCGAAAGAGTCGAAGCAGAGGAAGATTCGTAGCGGAAAAGAGCCCAGTAACTGTTGGATTTGGTATGCAATTGTGGGGAGCTGGGTTAAGGTCAGAGTTCAATCAATCTCTGAGACCTCAATCTCTCACTCTCTGAGTCTTCTTTTTATATATAAAAAAATTCTGTGCTCTTCATTGCGGGGTTTTGTTTTCTGCAATTCGAATCTCTTCCTTCTCTGTGTAAATCCTTGCTCTGTTCTCAAGTCAATTGCCCAACTATCTGATCTCTGTTTTTTCAACTTCAATTCTCTGAATTTGAATGTTGGAGCTTTTTCATTCGGTTTCGGAATTTAGGAGCAGTGTGAAAGAGGGAAAGTGTTGGTTGAATCGGTGTAGTTATATGATTCGTAGTTTCTGAAGCTTGTCGGGAATGGCCAACGCATTAACTCTGGTGATTTGAACTTTAGGGTTTTTAGTTTTTATGGTATTGAATCAATTTCTCTGGTGTTGGGGGTTTTGGTTAAGTTTGATGACTGAGTTTGATCGTTAGGGTTTTGGCTTTCTGTAAAGATGAGATTTGGTTTTGCATTGCGTAATTCGTGGAAGGTTGGATTTTGGGTCGTTTGGAAACGGAAATAACTGTATCTGGTTGGAGCTAGAGCTTTTTCTTATTTGGCTCTCTTCTTCTTGAACTATGGAGGGCTTGAGTTGATTGATGCGTGGGTGGTTTGGAGGAGGGAGTGATAGTTATTTGAAGTGTGATTGGGTGTCTGGGGTTTTGGGGTTCTGTTAGCTGGTGTATGAATTTGTCCTTTAAGATATGCAACCTCAACACAGCTCTAGAATTGATTTAACTGGACTTAAAGCTCAGATTTTGAAGAAGATTGGTGTTGAGAGGTGCAGGAAGTATTTTTACAGCTTGAATAGGTTTTTAAGTCACAAGCTAACTAAGAGTGAGTTTGATAAGTCATGTTGTCGCTTGCTTGGAAGAGAGAATCTTTCGCTGCACAATGAGCTTATTCGCTCAATTTTGAAGAATGCATGCCAGGCTAAGACTGCACCACCAATTAATGAAGCAAGGCCTGTTAAATCTGTGGTTCAAACGCTAAAAATATCACCTAGTAGAGAAGATGGGCATGAACAATGTGGTTCCATTGTTCCCACTCACAACCAAAGTGTGCCAAATTGGTCCAATGGAGTCTTGCCAATGTCCCCACGAAAAACTAGGACCGGGACACGTGAACGGAAAATCAGAGATAGACCTAGCCCACTTGGACTAAATGGAAAAATTGAGTGTGTTCCACATCAGTCAATTGGTGCAGAAGATGTTGGAAATAAGGTTATCTTGGAAAATGTAGAAATGCCCCCATGCGACTATCAAAGACCTATCCGGCAACTTCATGCAGTTGCTGAACAACCCAGGAATGAAAGGGATGGTCAGTTTCACAAGGGTACTGGAAATCTGAGGACACATAGCAAGGATCAGCCAACTTTTGAGGAAGACGAGGAAGAGGTGGAGCAAGACAACCAATTGAATTTCTCTAGGAGCTCTCTGCTTGCACCACTTGGGATACCATTTTGTTCAGCTAGTGTTGGTGGGGCCCGCAAAGCCATGCCAATGACATACAATGGCGGTTTCATTCGCTTCTACGATAGTGGTTTCCTGTCTGGTACAGAGATGTTAAGAAAACGCATGGAACAGATTGCAAGTGCACAGGGCCTTGGAGGGGTTTCTGTGGAATGTGCCAATATGTTGAACAATATGTTAGATGCATACTTGAAGAGATTGATCAGGTCATGTGTTGAGTTGGTCGGAGCAAGGACTTCACATGATCGCAGAAAGTTGCCTGCCCCTAAGCATCTGCCTCAAGGAAGGACTATCAATGGTATGTGGCCAAACAATCACTTACATGCCCAGGGTAGCGGTCGGTCTGCAGAAGTAACACTGGAACAGAGACCACACTGTTCAATATCTTTGGTTGATTTCAAAGTTGCCATGGAGCTAAATCCACAGCAACTTGGTGAAGATTGGCCTTTGCTGCTGGAGAAAATCTCTATGCACTTGTTCGAGGACTGAAACATTCTTGTGACGATCTGTTCATCCCAAAGCTTTATGTGGACTACGATGTCTCGGTTCATGGGCCTTGACAACCTGTAAGGGAAGTCTTTAGTTCTTGTTGCCAGGATGAGCCAGATGGCTTCCCTATGGACGAAAGTCGGCTCTCAAAAGAACATATAGTGATTTTGGCATTGCCTGTATTCTCTGGCTAAGATCCTGTATGAATCAGGAAGTTATTTAACAGTGACCAACTGGGGAAACTTTCAAAAGAATACCCTAGATCAGTTACTTCGATGTATGATAAGCATTGGTGTTGGCTGTCACCTGCAATCGGTGCAATTCTTAAATCATTGTATAATTTACAGCCAGCAATGTGGAAGTCTAAAGACAGTTTTGCAGGGATTCTCGTGTAGGTTGGTTAAAGGTAAAATCACTACTGTAAGAGTTGCAGTATTATTCTTTATGTATTTCTTTAATCAGAGAATTGATTCAAATTCCAATATTGAATAACACGTTGACCTCCAATTTGTCCCTTTCTTCTAATCTGAATATTCATTTGAATGATGCCAACAATATTTTTCACAGTATTACTCATTTCGATTCTGTGCGCCCATGGAGAATTTCAAGTCCTCATTGTTACCGAGTACCGCACAAGAATTTGCAAGTTGCATTTTCACCTATTATAGGTGGTTCCAAGGAAGTTGCTTAATTCAGGTGACACTACCATATCTAAAAGCACAGTACCGGCAGATGTGTTCACAGGTACGAGAACAAGCCACTCTTAAACAGGCAGTGAGGATCCCTTGGCATATCAACTAACTTGAAGAACAACTGAATGTTCTGAAATTTACGGTTAGAGATGTGATAATGACAAATAATGTTTAGAATCTGGTCTCAGGAAGGCAGATAATATTTCCAGAAACTAATCATTGATTTATGTAATCTGTTATTTTTAGAGAAACCTCTAATGAGAAGTGTTATCATTTATGCAAATCCAATAATAATAAATGGTAATAGAGCTTATTTGCTTGAAAATATTTCACTTTTAGCTTTTCTCTAGAAGCTGATACAGCTATGTGTTATTGAAGCAATGTTCACTTGCACACGACAGACTATGGAGTAAGGCTATAGTATATTTGTATGAAATGATCTAAAATTAGGCAAAAGCCCATGGAGATGTATGTTCCTACCATTTTTCCCGTATGAAGACTGCTCAGTGTACTTTCCTTATTGATTACCTCCTACTTGGTAGTCACTGAGGCGTGTGAATATTATCAGTGCTAAGTAACATAAATGTTGTGCAGTTGCAATGGATGGATAAGTTGATGTACGATAGATTGGATGAACACATCAAATATAAACTGTGGTAAGTTGGAGAAGACACGCCGCTACCGTCGAGAACTTACAAGGATGCACTGAAAGAACGAACCTTTTAGAATGTGTCTTGTAAAACCAATCAATGGCATCTCTAATGCTGAATGAGTACGTTGGTATATGAACATTTTTTATATCGTCTTTCCATTTTCGCAGATTAGGGACGTACTGTTCTTTAAAGCAAGTGGAAGCTTCAGAATCCTTGTCTGTGTGATTTAGTCAGATAGTCCATATCTCTCTCTCCCAGTTTGTCTGCCATGCTCAGCCTGCGGTCATTTACATTTCAAGTACTTATCATCCATTTCTGACATGAGCAGTTTATGATTTGGCTTACTGATATATTGATCCGTTTCCTCACGTAAAACGTCGACCAGGTTTAGCCAAAACCTTCCTCATTTGTTACTGTCAAACAAACAGTTCACGTCGTTACAGACATTTAACAGTTTTGGATTCGGTCGCAGCAACGGTTATTTGTTTCCATGTTTCTTGGTTGTTTCTGCAACTATTCCTATTTTAGCTATTCTCAGTAAAAAAAGATGTGTTCTACCCATTATTGTTGAATGCGAATTGGACTTCATGATTGCAGATGTTGGGAACTTGTTTCTTTGGCTTCCATTTTAGGAACTAGTAAATAACTTTGCCACTACGGCTTAAAAACTACCAAGACATGACAAGTACGCGTGTTCTGTGGAATTGGTCTCTTGTGTTCATGCTTCACGTTTTGCGTGAGTTTCGCAGAGGATGGTGAGTTGAATCCGACAACTTGGCACGTGCTACGTTTCATAAGTTACGTCAACAGTTTGACTCTAACAAAGAATTTTGTAGGGTTGTTTTCTGTCTTCAGAATTTTGTAAACAAGAAACGAGTTTTGTCATAATCAAATAAAAGGAAATGTTTTAAAATTGTGATTGGAAGTTAAATCGGCAAACGCAAAAAGCTTAATATTTAAAAAAATCAAATCGTATTAGTTCGTTATAAGAATTGAATAAAATTAAAAAAATTTAAATAATATTTAAAGAGATTGTTTTTATTCAAAGAATTTAAAATTTAATTAAAAATTATTAAGTAAAATTAATTGATTTTTTAGTTTATAAAAACTTATTAATTTATAAAAATCGATCGATTAAAATAAATTAATAATTTTTTTCAATTTTTAAATTTGTAAAAATCAATTTTTAATATGATAATTTAAAAACTAATAGTAAATTTACATTTAAAATTTGAACAAGTTGTTGTATAGTTATTTGATAATAGATAGGAGAGGTGAGTTTGGTGGTTGTTCCTTTGTGACTATCAGATTATATATTCAAGTTATAGAAACATTCCCTTTTTTAAAATTAAAAAAAAGGTACATTATAACCGTCCTAAGGATTTCTTAAAGCGGAGAATATCGTACATTAATATATTGACTTTTTTTTAACTCTATTAATGGGTAGTTTAATGCAACTTTAGCTTTTAAATTTTTTTAATTACAATTACAAATTACTACTTCATTACAAAATTAAGAGGTTGATATATATATATGTGTAGTACAGGGATAACTGTATAAGCATTATTAAGGAAATGAATAGGATCTAGATATATTATTATTTAAATAATTAAAATAGTAGATATAAATAGAGGAAAAATACAAGCAACGTTGACAAATGCATTTCCATATATTTTCAATAAAAGAATTATATAATTGTAGTTCGTATTATCGATGAATAAAAACTTAACCGATTCGATTGTAAAAATTTTGAGTCTTTCAATTTTTAATTTTAGTTTTCAATTTTTTGTTGTTAAAAATCGATCAGTTTATTAATTAATTAGCTAATTTTTTGTAAATTAATAAGTTCTTACAAACCAACATAAATCAATTAATTTTTATTTAATAATCCCTTCTTTCAATTAAATTTCAAATTCTCTTATAAGTAAGGAAATTTTCTTTAAACCATATTTCAAATTTTTTAATTTTATTTAATCTTAACCTAATTTATAATAATTTAATATTAATTTTTAAATCTTAAATCTCTTATCTTACTAATTTAACGTTCGACATAATTTTGAAACCATCAGATATTATTAAAATATGCAGAGTTCTTAAAGATAATTATGGTCATTGTCTAATTGATACTACTCATCTCTGCCGGTGAAGCAACTTGACATTTTAATTAGTATTAAGAGAGTGAATATTCTCCTTGATGAATTAGACTTTTTACCTTTTTTTTTGGGTGTAAATTAGTGTTTATAAGTACAAGAATTCAGAATAACTACTTTTGAAGATGATAATACTATCATCCAAATGATGCCCTGTTATGTTATGGAATCCTACTGACTACATGAGAATAATAACAACTATAGCTGGGGCTCTTATGTTCCCCCTTTTTTCTACATCTCTTTTCATCAAACTCTTCTTCCAGGTATAAAGAAATCCTGGTTTTAGGGGAGTGCAAAGTGATGGGACCAAGGGCAGAATTGCTTTTTCTTGAACCTTGACACATCCATAAGTGATTCGTTTTATCCATTTGAGTAGTGCTTCATCAAAGAGAATAACTTTCTTATAGCTAAAAGTGCTGTTTGAACAGAGCTGATGTGCTGTTTGAAACAGAGCTGAGTTTAAAGCTTGATTCATCAGGCTACTGGGTTTTATGATATTCCACTACTGTTATATCATCTTTCTTGATTCAAACCTGCCTATCCTGGAACACCCCAACAGTATTTAACCCATTAAAGTATCAAGTCAGCTTCTTTTGTCTAGCTTAACACCCGTAAGTTACTTGGTCATCAATTCTCAGCGGCAACAAGGCACAAGGATACAACATGGCAATAGGTAAAAAAGAAGCACCCCAAAGATTAAACCAGTGATCAAGACAAACGTACCAAAAACAGAGCAATCTGCGACCAATTCAATTCAGTTACTCATTTAAATTAGCCGGCGGTGTTTATTAGTCTATAACAATGTAAAAGATGATTGATATGTACATGAAAGAAATTTTTTTCGAGATCGAAAATGAGGAGACGAGATTTGTACAAATGAAGAAGCCCGACTCCTGCATCTAGTTTATTAGAAGAATCAGGAGGACGATGGTAATGATGAGGTTGACAATGATGCCTTGCACACAGGGCACCAATTCTTCAGCCTAAGCCATTGATGTATGCAGACCATGTGAAACATATGCTGGCACTGCAACCGCCCAA
>JANSVA010000003.1:35668075-35684958 GCA_025504915.1 Erythroxylum reticulatum | reverse complement strand
ACCCCCCCCCCCCCCCCCCCTATCCCATAGTGTTGGCGTTTTGGTTGTTCTAAAACTTAAATACATTTTTTGTTTTTCATTTAATAACGTTATCATGCAACGTCCATCATTTTTATTACACTTTATTACTATAACATTAATAACGTTCCTTATATTCATGTCTTTTATTTGCCATTGTTATTATACCCCCAACGTTATTTTTAGTATATATACCCACAACGTGTTGGTTTTTCAACACACAGACACACAACACTATACTTTACTCTCTACCTTCGTCAACCACTCACCGCACCCTCCTTTTATATATATATACAGAGGTACAAAAGAAGCTTATAACATCTTAAAATATCATTCTTCTTATCTCAAGGTTAGTGTAACCTATCTTCTTCAAATCTACTCCCTTCTTGGTTCTTCCACTTAACTCTTGGAGACAATTCCTACTCCACCATTTGGAGTGCACCAAAGCTGGGGGAGAAGCGTTAACCCTAAGGTCAGATTCCATTGTCCTGCTGCACCGTAGAGGGGGAATTTCCGACATAGGGTGGTAATTTTCATGATGCTTTGCAATTTTAGATAAGATGTCCCGATTTAATTATTTATTACTATTTAGCTAACAATCTAAGTTGAAAAATACTTGCGTTGCTACTGTTATTCAAAAAAATTATTGAACTGCTATTGCTTGTTGGAAATTGTTGCATTTTTTATACTGTTTGTAGGCAATTATTCTGGTCTTACTGTTGTGTATTTATTTTGGAATATTATTCTGTTCTAATTATTGCTTGAGTATTTCGAGTGACCGATCTCTATTATCGGATTCAATATGTCAACTACGAATGAGAACAATGCAGGTTCTACACTTAGTGTTCCATACATAAGTTCTACCCCTATCACAGTAACCCAGAAGATTATACCTGTCCTAACTAGATTAGAGCCTCTGGATGGAAGAAATTTTAGATGATGGTTTGAAAAGATCTATTTTACTTTCAACAATACGAAATCGATTATGTACTGTTTCAAAACATTCCTAGTGACAATACTAGCCCTAAGACGACTAAGGATAACCATATGATCAACTCGTTATTTGATATCTATTGTAAGTACAAAATTGTCAATAAAATTTGAGATGCTTTAGAAGTGAAATATGGGACAGATGATGATGGTTCAAAGAAATATATAGTTGCTAGGTGGTTAAAATTTACTGTTATTGATGATAAGCCCATTATGGACCAATTACATGAGTATGAAAACCAAGTTACTGAAATCCTTGCTGAGGGTATGAACATGTATGAGCTGTTTCAAGCTAATATCCTTATTGAGAAACTACCTGCCTTATAAAATGAGTATAAAAACCAGTTGAGGCATAAGAAGAAAGACATGAAGCTTTAGGTGTTAATAGGGCATATAAAGACTGAGGACTGTACACAAGATAAGGTCAAATCACCAACCCTTGTCCTTATTGTTAAGGCTAATGTGATAGAAGATAAAAATGCAAGTAACTTCAAGAAGAATAATGGACAAAACAAGTCTTTCAATAACAAAAAGTAGGGTCAGTTTAAATGCAAAAGGATTGATGGTGACTATTGGTGGTGCCACAAGCCAGGCCATCCTACTGCTAATTGGCAAACTAGAATTGACTATGAGAAGAAAGGCCAAGAATAGAAACCGCTATAGTTCGGGAAAGGAAACCAGACAAGGTACCAATGGGACAACCAGAAGAGCTTTAGTAAGCCTCAAGCTAATATGATTGAAGCTGGTGATGATGACGAGGAGATCATTACTGTTGTGGTATCCGGATTCAACCTTACTGGAAACTCGGTCAAGTGGATCATTGATACAGGAGTCATACGCCACATTTGCACTATCAAAGATCTGTTCAAGGAGTTAAATGATGATGATGATGGTGAGTTCATATATATGGGTAACTCCAGCAGAGTTCCTGTTCAAGGAATTGGGAAAGTCATTTTCAAACTCACTTCTAGAAAAATTTTAGCATTAGAAAGTATTTTGTTTCTTCATAATGTTCGTAGGAACTTAATTTTTGGAGCATTACTTAATAAAGCTGGTGTCAAACTTACTTTTGACTCTAATAAGCTAGTTCTTACTAAGAATGGGAACGTTATTAGTAAAGGATTTTGTAATGGGTTTATTTGTACTTAACATTGAAATAAATGCATCTACTTCTTCTGCTTATGTTATTCAGTCTCTAGACCTATAATACTCTAGACTTGCGCATGTGAATGTAAGGTCAATTAAGAGGATGCAAAGCTTAAAATTATTGCCTAACCAGATCAACAATGAAATGGAAAATTTCAAACTTGTGTTGAGGTTAGACACTCGAAGAAACCTTTTAAGTCAGTGACAAAGAGAAAGTCAGAATTGTCAGATTTGGTGCATACAGATTTGGGTTATTTTAATAATAGTGTGAGTAAAGAAGGCATAAGATATTATATTATATTCCTTTTATGGATGATTGTTCTCAGTTTACTAAGGTTTATTTATTGAAAAATAAAAGCGATGCAGAGGAAGTGTTTATGAAATACAAAGTTGAGGTTGAAAACCAGTTGGAAAGGAAAAATTAAGAGATTAAGGTTTGATCGAGGTGGTGAGTATAGTATTGATTTCCTTGTCGATTTTTGTAAAAGAAATTGATATTATTCATGATCTTTCAGCCCCTTATAAACCTGAACAAAACAAACTAGTCAAGAGGAAAAATCGAACACTTAAGGATATGATGAATGCAATGTTGATTTCCTCAAGATTACTAGATTTTATATGAGGGGAAGCTATTCTTTCAGCATGTTATAATCTAAATAGAATCCCTCATAAGAAACTAGATCAAACCCCTTATGAAATTTCGAAAGATTATCCACCTAACTTGCGTTTTTTGAAAGTGTGGATGTCTCTTGCTAAGGTTGCTCTACTTGGACATAAGAGGAAGAAAATTGAGCCTAAGACTATTGATTCAATTTTTTTGGGAAATGCCTTTAATAGTGTTGTCTATAGATTATAGTTAAGGATGAGGGATCTAATACTTATAGAACAATTATCAAGTCAAAAGATGCAGTGTTCTTTGAGGATATATTTACTATGAAGGTGAGTGTGCAAGTTCCTAGAAAATCTGTCCCTAGTTCTTCTACTAATGATAATATAGAGGAAGGGGAAAATATTGAACTAAGGAGAAGCAAAAAAGCTAGAGTACCCACCAGTTTTGGTTCTGACTTTATTACTTCATTTATGCTGAAAAGACCTGAAGAGATAAATGATGGTTTTGTGGTGACTTATATTATTGAGGAAGATCCCAAAACTTATAAGGAAACAATGAGATCTATGGATGCTACCTTTTGGAAGGAAGTTATAAATAGTGAGTTAGAGTTAATCATGTCTAATAAAACTTGGGTTTTAGTTAATCTACTTAGAGGGTGTAAACCTTTAGAGTGTAAGTGGATTTTCAAAAAGAAATTGAGACCCGAAGGAATCATTGAGAGGTTTAAGGCAAGACTTGTGATTAAAGGCTTTAAACAAAAGGAAGGATTGGACTTTTTTTTACTTACTTTCCTGTTGCTAAAATTGCACATATAGGGATGTTGTATATTATTGCCTCAATATTTAAGCTTCTTGTGATGGACCCGAACTTTTCTTGGAAGTTAAAACTATTATATGTGAAATGTTGGAAAAAAAAAAGCTGGAAAATGTAGTTGAAACATGTTCACTAATTATGCTTCGGTGTTTTAGCCATAACTTTTTCTCTAGTTATCCAAATGAGATGATTCTTCATTTGGATTAAATTAGAGAGATATGGATACAAATTATCTGATGAAATTGAGTTATAACTCAATTCCTAAGAATTTCAATTTTTGGATGGAAGTTGAGCACAGAATATTGTTTCAGTATAAGAATAGTTCGAAAATGTTTAGGATATAACTTTTAGATTTTCAAACCAAATTGAATGATTTTGGTGTCATTATAAAATTAAGACAACGGAAAAATTTTTTCGAGAAGGAAGTGGTATGAAATTCCTTCAAATTTTCCATGATAATTAGTTAAGGAGTTAAAAGTATAAGATGTTAGTTTTAATAGACATAAGGGGTAAAATGGGAAGGACATGGTAAATGAAGGGAAAAATGAGAAAAGGACCAAATAAAAAGGGTTTGAAATAAGAAAGAAGGAGGAGAGGGTCGTGAGATGCCAAAAGAAAGAAGAAGAATGTGGAAGAAGATAGGAGAGAGAAAGAATTCGTGAGAGTGTGGAAGAGAAGCTTGGAAGGAAGAAGAAAGAAGAAGAAATCAAGCTTGTCAAGGTAAGTTCATCTTTTTTTTTCTTCTTATTTTGTTAAAGGAGTTAGAGAGAGAAAGGGGTTTTTGTGTAGAGAATGGAGGGTTTGTGATGGAAGAAGATGATTTAAGAGAACCCATTTGATTTTAGGGTTTCTAAATTAGATTTTGGTCTTTTTAACCTAGATGGACTATGGGTAGGTTAGGTTTGAGCTTGATTTGTGTTGATTGCATTTTTTTATGATTATGGAAGTTTTAGGGAGAATTTCATTTGAATGTGGATTGAATGAGAATTTTGTTTATGTTAGGAAATCAAGAAAACCCTATTCAAGAGCAAGAGGAAGGGTACAATTAAGTTTGGATTTTCAAGCGAAATAAGGTGGGCAATTTATTTATAGTTATTGTGTGATTAGACAAATTCTCACCTATGTGTGTGTATGTGATTTCTCATAATGGATTTGCTTGAAATTGAATTGTTGTGACTTGATTGAAAATGTATGTTGCATTGTGATTATGATATACCTTGAAAAAGGTTATAACATTTTGAATTAAACGAAATGAAGAAAAAGTATGAAAGTATGAGCACATGATAACACAATTTTGAGCATAATTGTGTGCTTTTGTTTAGGCGAGAGTGGAACCATTTTGTTTGTCATGTGACTGTTGACAAGAGCCTTCTCCCGGCTGCCCGTTTGTAGAATATGAGCTCCGAAAATGGACTCATTCTGTTCATGGTGCAAACTTCAGTTTCTCCATTCTGTTTCCATGGAACCCTCGAGGCATTGGTTTGTGCGTTGCATCTTTGAATTATCAAGTGTGATGCTTTTGAGTAATTTGCTTAATGGCTAAAGTCTGTGATATGTGGTCTGCATAACTTGCTTAATTATAAGTTTCTGACCTAAAATTGGTGAATTATTAAATTGCTAGATATATACATATATATATACATATGATTGAATTTGTGGTGAATTATCGATGGCTATAAATACATTAGCCACTGAGCTATGTAGCTCAACCCATTATTTTCCCTCCTTAGGTTCAGAACGAGAAGGTTAGCGATCCTTGCAAGGTAATTAAACAACTCCGAGATAGTTAGCTTTTGCACTAAGCTAGTTCGAACACTATTGTATAGCTTATTAAGCATGCCAAACATTGAGCATCCATTTGTATTTGTATTAAGTTAGTGATGTGTATGTTGATATGTAAGTAAAGCTTATTCAAATAATTACTTTGCTTAGTAATGAGAATGTGAATTTGAGGATTCCTTTTTGTGTATGATTATGTCATTTACTGGTTGACTATGATGGTTGTGGAAGTGGAATGTGTGTATGCATATGTTTCTTTGTTGAGATTGCAAATTGTTATTTGTTTTATAGTAACATGTTAGAGGTTAGAAAGGTTTTTTGGGATGAATCATTGAGGTGAGATTCAAGAGTTTAACACAAGGTATTTAGTAGTTGAATTGATATGAAGAGAAATTGCATTTGGCAACCTTTTATAAGTGTGGAAATTGCATTCTGAACTCAAGGGAAAAACTGTATTGAGCTAGATAGAATTAGCCATAATGAACTTCATGAAAGTTGTACCTTATTTTTCTAGCTTTCGAACGATATAAAGTATGAAATTTTTAGATATTGGAGCTAAGAGATACAATCAATATAAGTGATGATGCTGCATAGGAGGCACATAGGATAGCTAGAGTAAGTTTTGAGAATCAGTTAGATGTGATGAGTCATTTGAGTTGAGATTTGGGAGTTTAATGCAACCAAATTGGTAATTGAATGTTTAAGGGGTGATATTGTATTAGAGAAAATGAAATTGGGAAGGTTATGAGTGAAAGTGATGTTAGAATGGTTGTGAGAACCATGGGAGACGCTTTGGAGGGGCTTGGGTATCCCCTATGTCCATTAGACGGACTTTAGGTCCATTAAATGGACCTTCTCGGGTTTGTGAGGACCCCCAGCCTCACCAATGTCCATTTAACGGACATTAAATAGACCTTCTTGGGTCAAAAATGGCCCCCAACCCCGTGAATGTCCGTTAGGCGGACATGTATGTCCATTTAACAGACATACATTGTACACTTACTGAAATTTTCATTTTTGACCCTCTATTTGGTGATATCTCACTTTGTAGTCTTCTTAAAAGTTGTAGATCTAGAAGTATTCTTTCAAACAGTATAAGAATGACCTTAATCTAAGATTTTTAGAGAAAGTTATGCTAATTATCCCAAGAGAGGTACAATATGATTAAGGATATAAACATATTTGATTCTTTTGGACATAACTTCATCGCTCAACCTCCAATGAAGCGATTCTTGAAGGAATAGATTCCTAACACATTTTTATATCTCTACATAAAAAATGGTGGCTTTTGGTGTTGATTTTCAAAAGATTGATGGAAAGAAAATGAGAAATTGATTGGAAGAGCATGAATTGGTTGTTTACCAAACATACTTTGGTATTTTACTTATATCTTGAACCGTAGAGCTCCGATTGAGATGGTTCTTGCTTCAAAATAAACTAGAGACCTAGAGTTAAACAATTTTTTATGAAAAAAATTCAAGGGGTGATTAGGGTGTTTGATTGGTGTGGGCTCGGCCTTGTGGTTTGAGATGTTATGAGAATGATGACTAAAGAGGGTTCATCGAAATAACCCTACAGAGAAATATGCTCACGTGTTATGATATTCGGAACAATTTTTGGGCTCCGAAAATAGGGTCTAACATCTTGGGCACCAAATGGATGATAAGACAACTTTCTTTAATGGTTATCTAGATCAAGAAATTTAAATGGTCTAGTCCGAGGGGTTTTGAGTGCCTGGTTAAGAACAAAAGGTGTGTAAGTTGATTAAGTCTTTATATGGACTTAAATAAGCTCCCAAACAGTGGCATAAGAAATTTTAAAGTAAGATTTTCAAACATGGTTTCACCTCTTGTGATGTTAATTCTTGCATTTATATGAAATCTGACATCAATGGTTGTGTGATCATAACTCTTTTTATGGATGATATGCTTATTTTTGGTACTAGTTTATTTGTTGTTAATACTACCAAGAGTTTGCTAAAGTCTTTCTTTGATATGAAAGTTCTTGGACATGTGGACTTTATTTTGGGAGTTAAAGTTGGTAGGATTGACTCTGGTTTTAGGTTAAATCAAATTCATATGTTGAGAAAATTTTGAAGAAATTTGGTTACTTCGATGTTGATCCAGTCAAGACTCCTTATGATGCTAGTATTGGTTTAAAGAAAACTTTTGGTAATAGTGTAAACCAGGTTGAGTATGATAAAATTCTTGATAGTCTGATGTTCTTAATGAATAAAATTCTTAATAGTGTGATGTTCTTAATGAACTATTCTTGTCCTAATACTGCATGCCGTGTGAGTAGGCTTAGTAGGTATACTCATATTCCTAGTCAAGAGCATTGGAATGCATTGATTCGTTTGTTGAGATATTTGAAAGGTATTATGCATTATGGATTATCCTTTGGTGGTCATCCTCCTGTATTGGAGGGGCATTCTAATGCTAACTGGGTTATGGCGAGTGATGATATACACTCTACTAGTGGTTATATTTTTACTTTGGCAGGAGATCCAGTGTCTTGAAAATCATACAAGCAAACATGTATTGCGAGATCAACAATAGAGGCTGAGTTTATGACTTTGGAATTGGTAGGACGGGAAGCTGAGTGGCTAAGGAATCTCTTAGCAGATATCCTGCTTTAGGAAAAACCAATTCCTTTTGTATTCCTTCATTATAATTTATAGGCTGCCATTCATGTTGCCAAGAACAAGACATATAATGGCAAAATTAGACATATCAGATTGAGACATAAAATTATATATACTTTAATTAGATATGGTGCAAGTTCTCTTGACTATGTCAAGTCAAAGAGAAACTTAACGTATCCGTTTATAAAAACTTTGAGTAGGAAACTAATTTCAGAGCATACTAAAGGAATGGGGTTAAGCCCAATTATGTAGTAACCTCGTGATGGATATCCATCTTAAGAAACCAAGTTCAGTGGGTCAAACGAAGTTATATAGTGACTACTTACTTGTATATTGTTTGTGGAATAATGTTGATATACGTTCAGTTGTTGAATTGTGTACCTTAGCACGAATTTACTATGTTTGATGAGGTTGGATGGTTTAATCCTTAATAAGTTCCACAGCCCAAGTTTGGGTGATGTAAGCAATATATACTTGATGAACTTACCTACGTGATTGTGGGGGGCTAGCCACTCTCCTATAAGAGCTTTTGGTCTATCACTTTAGAGCAATCATGAGACAAGGGCATTTTGAGGCTGTTTATTTCTCTAGTAGGTTTTGTCTCCAAAAGGACATTGGGTTCAAGACTTAGTTCACCTGGTTGTTTGCCTATTTTTCTCCTAAACTGTCGAATTAAGTCTTGAAAATCTGTTACAGTTTGTTTCTCAAGTTTTAGACCAAGTGGGAGATTGATGGTGTTTTGTTTATTCCAAAACTTGAATACGTTTTTTGTTTTTTAGTTAATAACATTATTATGCAACGTCCATTGTTTTTATATACTTTATTACCATAACATTAATAATGTTCCTTACATTCATGTCTTTTAATTGACATTGTTATTATATCCCTAACGTTCTTATTTTTTAGTATATATGTATACCCATTGTGTGTTGGTTTTTCAACACAGACACACAACACTACATTCTACTCTCTACCTTAGTCAACCATACACCCCTCCCTCCTTTTATAGACATATACGGAGGTACAGAAGAAGCTTATAACATCTTAAAATATCGTTCTTCTTGTCTCAAGGCTAGCGTAACCCATATTCCTCAAATCTGCTCTCTTCTTGGTTCTTCTGCTTAACTCTTAGAGACAGTTCCTACTCTATCCTTTGGAGTACACCGAAGCTAGTGGAGAAGGCGTTAACCCTGAGGTTGGATCCCATTGTCCTGCTACATTGTAAAGGGGGATTTTTCAAGTTAGAGTAGTGATTTTTACGACGCCTTGCATTTTCAAATAAGTTGTTTCGATTTAATTATTTTTTGCTATTTAACTAACAATCTTATAGCTCATGTTAAGCCATTTGAGTCACTTTAACCTAAATTCATGAATCTTTATTCATAAGACTTCGCCAACTTGGCTCTGATACTAATGAAGTGTTTTAAGGGAGCCTGAAGAAAATTGGATAGGATCCAAGTCAGCCTATATACAACCAAGACATTATATTTCAACCCAAAATCTTAAGGCATCGGGTTATAAGTCCTATCATTGTATATAATTTACTTTATTCATATGTCTCTTTCCGACGTGGGATGACTCTCAACTGTGAATTTCCAACAAAAGGCTAGTTCAAGTTTGATCTTTTAGAAAAAAAAATCACCAAGCATAGTTTTGTCCTTTAAAATCAAATTCTGGGTACATCGCTACCAATATAGTTTATCCTATATTTGATCAAAACCATATCATCGTTATCTTAATGCTTCCCAATTTTTTTATGCTTGTATTTAGTGTGATATCCAGAGTTCAGAGTATATATTCTAAATTGAGAGAAATACAATGAAGCAAATACAAATTTAAGAGAGACAAGTTCAGTTATGGCAGGCAATAGTTTAATAACAACTTTTTATTCACAAATTCTAATTTTCAAAGGTAAAAGAAAAAAATCATCTTTAGAACTTCAAAATGAAGGCTATGCTCAAATCTTAAGAGTTATAGGACTTAATGAAGAAAGGGTTTAATGACCTAAATCCATTCAAGTCTAACCATCAGTTGTTAAAACTTCTTAAAAGGGATACAATGGCCCTGTTTCTCATATAATTGACACTTGACGGTTGCATCTTTTCTTGAATTTCATCAGTTAGCACCTCTACTCAAGTATGAGAAATTTTATAGCAAAAGTGATTAGGTGATAAGAAGGTAATTACTGTCAAATTACAAACCATTCGTCATAATTTTACGACATTAATTACGAAAGAGAAAGAATTTATGCAAGAATATTTATCTAGGGTATCTAGAATTATGAATCACGTGAGATTTTATTGTGAAACTATTATTGATGAAACGACTGTCATCAAGGTTTTAAGAAGTTCAACAATTTTAGCAATTAAAGAATCTCAAGACTTGTCACACTTTTGATGAATTAATGATTGTTAGCATACGAAGCTAGGGTTAAGAATAATGGGTTAGACCAGGCTTTAGCCTTATAACCTGAGCCTAGCCCAAAAATATTTTTTAAAACTTGAGTTCGATTTAAAACTCGAACTTGATTTAAAAACTTTACTGAGACTTAAGCTCGATTAACCTTAATGAAACTCAAATAATTTCAACTAAATTTAAGCTCAATTAGGCTTTAATTAGAATAAAACCCAATTGGATTAGATTAGACCTAACAATGTCAACCTTTTAGAAAAATATTAAATGGTCTAAACTCTATTTAGGCTAAGTTAAGCTCAAACACTCAACCCTTTTAAAAATATTAAATATTTTAAGTCTAATTAGGAAAAGTCAAGCCCAAAAACCCAACTCTTTGAATGTTTGGATGAAGTAATGATCAAAATTATTTATTTATAAGAAGCTTCCTCCAATTTTTTTCACTTTTAATTTTTACGAATATTGAGCTTAATTTTACCCAATTGAACTTTGAACTATTTATCTTAAATATCATTTATTATTAAAGAAATATTTTGTTAAAAATATTATTTTTATTTAGTTAATGTTCGAGCTTTTGGTCAGGAAGGTTGTGGAGCCCGAGTCCAAACTTAGCTCGAAGCCTAATTGAATTCTAACCCATTGATTTCGCGTCAAGCTACATCCAATATAATTTTCCATCCTTAGCTAGGGTCACTAGGTCTTATGAAAAGGTCGAGGAAGAGACTTTTTAGGTAAAAGGTAGTCTTCATATAAACGGAAATAAGAAAATTTTAGAGGTGTGATAAGGCAGAGGTAGCTCCTGAGGTAATGTTGTGGTAGAGGTAAAGGGCAATCCAGTGAATAGGGATAGTGCAAAAATTTAATACAATCCCACTATTGCAAAAAATTCGATCACAAAGAGGCTAATTGTTAGATTAAACAAAGAGATGAGCAAAAGTAAGGAAATTTTAAAGAGAAAGTTTGAGAGGAGAGTAACATATTTATGGCTCATCCTCCCATTGTTAATGCTTCTAGTAAAGTATGGTTTACAGATAGTGGATGCTCCAATCATATATTTAGGAAAATTTGTTCTTTAAAGAAATTGAAGAGTCACAAAAAAATTTAAGTTCATCTTTAAGATAATAAGTCGATGCAAGTGGAAAGAAAAGGTACAATTGTTATCAAAATCTCTCAGGAAAATTTAAAACTCCTCTATAATGTGTAACATGTTCCTAATTCAATTGAAAATAGTGTTTGGCAGGATGGATTGTAGTTACTCTATTATGTTTGATGATGACTACCATTATAAGAAATTACATCAAAAAAATAGTTAGTATTCCTACAACATTAAATAAAATGCTTCCTTTTAAGGTCTCTGGTGTGAAAAACTGTGCCTTAGTTACTAGAACTAGTGATATAAAATTATGAAATTTGCGTCACGGGTATTTGAATATAAACAGGTTTAAATTGTTTAGTTAAAAAAAATAAGGTTGTTGGGTTGCCTAAAATTGACACACTTGATTTCTATAAAGACTGTGTTTATGGAAGCAAAATATAAATTCATTTCTTGCAAATAAGTATTGGAGAGTGCTTCTCTTAAATTAGTACATGCTAATATTTATGGCTCGATGAATGTTGAGTCCTTTAGTGAAGTTGATATTTTTATTTTTACAAATAATTACAGTTAAATGACTTTGAAATTCAAATATGAAACTATTTCAAGAAATTCAGAGTGTTGGTAGAGACGCAAAGTGGTTGTTTTATGGAAACAAATCCTTTATTCCACTTTCCTTATGCCAACCCTGTTCTACCCTTTTTTATCCACATATTTCATTAATTTATTGTGAAATGTGTGGATGGGAGTAAGTGGAATAGAGTTGGCACTAGGGGAGTGGAACAAAGGATCTCCCCGCGTGTTTTATAAAGGTCCTTCGTTCAAATAAAGTTGGTGAATCTATTTATAAAAAATTGGACACTTTTTAATGGAGGTCCATCTAGCCAAGTTTATGAAGACATTGCCAACATGGGCCTTGGTCCAGTTACTTCTAGTGCAAGTGATGGAGGTGACATTGATTCAATTGATGAAGAGCTTGAGGAAGAAAATGTTAATCTAATCCTAAAGCTATAGGTCTTGTTGAGGCCCTTTTGGGACTTACAAATGTGTGATTTTTTAGGGTCAAAATCCTGGTGTTTGTTCGGTTGAGAAGGCCAACTTGTGCTACACTCTTTGGTGATCTTCGAGCCTAATTTGAAGCCCAAAAGCTCATTTTATATTGGTTTTATGATGGTTTTAATTCAGACTTGTTTAGCTTCAATTATTGTTGTGTAACTTTCCTACTTAAGAGAGTTAAATGTGTGCTTATGACTTGTTGAGAGGCTGGTTCATGTAGCCATAATCTCTCAAAAGAAAAGTCAAATTATCAAATTCAAATTGTGAGAGAGATTTGCCTTTGCAAGTTATCACCTTTATTTGGGTTTTGTTAGTTTCCAAAAACTATCAATTAGGTTTCGTATGTAGTCCAAAAATACTCAATTATCTTTCATTATTCACCTGCTCATTCCCTTTCATTCATCTAATCTTCCATTTCAGCCAAATTCATCAAATTAGCCCGTTTTAATCATTTCCTGAAAATTCGCCCAGATTCCTTACCAGAATGACCAAAACAAGAAAAATCATATCTTTTTTTTCTGCTTATCATTTTGACAAAATTCCTTCACCAATATTGTAGTTCACATTTTGAACTTCAACTTCACATATAATTCCACCCAATTCTGTTCAGTTGTTAGCCCAGAAAATGAGCTAGAAAAATCGTCTGATTATCTAGTCCAGCAATTTCATCCTCTAAGGTCAGTGGGTCCTATGAAAAAGTTGAGTATAAGACTTTTTAGGTAAAAGGTAGTCTTCATATAAAGGGAAATAAGAAAATTTTAGAGGTGTGACAAGGCAGAGGTGGCTCATGAGGTCATGTTGTGGTAAAGGTAAAGGGCAATCCAGTGAATAAGGATAGTCCAAAAGTTTAATACAATCCCACTATTGCAAAAATTTCGATCACAAATAGGCTAATTGTTGGGTTAAACAGAGCGATGAGCAAAAGTAAGGAATTTCTAAAGAGAAAGTTTGAGAGGAGAGTAATATATTTATAACTCATCCTCCTATTGTTAATGCTTCTAGTAGAGTATGGATTACAGATAGTGGATGCTCCGATCTTATATTTAGGAAAATTCGTTCTTTAAAGAATTAAATAGTCACAAAAAATTTAAGTTCATCTTGAAGATAACAAGCTGATGCAAGTGGAAAGAAAAGGTACAATTGATATCAAAATCTCTCAGGAGAATTTAAAACTCCTCTATGATGTGCAACATGTTCCTAATTTAACTCATAATATTTTAAATGTTTAGCTGGATGGATGGTAGTTACTCTATTATGTTTGATGATGATTGCCATTATAAGAAATTAGGTCAAAAAAATAGTTAGTATTCCTACAACATAAAATAAAATGCTTCCTTTTAAGGTCTCTGGTATGGAAAACTATGTCTTAGTTACTAGAACTAGTGATATAAAATTATGGAATTTGCATCACTGGCATTTGAATATAAATAGGTTTAAACTGTTTAGTTAAAAAAATAAGATTGTTGGGTTGCCTAAAATTGACACACTTGATTTTTATAAAGAATGTGTTTGTGGAAGCAAAATATAAATTCATTTCTTGTAAATAAGTATTGGACAGTGCTTCTCTTAAATTAGTACATGCTAATATTTATGGCTCGATGAATGTTGAGTCCTTTAGTAAGTTGATATTTTTTATTTTTACAAATAATTACAGTTAAATGAGTTTGAAATTTAAATATGAAACTATTTTGAATTTCAAGAAATTTAGAGTGTTGGTAGAGAAGCAAAGTGGTTATTTTATGGAAATAAATCCTCTATACCACTTTTCCTATGCCAACCCTGTTCTACTCATTTTATTCACATATTTCATTAATTTATTATGAAATGTGTGGATGGGAGTAAGTGGAATAGAGTCGGCATTGGGGGAGTGAAACAAAGGATCTCCCTACTTGTTTTATAAAGGTCCTTCGTTCAAAGAAAAGAGAAAACTGAATCTAGAACAATAAAAGAGACGCTAGGTTCAATAAAAGAGAAAAGTGAATCTAGAACAACAAAACTAAAATAGTGAAACTCCTATAAAGAACTAATAAGCACAATTGTTGGTTCTGGAGGTAGTGCCTCATCATCAACTCCAGGCAACATTTTTTCTTCATTAGCAAGCTCTTCTCTAGAAACTCCTCCAAAGAAATTCCATTTCGCAAGTGCGATATATGTCGTGTGCATTTTTTCTTAACATGTTTATGACCCCATTTCTATATTGAAATTGTAGAAAAGTTAAGTACAGTAGGGTGAAATAAAAGAATTAATATTGATTTTGGAGAAAAATCAAACTTCAGAGTTAGTTGATCCACTAGAATTGAAGAATATCATTACGCAAAAATGGGTGTTTAAAATGAAGTATCATGCTAATGGTATAGTTCATACGCATGAAGCTTGATTGGTCACTAAAGAATACTTGCAATAGCAATGTGTAAACTTCAATAAAATATTTTCTTTGATGGCTCGTTTTAAAATAGTGAGAATTTTTCTAGCCTTATGTGTACTATTAGAATGGCTAGTGAGAATTTTTCTAACCTTATGTGTACAATTAGAATGGCCAATGTATCGGTTTGACAATAAATATGTCTTTTTAAATGATGATTTATAAGAAGAGACGTATGTTTCTTAGCCTAAAGGTTTTGTTAGTGGTTAAGGTAACAAAGTTTACAAAATAAAGAAGGCATTAGACGACATTAAGATTGATTTGTATTTGTTAGAGATTGGGTTTGAACCCCTTGTATGGTTACTGTCCCCGTATGGGGACAGATAACAAAACAAAATAATCTTGTCCCTCATATGTGTTTGGTTGATGTCTCCGATTTTTTGTCCTCTGTCTCTAGTAGACAGAGACAAACTAATCCTGTCCCTTCAAAAACCGAAAGACAAAAAAGTTTCTCTCTGTCTCCGTATGAAAAACAAAGATATTGTCCAAGTTACCCCTCTCTTCTGTCTCTCCCACGCCCATCTCTCCTCTGTCACACGCTTGGCATCGCTCTAGGCTTCTTTGTCGCACGGTGGGACTCTCTTCCCCAAGACGTTCGCGAGGTTTGTCAAGTAAGTGATGGTTTGTTTTGCTGGAAAAATGTCACTGTCCCCGTTAGGTCTCCATTTGTCTGGGCACGCAAATTTGCTCCACCTTCTCTTGTTCTTTTGCGATTTCTTATCTTGAATGGATAGTGTAGATTTTCTCCTGTAGGTCTTCTTCTTGTTGGGTGTTTGGGATTTTTTTTTCTTACATCAGACTACCGAGAGCTTTTTCAGCGTTTATTTGCAAAAACTTTGCTAGGATTTTTCATGTTGGTCTCTGATTTCCTTTCGAAATATGTAACTTTTATCTTCGTTTGTGTTTAGGAATCCCGGGTGATAGGTTGCATAAGGCATTTGATTGAATCCGAGAAGCAAATTATATATCTGCAAAGAATTTCTTCGGTTTCCTTTCACAGGTATTCCCTTGTGTTCTGAATTCTATCTACATTATATTGTCATGAATCTATTGTTTTTGCCAACCACGGATTATGCCTTGTGTTGTTTGAAGTCTATATTGTCATTGACTGTTAGTTGTAATGGAGTTCGACAGCAACCAATTATATATGACATAATGTTGATCTGTATAGTTTGTCTCATCTACTGCCACTAAACTTTCTTTTGAGAGTGATTGCTTTGCTTGAGTTACTTGTGGAGCAGATGCACTTGCTTCTAATAGCCTTCCTCAATACAAGTGCAGTGCAAATTGATGTGTAACAACAGTAAAAATTTTGGCCAACATGACATCTATTCGACTTATTTGAATGTATGTTACTAATTTTGTATTGATTATCATTAATATTCATATTAGACTTATTGGACAAAATTATTATTAACAAAATTATTATAATTAATTTCTTATTATCATTATTCTTATTATTATTAGTATTTATTATTGTTATGATTATGATTATGACTATTATTATTAAGCATCATTTTGTATTTCTTATTATTATATCTTTTGTATTTATTTTGTATTGATTATCATTAATATTCATATTAGACTTATTGGACAAAATTATTATTATCAATATTATTATAATTAATTTCTTATTATCATTATTCTTATTCTTCTTATTATTATTAGTATTTATTATTATTGTTATGATTATGATTATTAAGCATCATTTTGTATTTCTTATTATTATATCTTTTGTATTTATTTTGATTCAAATTTATTATTATTATACATTTTGAACTTATTTATATTTGTTATTCATTTTGTTGTTGTTATTGCTATTATTGTTATTGTTGTTGTTGTTGTTGTTATTATTATTATTATTATTATTATTATTATTATTATTATTATTATTATTATT
>JANSVA010000003.1:35635074-35653085 GCA_025504915.1 Erythroxylum reticulatum | reverse complement strand
CAACATTTGATAAGCTTCAAGCTAAATTAGATAAATGCAAATTTGTGGGGTATTTGAAAGAGAGTACCCTACTGGATATTTTGAGATGATGATTTTAATGCATTCATTGAATCGTTAATTACGAACCCATTACTAGAATTTTAATATAATCCGTAATTGTTATGTTGAAATTCATTTGTAGCAACTAATGATTCGTAATCATTAGGGATAACATGACCTAGGCTAAGTGATACATTGTATGTGGTTGTTGCCTTGATTAATCGGTTTTCATAGTTCGTAATGCTACTGCCTAATTAAATTTAGAGATCGTATCCTAGGTTATTCGGTGGTTAGGTTTAATAACGATCGTATCTTTTGATTAAACAAAACCTAAGGGAAAACTCGGGTTAATTGTTAACCCACGATTAATAGTTGCTAGGAGAGGTTAAAGAACAACGAATTAATTAAATATACTTAATTAGGGTGTAGGCCGAGAATGAACCAAAGAACTAGGTCCCTACCAAATTCTCCACCGTTATCATTTTTTGCATGTTTTCTTTAATTTGTGTTTATTAGTTAGTTTCATTTTATTTTTTTCTTTCAAAAATCCAAAACCCCCTTATTAAATCGAAGCACCAGTTAATTTCATTTTATAAACTTTACACACTCTTTGTGGTATCAACTTAGACTCACTAATGCTATAATAGTAGGTCTATTTATTTTATTTTGACTAGTGTAACGATACACAGTCAATCCTTCTTCTTCTTATGTTTGTAAAGCTTCAGTATAGCTCCTTCTAGCCATAGCTTATCTAAGCTTTTTGGATGAAAACACATAGAAGAAAATAACTCCTATTTGGATTGAGCATTAGCTCTAATACCATGTGGAAAAAAGAAGAATATATTCAATTGTATATATTCAATTGTAAGAAGTAATACAATGTATTTGTATATTTAACGTCTGAATGAGCTGGAAAGTATTTGAATCTAGTTTGTTACATTATAATCTAAACAACTCATAACATATTTCTAACTAATTGTAATAGCTCCTTAACGCTGACTATTTTTCCTTCCACTGGTAATGATTGCATTCCTATAGAAAGGTGGAAGTCAAATGGCGAAGGTTAGAACTAGCATTTTTTATAGAGGAGAAAACTCAAAACTCAAAAAAAAATCTAGCTGGCGTATTGCTCTGTGGTACAATACGCCTTGCTTATCCCGGTGGATGAGTTCTATAACTGACATTGGAGGCTCTTGAAGAAAATGCATGCCTGGGCCGGCTAGGACTGCTAAAGCGTCTAGGTTATCCACACACTAGTTCCCTTTATGATACAAATGCTAAATTTGCACCTCCCAATCTTTTTGGATTAACCCACGGGTACTTGCCAGCAAAAAAATATTCTCATCAAACGTTGTATTAGAAGAGGATAGGATGTTAATGACTTCTAAGGAATCCACTTCAACCATGACTCGGTGATACCTAAGCGACCAAGCCAAGGTTAGGCCTGAGTGGACTCCTTAGAGCTCGGCAGATAGTGGTGAGCTTCTTCCAACATGCTGCATATTCCCACCACACCACTGACCATGCCAGTCTCAAATTAAACCACTAATGGTAGCGATGGACGACCCTTGGCTAACCGCTCCATCTGTGTTTAGTTTGACCCAATCCTCCGGTGGTTTGGTCCACCCAACTAGACTGCTCACTGGTAAACCCTGTGTCGAAGACACACAACTTTCCATTATCCTCTCCCTGACTATCCACTCCACATACTCTACAATAGCCCTCGTACCTTCTTCCGACTAAGCAAAGTTAGCTTCAAAGAGACTTTTGTTACGCAACTTCAAAGAGACTTTTGTTACGCCAATGCCAAAGCAACTAGTAGGCGACTTCAAAAATAGTAACCCATTCCCCCTACATCACTTGGGAGTGCTTCATTAGGTTGGATTTTACCTATAATTCCTCATCTTGTTGAAAGAAATCCATATCAACCACCTCCGGCGGAAATTTTCACTAGAATGCTTGCACTGTCAGACAATCCCAGAGGACATGAAGTGTGGACTCTTCCTGTCCACATATGTGACAACTACTATCCGTTGCAAAATGGCGCGCCACTCTTTGTTGGTTGGTCAGACGTTTTTTCTTGGTCATTAACCGAAGGAAGCCCTAATCTGTTGGGGCCTAGCCTAATTTCAAATTAAATCCCAGAGACTAGCATTAATATCTGTGATGCTCCCTTCGATTAAATCGTAGGCTGACGTCACTGTGAATCTTCCATGCTCAATTTGTCCCACCTCATGGTATCTTCTACTGTACCTTCTGCATTTGGGGGTATCTCTGCAATATCCATACATACTATGGAAGGAAGGTATTGTTGAAATAAACCACTTCCAGTTGCTAGCTTCATTCATCAAATCCGCTACTTTAGCCTAAAGGACGCTATCGGGTATTAGAGAGATTGCCACATAGATTAGAGGGCCCTAGTACTTTGCTTAATTATCCAGCCAAAAGAAAATGCACCTACCATTACCCAGCTTCCATTTTATACCTTGGCATACAAACTGCCAAGTTGCATAAATTCCTCGCCAAATGCCCCTAGCCTTTCTATCGTATGAGGGATGTGGTGTGGGTCTATACAATATTTAGCCCTTGTGATCCTGACCCATAATGCTGTAGGTTGTGTAATCAAAGCCTAGCCCAACTTTGTTAATAAAGCATCGTTGGAAGACCTAATACACTTAATGCTTAGGCTCCCCCACCTTTTTGAGTTGACACACTGTATCCCAATTAACAAGGTGCATTTCCCTCTACTCTCCCTTGGATCCCCAGATAAAATTGCGCATGATTTGCTCCAAGTCATCACAAAGTCGTCGCGACAGTCTCACTACTTGCATCTTGAAAATAAGGAGGGCCAATATCACAGAATGGGTTAAGGTGACACGTCCCGCTAGAGACAACTGCTTGCACATCACCCTGTTAGTTTCTTTTGGGAGTTATCTAGGATATGTTTATAGGTGGGTCGTGTGGTATGCTCATGTAGTAATGGAACTCCCAGATATTTTCCCATATTGATCGTACTCGTAACGCGTAAGGTTTGACTGATTCAGTGCACAATTTTCAGAGAGACGTTCTTGGAGAAGAAAATCCTAGCTTTATCCGTGTTAAATTTCTGCCTAGATGCATTACAAAACTCCTCTAGAGTCCTTGCATCTGGGAATCTGTAGGTTCAGTGAAAAAAACCAGGTCATTAGCAAAAAAAAGGTGGCCTAGAAAATCCGAAGCTACTAGAAACTTACTGCTGAGTAAGGTCAGTGATCAATCAGCAACTGACCAATTAGTACATAACGACTACTTGTGCGCAGAAATATATAAATTACGTAAGAACCTAATGAATCTTAAAGTTTCAAATTTACCTCCTCTAGAGTTTTGAGGTGATATTTTAGGAACTTAGAATTACCCTATCAAAAGTTGGGATATTTAATATATATATATATATATAGAGCAAAACTAAGATAGTAGGTATTGCATCTCTGAGACTGGTGCTCCGAGAGAGAGAAATAGACCACCAAAGTGAATCCAACGTCAACGCGAATTACTTTTTAAGTGAAATGGTAATACTCAGATACAGCAGAGGGACTTAGACTTTTGTAATTATTAATTTAATTATGTTGTTGTTTAATTTTATTATTTGAATTAATAATTATTAATTGCAATTTACAAAATTAAGTAAAAATTTAAGCTCGAATTATGATTAAAATATTAATAAAAGTTTATGTATTTTTTTAATTAACCCTGAAGAAAAACCCATTTTAAACATTTGATCTGATTCGTTATTTTCGAGTAAAATCACAAAGAAAGAGAAAACTCGAAAGCCCAAAAAAAAACTGAATATGCGTCCTGAGTTCCTGTTTGCTTCGCTAGTAATCTCTAAAGGGTTAGATCTTTGGATCCAACATCCAAGATAAAGAACAAATTCATTTAGCTACTGATCTCATTTTTTGTATAATCCCTTTTTTCTTTTGAACTTTGCAAATCGTCTCGGGTTTCTGAATCCAATTCCGCACAACTCATTCTCTTCTTCTCCGATCTGATCGCTGTAAGGTTCGTTTTCTCTCTGACCCTTTTGCCTAATTTGCTCCGATCTTTTAGTAAGGTGTTAAATTATCGCGGCGGCCAAACAAACGGTTTACTGTTTTCGATTGCGCTGCGTTTAGATTCGTGTTCTCAAGTATGGTGTTTCTATGAGCAGACATTGCCATGCCTTTTGAGGAAAATTGAAGTTTTGAGACAATGACTCTGACTTTTAGCCTCAGATCTGGTCTGATTGCTTAATTTCTCTGTGAACTTTTTGCTGCTAATTGGTCTCTTGTTTCTTTTCAACTAGTAGTATTGAGAGTGATGTGAATCATGTACGCTCAGCGCAAGATCTTTACAATGCTAGATGTGGTTAATTATGTTTCTAGCTTACGTGATAGGATTGTTTGTCTAGGTTTCTGGGAGCTACAGTTACGGATGGTGTTGGGATACAAACCGCCAAGTTTTCAGTGTTTCTTCTGTTTACCTAAGTGGTTGAATTGTATTTAACTCTTGCTCTTCTTGCATTCTTTTGCCAAGGTTTGGAGGACAATCTGTCTGTGAAGTTATGATTTCCTTGTTTACCTTTTAAATACATTTGCTTTCTTCTTATTTTACATGCATTCCTCTTGTTTTTATGTTCTTCCTGTTCCTGGTACCTCTTTTATCATGTTCTCTGATGGGGTTCTGTAAATGAGTTGGGACAGTTGTCTGTGTCTTTTAACCTCCGTTCATTGCATTACCAGAACATAAACAGGAGATGGAGAAGTCGTGTACACTGCTTATTCACTTTGATAAAGGAACGCCAGCAATGGCAAATGAGATTAAGGAAGCACTTGAAGGCAATGATGTGCCAGCAAAGATTGATGCAATGAAGAAAGCAATCAGTCTTTTGCTGAATGGTGAAACTTTGCCCCAGCTTTTCATTATGATTGTTAGATATGTTTTGCCTTCTGAGGATCACACAATCCAAAAACTCTTACTTCTTTATTTGGAGATCATTGAAAAAACGGATGCCAAGGGTAAGGTGTTGCCGGAAATGATCTTGATATGCCAAAATTTGAGGAACAACCTTCAACACCCAAATGAATACATACGTGGGGTAACACTGAGATTTCTTTGCCGCTTGAATGAGACAGAAATAATTGAGCCTCTGATTCCTTCAGTTTTACAAAATTTGGAGCATCGTCATCCTTATATCAGGAGGAATGCTATTTTGGCTGTGATGTCCATCTATAAGCTTCCCCAAGGTGAGCAGCTTTTGGTTGATGCACCTGAAATGATTGAGAAGCTTCTTTCAACTGAGCAAGATCAATCAGCAAAAAGAAATGCTTTCCTCATGCTGTTTAATTGTGCACAAGATCGAGCCATCAATTACCTCTTAACACATGTTGATAGGATCTCTGATTGGGGTGAATTGCTTCAGATGGTTGTGTTGGAGTTGATTCGAAAAGTCTGTAGGACTAATCGTGGGGAGAAGGGGAAGTACATTAAGATCATTATATCTCTGTTGAATGCCCCTTCAAGTGCAGTAATTTATGAATGTGCTGGCACACTTGTTTCTTTATCTTCTGCACCTACTGCTATAAGAGCTGCTGCCAATACCTATGGTCAGCTTCTTCTTTCTCAGAGTGATAACAATGTGAAGCTTATTGTTCTTGACAGGCTAATTGAGCTTAAGTCATCCCATAGAGATATTATGGTTGATATGGTCATGGATGTTCTTAGGGCACTTTCAAGCCCAAATCTTGACATTCGAAGGAAAACGCTTGATATTGTTCTTGACTTGATCACCCCACGGAACATCAATGAGGTTGTTCTTATGTTGAAAAAGGAAGTTGTTAAAACTCAGTCTGGAGAGCTTGAGAAGAATGGTGAGTACAGACAAATGCTTATTCAAGCCATCCATTCTTGTGCTATTAAGTTCCCAGAGGTGGCTAGCACAGTTGTTCATCTGTTGATGGATTTCCTTGGAGACAGCAATGTTGCTTCTGCTATAGATGTAGTTATTTTTGTTCGAGAGATAATTGAAACCAATCCTAAACTTAGAGTCTCAATAATAACAAGGCTATTGGATACTTTCTACCAGATACGAGCTGCAAGGGTTTGCTCTTGTGCTCTGTGGATCATTGGAGAGTACTGCTCGTCCCTTTCTGAAGTCGAGAGTGGCATAGCAACCATTACGCAGTGCCTTGGAGAGTTACCATTTTTCTCAGTTTCAGAAGAACCTGAAGTTACTGACACTTCTAAGAAGCCCCAGCCAGTTTCTTCCAATCAAGTCTCTTCAAGAAGACCCGCTATCCTTGCAGATGGGACTTATGCAACGCAGAGTGCTGCCTCTGAAACTGCTTTCTCACCGCCTACTCTTGTTCAGGGATCACCGGCTGCTGGAAATCTGAGATCCCTTCTGCTCACTGGTGATTTTTTCCTTGGAGCTGTCATAGCCTGCACCCTGACAAAGCTTGTTCTGAGATTGGAAGAGGTGCAGACTTCTAAGGTTGAAGTGAATAAATCATCCACACAGGCTTTGTTGATTATGGTTTCTATGCTACAACTTGGACAATCTCCAGTTCTGCAACACCCAATTGATAGTGATTCTTATGATAGAATTGTCCTTTGCATAAGATTGCTGTGCAATACTGGTGATGATATTAGGAAAATATGGTTGCAATCTTGCCGCCAGAGTTTCGTAAAGATGCTCTCAGAGAAACAGTTGAGGGAAACTGAGGAGCAAAAGGCAAAGGCCCAAGTTTCTCATGCACAGCCAGATGATCTCATTGACTTCTACCATTTGAAGAGCAGGAAGGTAAGGCTGGTTTGCTAAGTTGGCATTGATATTTGGATTGCTGGTAGCTCAGGGTGTTCTGGTATGATGCACCTGTCAAGTCAATCTTATGGTAGTGTGCATCTTAAGTTAGGTTGTTATATATGTTTTGAGATAATTTTTTAATCTTCTGCCCATATTTAAGATTGTTTCTTTGGATAATTGGATTTCTTTTTGGTACTATGCAATAATTTTGGTGGTTTCATATTAAGATGTCAAACATCATCTTATTTCTAGGGTATGAGCCAGCTGGAGTTGGAAGATGAAGTTCAAGATGATCTGAAGCGTGCTACTGGAGAGTTCATTAAGGATGGGGATGATGCAAATAAGCTAAATCGCATTCTTCAGCTCACTGGTTTTAGTGACCCTGTTTATGCCGAAGCATATGTCACTGTTCATCACTATGACATTGTACTTGATGTTACAGTTATCAACAGGACAAAGGAAACTCTTCAGAACTTATGTTTGGAATTGGCAACCATGGGTGACCTTAAACTTGTTGAACGGCCACAAAATTATACTCTAGCTCCAGAATCAAGCAAGCAAATAAAGGCCAACATCAAGGTGTCCTCAACTGAGACTGGTGTTATATTTGGAAACATCGTATATGAGACATCAAATGTACTTGAGCGAACTGTCATAGTCCTCAATGATATACACATTGATATTATGGACTACATTTCTCCAGCAGTTTGTACAGATGCAGCCTTCAGGACAATGTGGGCAGAGTTTGAATGGGAAAACAAGGTGCCTTGTCCGTTGGATTTTAAGAATTTTCTGTTCTTTTCATTTGTGGTTATTTTCATTAATAGATAGTATCAGTTACATTTCAAGTCAACATACTGTTATGTCTTTTGCAATATGTGCCATGTTGTCAAATTGGAAAACTTGAGCAGGTTGAGATTTTTTATAACGGAGGTATAATACTGTTGGAATTAGTAGATATTAGCACAAGACCCTTGATGCACAATTGACTCATTTGTATAGCTGTGTTTCAGGTTGCGGTCAACACGATGATCCAGGATGAGAAAGATTTCCTTGACCACATTATCAATTCGACCAATATGAAGTGCCTCACTGCGCCGTAAGTTTTTATCAGCTTCCTGTGACACATTAGTTGCTAGTCACTTTTAATTTTCTAGATATTCATCCTATTCATTGACTTGTCTAAAGAAGCACTTGGGTATTTGATCCAATACCTTTCTTGTTGATTGTGTCAGGTCTGCATTAGGTGGTGAGTGTGGATTTCTAGCAGCTAACTTGTATGCGAAGAGTGTGTTTGGAGAGGATGCCTTGGTAAATGTAAGCATCGAGAAACAGGCAGATGGGAAACTCAGTGGATACATTAGGATAAGGAGCAAGACCCAGGGAATTGCACTCAGCCTCGGAGATAAGATTACCCTAAAACAGAAGGGAGGTATTTGATGCAGAAATATCAGCATTGTTCTTTCCAATTACCGGTATTCAATGGTTCCAATTACTTCTGTCATTTCATTATTTGAATATTCAATCCAACTCCTATTTATTATTTAGAAGTTGCAAGCTTTTCCACATAACCTCCATTCTCTTTTTTTTTTACCGCTGAAGGTACTTAGCATCCGAGCTCAAAGGTTGTTGGTGGCATTTTTGTTCTCGAGGTACCTACTACATAGGGAGAAGAAAAGAGGCTTGGCATTTATTGTACTTTTTGATCAAATTTCTACAGTTAGTGACGGTTGATGAACAGTGACAAAATTACAGACTTCTTCCTCTCAATGTTAAAAACAGGATTTTCCCCATATTTTTTTCCCATAGCAGTGGAGTTTAATCTTGACCTTGTAGGTGACTATGTTATATGTTACTATTAGAGGTAATATTTGGAATTCTTTTTATTTGGCTGTTAAATTGTCAGACAGTTATGTTGGAACACTTTTCACATTTTTATTTTTGAATACTCAAAAAGTATTATAGACATAGGAATTGCCTGTTTAGCTGTAATCCATCAAGTTTCAGGTACTGTCATACCTTCAAAATCAATTGCCTCTTCAATTCTTAAAGAACATACAGTATCTAGTGCCGGTGGTAGGCGAACTCAAATCAGGAAATGGTACCAACAAACAATCAACCAAAAACTTTTGATGAAAATTGTTAATAGTCCAATCGCATTGCTCCTCCTCTACTTCATAGAAAAACAACAAACCCCATCATATCCTTCATCCGACACTGATACGTGAAAGATGAGGAGTGGGTCACTTCATTTCACTTGCAAAGTTTCAATCTTTTGAAATACAAGGAGACAGTGGACTTTGGATAAGGCTTGGTGGCAAGGCAAGTCGGTATGTTCTCGGGCTGTTCAACCCACAGTTTATGAGCTATTCCTGAAGCTGTCAGCTTCTCTGACAAGTTCACCATCTGTGCTTCCCCTTTCACCTCTAGAGTCACCTGGAAAGTTCCTCCACTTAAATCATTGATAATCCTAAAATCTTAGAAAACAAAAACAAAAGAGAGAAGAAGTCAGACGCCCAATATTCTCGCTTACCTTGTGCATTGAATCGATGTTTTGAGGGCTGCAGTAGTGGAGGGTGTGAGGATCGTCCTTGTAGGCCCAGATTGCGGCTACCGACGCGTGACATCCCTGCGTCACCACGCTACCCATTGGCCACGTGTCTATTAGGTCTCGTCGCAACACTACGTACTGCACCACCACTTCATCGGAACTATTACCCGTCACGTCGTCGTTTGCTGGATCTGTGACCTCCATTGCTGTTTCCGACTCGAAGCTTGTCTGACTCATTGAGTCTTTAGGTTTTATGATCCGGGTAAGTGCCCGAGTGGAGACTCGGAAACCGGGCGGAGAGGAGAGACCGATAGCCCTAATTGAAGGTGTCAAGTGGGAGAGAGAAGTTGGGAATCGATACGCTGACAAGAGAGTGGCCATTTTAGATGATCACAGGAGTGACACGTAAGCATACCAAAAAAGGTTTAGATGAAGGGCTTTTGTGGCCCAATATCTGTGTCCTCTTCTTAGACCCAATACACAAGAAGTTCCAAAGGAATATGAATTATCATTTAGGCATGTAATATTAAATATGCAATATTAAAAGTATTAATTAAAAAAGATTTTATTTAATTTTGATGACATGATATGTATTTCAAATAGTATTATTATAAAATTAAATATCATTACATATTATTTTAAGTATTTTATTCTGAATGTAAAAAATAAAATAGACCCTAATTCTGAAATAAGGAGAGTTTAAAATGGACTGATTTTGTGAAAATATTTATCTAGAATATACTGATTTTTAATTAACTCTTTTTGTTGCATTGTAACTTAATGAGACATATTTTGAGCAGAGACAAGAAAAATTAATAGAAAGATAAAGTTGATGAGATTTTCAATTAAATATGAGTAATGATATAATAAGTATATGGATGTTACGATTAATGATTAAAAAACTCATCTAGTTTAATTGATTTAATCGTAAAATCTCATAATTGTCTAATTTTTTAGTTTGATTTTTAATTTTTTGGTTTGATTTATTTTAGTAATTTTTGTTGTTAAAAATTGAAAAGTTTATTACTTAATTAGTCAATTTTTATAAATTAATAAGTTCTTATAAACAAAAATAAATCAATTAATTTTAATTTAAAAATCTTTTTTCAATTAAACTTTAAAATTTTGTTGCGTAAGAATCATCTTTTTTAATCATATTTAAATTTCTTCAATTTTATTCAATATTTAGTCGATTTTACGATGATCTAATACTAGTTGAATCTTTTAAATCTTAAATTTATTGTCTTAGTAGTTTAACTTTCGATTCGATTTACTGGATACCAACATCCATTAAAATAAGGAATGGTTTAGGTGTATATAATCCAATCGAAAGGGGACAGAGCCTTTGGGGAAAGAAAATAATAATTTCTTTAAAGGAAAACGTAATTCACGAGTTCTGCTCGTAAGTTCCAAACATCTCTACATAACAATCCAACATATTAGTGTCATTCATGGTCTTATTTTTAAGTTCATTACTAATTATCTTCAATCATCTTTTCTTTGTTTTATCTATATCCTATCGTAGCATATAACATATATGTATTATACTATTTATGTTCTTTTCTTTTCTTTTTCTTATAACTAGAAAAATGGGTAATCAATAAAATGTTCAAATTTAACTTTCTTGCATTGTAAATGATATTATAAATGTTTGATAAAAGTAAGAGAACATATTTGACATAGAGATTTCTTGTTTGATGAAATAATATAATTCAATCAGAAATTAGCGAGTTTAATCTAAATTGATCAAATTTTAGGTTTTAAATCAATTTTGAATATTCTTTAAATTTGAATTTTAATAAGGTTCATACTTCAGGACCAACCGGACCTGAATTTTGAACTTCTATTTTAACATAAAATATCTTTTATATTGATGAATGATAAATGTGAGAAGATTAGAGTTGTTTTTACTTACATATCAATTTAGAAACACTTTTTCCGCAAGATTTATTGTAGGAAAAAGATAATTTGAAACTTCAAGTTGCCAATTATATTTTTTATGAAAATGGTAAACTAATTTGTGGAATTTCGGATACGAGTGTTTAATTAATTCGGACTTTGCTTAGTGTTGATTTGGGACCGTGCCTTGGATTGAAATCTGAGATCATCCCTTACTGTCTAACCAACAGAAGAAGTAGAACAATTATCATTGCCTTGCTTGGTCATCCCATCAGTCATGGTAACGAATTGAGCCTCTATCTTTCAGTACCTAGTTTGATTGTTTGTAATCAGACAAAATAATAGCAAGAAAAAATTGTAGTAAAGTAGAGCTAGATTGCATGATTGGTTTGTAGGAAAAAGATAACAAGGATTCAAACCATCCTTCAATACTTCTCTCTCCCCTTACCCTTATAATGGCAATGTATGCCACCTTGCCATAAATTTTTACTTCTTAAGTATTATAATGCTACGTTTTGACTTTCATTGCTTCCAACTTCCTTCTTGTCTGCATTTCAAGTTTCACTAATTTTCGCTTTTTCCCTTTTTTTTCTCTTCTAGTTGTTTTGCTCTTTGTTGATTGTACTTTGTGTTATGTTCTCAATTGTCCTAATTTATACTTAGCTTTTAATTGCTTCATATTTTTACTTATAACATTTTGACTTCTCCATTAATACATCTTGTGCATAGTTTTTTAACCAAAAGATGTTCATGCAACAATCAACTTTTCTTTTAGCATAGAATATAGGCATCATAGATCAGTTCTAGGTAAATATTTTGAGAAGAAATATAGATTTGCATCTGCAACAACTTACCACAATGTCAAGTTGTTGATAGTAACCTTGAATACAATCTCAACTTGGTGTCAGGCTTTCAGGTTTGAACCAAACTAATTAAGTTTTGAGTCAATTAAAGTTTGATTAAACTTTGGGTTGCTCATGCTTATTCCAACCTGATAGGGCTTCACGTCTAAGCTTATGATAAATAACTCAAGTCAAACTTAAACTTGAGAAAATATTTAAGCCGAATCTAATCCATAAAGGTTTCGAGCCCAAGTCCACTCAGTTTGTTGCCATACTTAATCTTATTTTAAGGAAAAGGAAGGGAATTCTAGCAACATTATGTGACATCCAGAAAGTATTGATGAAGAACCCGATAATTATCTCATCAGCTTGGAAAACAACTAAAGAATGAATATGATTTAATACTTGACTACAATGAAATGCATTGGTTTCAAAGATATAAAGAAGATTGAATTGAATTGAGCAACAAAAATATAAGGTTCTTCAACTTAATCACTATTTATCCATAGAGGCCTAACTTGATAAAATCACTTCATAATAATGAATAAATTTTAAAAAGTGACCTCTCTAAACAAGAAGTTGAAGAACAGTTTAAACAATTCTATGAAGTGGAGCAAATTAGTGAACACCCACATTATTACTAAGAATTCAATAATTATCTCTTCAAACTATATGAGGATTGTCTATTCAAAGTTACAAATAAAGAAAGAGATGTCAAATTAAGAAATACCTAATCTTTTAATACTTTTTAATTTAATAATAAACTTTTAAAAAAAATTGTTTAGTGACTACCTTTTAAAACTTGTACGAATTTTGAAAGGTTAATTACTAAATTAAAAACTTTAGAAAATTTGCCACTAAACTAAAAAATAAACAGAAGGTTAGATACTTTTGAATCTGTCATCCTATAAAAAATGCTCATAATAGTTAAAAGTATGAGCGTATTAGAATCTTCAACTACAAAAGGATTTAACCCTTTATTGGTAGATGGTGGAAAATAAAGTGATTTGAATGGTGCAAACAACATTTGAAAGCATGTCCTTTTAATTCTCCTAAACTACTTTTTAGATTGTCTCAATCTCAAAAGTTTCCCAAACTCAAATGATCAAGGATCTCAGACTTACTTTCTTTTATAACATGGCTATTAAAATCATCTCCAAGGTGATAACCACCATAATCAAATCTTATTTCGGTCAATTAGTGAGTCCTTATCAAAATAACTTCATTTTTAGAAGAACAAGAATAGAAAATATAATTATAACTCAAAATTTTTTTTACTCTATAAAAAAGAATAAACGAAGAAAAAGGTTTTATTATTATAAAAGTCTATTTGAGAGAAAGTACTGTTTGATTGCAAAATAACATTATCTAAAAGCTTATGATAGGGTTAGATGAGATTTCATAAGTAGTATTCTTAATAAATTAAAAATCCCTCACATAATCAAGGCCCTCATCAACCTACTGGTTTCGAAAATTATTTTTTCTACTTTAAAGAAATGAGAAGAACTTGAACAATTCACCCCTTTTAGAAGAGTTCAATAAGAGAATCCTTTATTATCCTATTTGTTTGTACTCTGCATGAAATTCAATTACAAGTGAAGTGGAAAGGAGAAAGCAAGAACCTCTCGCACTTTCCAAGAAAAGGTTACCTATTTCTCATTATTTTTTGGAGATAACCTTCTTTTTACAGTTAAGCTTGCATGCACCAAATGAGTTATGTGCTGAATTGCCTGTAAAATGTCTATTTATCCTCTGTACTGAAAGTTAATTTTGATAAATCAAAATTTTGATTCTCATTAAATATTGCATAGCAAACCAAATTTGTATTAATCTTCAAGTTGGGTAAGTTACAAAGAACTTGACCAATATGTAGAGGTGCCACTACTACGTACAAAAGTTACTAGAACTTAAAAAGGTTACGAACCAACTGCCAGGTTGGATATTTAAGAACATGTCTACAATTGGGAGAGAAATTCTTATTAAGTCACTATATTGTCTATTTCTTTATATAATATATAGAGGATAAAACCTATAAAAGGCATTTGTGATAAGCTTAACTAAGAAATACATCATTTTTATAAACAGGTACTGATCCAAGTAAGAAACTACATTTGATTACTTAGAAAAAGGTGTGCAAACCTAAAAGGAAAGGAGGATTAAGAGGAAAAAATACAGTTAACAAAAATCAAGCATTTTATTACAAAGCTATCCTGAAAGCTCTTGCATTAAGACAATAACCTATGGAAATATGTGTTGTTTTACAAATATGTTGGTGTTGGTGAGTAAAATAAAAGAAATAGAAACAAAGATTTATTGCACTGAAAGCAAGACACTTTTTAAATATTTATCAAAGAAAATACAAGGCCTATTTTTATAGGCTCACATTTGATAGAAACCAAGCTAAAATTAAGCAACTAGACAAGAAAATAGGGTTGAAACATAGCCACCTAAGTCACAACAAATCTATTGTAAGAGAAACATGATATTGATAAAGTAAGAAAAACTCCAAAAATAACAAATCCATTATTACTAAAACTTAGGAATCAAATATAATTTTTGCTAAAAAACAGAAATTAGTTCCAACAATTTTGAAACACTACTCAACACTCCCCTTTGCTTCAAAATTGCATATTCTAAGTCTTTGTTAAAAGTTATAATAAAGAGCCTTTGTAAGAACATCAACAACATATTCATTTGTTTGATAGAAATTTAGCTTTATTTATCCTTTTGTTGTGAGTCTGCAAATAAAATGGTACCAGATGTCGATGTGTTTTGTTCAATTATGGAAAGTTGGATTCTTCATCATTGTAGTTGTTGCTTTGTTATCGCATATTATTTTTATTACATCATTTTACTTATGATGAACAACAACCAACAATCTTTGTAACCATATAGCGTAACATGCTGCAACATACTTTGCTTCTGAAGATGACAGTGTAACCACGTCCTATCTCTTTGAGCTCTACAAAACTGTTGTAGAACCAAGGCTGAAAACATGACCAGAAGTGTTTTTTTTTGTCATATACACATCTTACCCTATCACTGTCACAATATCCAAACAAGATAAAACTTGTTGCCTTTGAATGTCAATGCCCAAAATCAACAGTTCTGGTAATGTAGCATAACAGTCTTTTTGGTGCACCTAGATGCTGCCTTATAAGACTATGCTTATCCTTAGACTATACACTCATACAATAGATGATATTTAGTTGATTATGTGTTAAGTAGTTTAGCCCACCTATTAAGCTTTTGTATTAACTTTGGTCAATAGACTCTGTATAATCTTCAAGTTGTAATTTTTTATTAAGATTTATAGGTGTAGTTGTTGCTTTTTAGTTGTGCATCCTAAACCTAAACAAAAGATCTTTCACATACTTTCTTTATGAAAGGAATATCCCATATTCTAGTTGTTTCACCTCAAGTACAAGAAAGTATTGCAAAATTCCCAAATTTTAACATTTCAAACTCATTTTGCGCATGACTTAAATACAACAACTAAGGTTTTAGAGGACCCCATGTAAATCATACCATCAAAATAAATGCAAATTACCAAGAATTCACCATTACCATGCTTCTTCATATAGTGTGGGCTTATTTTTCAAGAGATATGAGTCTTTTTTTTACTATGCTTGTAGTGCTTGCTTTAATCTATAAATAGCTTTCTTAATCCTAGAAACCTTTTTCTCATTGTTATTGATAACAAAGCCCTTAAGTTAGGATATATATACTTCCTCTTCTAACTTCTTATTCAAAAAGACTTAACATGAAATTGATAAATGAGCAAATTCAATTTAGTAGTTAGGGATAGAAGAACTCTCACTGTTTCAAAGCGAGAAATGAGAAAAATTTTTTTGGTCAAAGTCAATAACTTGATGTCTTGCATATCCTTTAACAACGAGCCTTACTTTGAACCTCTGTATGCTGCCATCTACATGATACATTATTTTGAACACCCACTTGAGTCTAATAGGAGTCTTGCCTTCTAGAAGATCAACCAATTCTCATTTTTTATTGTGCTCGGTCACCCTCATTTCTTCCATCATTGCAACTTGCCATTCTTCACTTTTAGCAGCTTCTTCAAAGTATATGGGCTTTATCACGTACAAAGCGAATGAGCATAATTTATAAATCTTCTTAAGATATCTTTTTTTTAGGTTTGTTAGAAGTTGAATATGAAGATCAACTTATAGAAGAAGCACAATTATTGCCTGGAGTTGATGAAGCACTATTGGTTCTTAGAGTTGAAAGTGAGTTGCGATCACTGCCACCATACTAATTTGTTGGTTCTGCATTATGAGTTACAAGAAAACCTTCTATAATTGGGGAGTCATTGTTGTTGTGTTTTTTTTCTCCCATATCCGGCTTTCTGCTTCATTAAATTTGACATTCTTGCTAATGATCACCTTGCCATTTACGAGGTTATATAGCTTTTATGTTTTGGATTGGTTACTATACCTCATAAAGATACATTTTTCTAATTTTTTTGTTAAGTTTAAAGTGAGAAATAACCAAAGCTTATGCAATATAACTGAAAAATCATAAGTGAATTACCTTAGGCTTATGACCTTTTCACACCTCATATGTAGTTCAATTGTAGACATACCTTGTAAAAGAGATATTTAGAAGATAGATTGTTGTTGTTATCGCCTTTACTCAAAGTCTCTTTGGGACACTTCTCCCTTTCATTACTCTTATATTTGTCTCGACAATAATGCAACTTTTTTGTTTCACTACATCATTTTGCTTGAGTGTATAAGGATTTGTGAGCTCTCTGTGAATGCCATTCTCCTCACATAAAGTGTTAAACTCATATAAAACAAACTCACCGCTTTGGTCTCTTCGAAATGTCTTAATTTGACACTCATTTTGCTTCTCCACAAAGGGCTTAAATTTCTTGACAATTTTAAACGCTTCATATTTAAATCTAAAGAAATATATCCAGCTTATGCAACTTATAAGTATCAATAAACAACAGGAAATATTGAGTCCATCTTAAGGATTCAATTGACATTAGTCAGCATGTACCAGTCTAAGATAGGTTGAAGCCCTCCAGGCTTTGCCTATAGGAAATGATGGTCTACTTTGTTTTCCATATACAGAACCTTCATAAAAATATGAGATTATCAATTTTAGGCAACACGACAACCATATCTTTATTGCTTAACAATTGTAACCTTTTAAAATTCAAATGACCATACCTCAAATGCCACATACTTGCTTATGAATTTTCTTTAGCTACCAATGCACTACTTTCATCAAAAACTGAAACATCAGGTGGAAACAAATAGTTTAGGTTCATTTGAACATAAAAAATTTTCCTACCAAATTTCTTGTCATGGTGCTATAAGAATCATTATCAAACAGAACATAATAACCACTCATCACCAACTATCTAACACTCAACATATTATAGGTTAGACAGAGAACATAATGCTTTATATTAACATGTGAGGTTTTAATAACAACCGTACCTTTGCCTTCAACTTTGATTAGCTTGTTATTCCAAAGCCAAACTTCTGATTTTTGCGTCATCAAGTTCCTTGAACAACAACTTTGTGCAACACATGTGGTTAGAGCAACCATTATCTATGAACCAGACTTCATTCCACATAGCATCTATAAAAAAGTGAGCCATGAACAAATTACTATCCTTTTATGACTTGGTAAATTTGGTATGCTTATGCTCATCCTTTTGCTTAATCCAACAGTCAACTTTTGGATGACTGTGTTTTTTACAATATAAACACTAAATTGTGCTTGTGTTGAAGTTGATCACCTTGACCTCTGCTACGAAAATCGCATTTGCTCTATCCACGACATCCAAAGTTTCCTGACTTTCCTTTGGAATTTAGTCCCCCCC
>JANSVA010000003.1:35564953-35607231 GCA_025504915.1 Erythroxylum reticulatum | reverse complement strand
TTATCATACCGGTTTAACTTCTAGTTCGGTTTTTAAGACATTTATTTTTTTAAATTTTTTCTCTAATACTAATCAAATTACATTAAAAACTTTGTACTTAAGATTCTATTTAATTGCCTTTAAGATAAAATTTTAATATAAAATACACTTACATGAAATAATATAAAATTTATGAGTTCCAATGGCTTAATTTAAAGATTCAAATCGATATTTTTATATTAAAAATTATTTTAAGATGAAATTTTCTTAATTCTTAATCATTAATTCATTAAATCATTTACTTTAAAATATTATATGTGATGAATGTTGGGTAAGAATATCTATTTGATTCAAACAATTGCCTAAACGAAAACAGAAACAAGCTACAAATTGTCACCCAAATGAATGCCCATTAAGAGGTTGTAGAGATTGACATCGACTTTAATTGAAATCGAAAGGTCTTGGAATAAAATTTGATGTAGCAGAAAGTCAGAAGAGATGCCACATTCAGAGTCACTCGTGCTTAAATTATTCTGTCTTCTTTAATTTGGGTCCAGGTACATTATAAAAGCAAAAAACCCATTTGGAATATATGATTCACGCTCATGTATCTAGAAGATTATTTGTTAAACTAGTCACCCGTATTGACTTTCTACATTTGACTTTTCTCAATTCCTTATATAATATCAAACAACATGACCAAACCCATTATTATTAAACGTTTGGTGCAATTAAACGACACTACATAGGATTTGCTTTGCTGGATTCGATTCCCTGTTCACGACATTTTGAAACATTATCACATATCAATTCTTATTCTCTGTGCCTACCTTTTATAAACATATTATTAGCTGTGTATTGACTTGTTTATCACTAGCAACTTTGTGCTGCACCATTAATGTTCATAGTGCTTACTTTAGACATGACATAAAGTAATGACCAATTGCCTCTTATTATGATGTATTATAAAACAAGATTAGGTTGACTAAAAGGCGTGACTAGAGGGAATGAAATCGCTTAGAGATTGTCTTCGTGATCTTGATAGATCTTAACGAATCACTGGCCGGAGCATTGTATCCGCTCATCAAAGGGCTGTTCTTATTGACCGCAAACAAGTCTTGTTTGCTTGCGAGGGTTGCAAACTCTTGGTAGATGGATGACTTTTGAGCAATGGAGCACATGAATCAATGTATCGCCTACAGGTTACTGAAATCACTTTCCGTAAAACTATTGACCTAATTTTTGGTGTTGGGATCGAATCGGTTTAATTAGGATTGAACTTGTACTACTTTTTAACTTATGAATGATTTAAAATTTTAATTAAATTTGGACTTTTGTGGTCAAATTTTATTTCAACATCTTGATAAAAATTTTTATTTTATTGATTTAATATATAATATTATTTTCGTCTATATTTTTAGTTTGACTTAAATTGAATCAAAATTTAAAAGTATGATTTCGATTAGAAAGTTAAAGATTATTATGTTAGTTTTAATTCTCTATTAAAATGTGTTTTGCTTGTTGATCTTAGGTCGAGCCGACCTAGTTCGAATTAATAGCTAATACAAATCAATGATTGCTAAACAAGACTTTCACCCACTAGTTCATGAAGTCATAAACGAAACTTAGTAGCTTAAGATTCAAAACGTTAAATCACTTGGACTAATAATGTTTTAACTCTTTTTCTCAGAAGATTATTTCTGCCCTTGTATAACTTGGTCTAGAAAGGAAAAGATACATGTGATTTGAAATTCCCGTCAGTTTTGGATTCAAAGGTTTAGTTATAAGAGTCAGCTATTTCATGCATCTTCTGTAACCCACGATTGACCCTAAATTTAATGTTGAGAAATTAGAACTTTGGACTTTGGCTCTTCCCGTGCTACATGTATCTTGTTCCCTTGTGATAAACAGCTCGCCTAATTGAAAGCTAACATTATCCGTATCCCAATCCCACATAAATGAACGAGGAGGCGACGTTGATCACAAAAATGAGAGGACCCTACCAAACTATTTATTCAAGAACAAAGTGGTAGAGCCGATTACATAAGAGGAACCAACCTTTCCAAGTCCACCTTTGTTCTATCTCTCCCTACTAACCTTTACAAAATATTAAAATTGAAGTGCAAGGTGAGGTAATGTATTTAAGTGTGGGTTTGGCAATGGGATGACCCGGTTGTGCCTACTTAGGCTCGAGTTTAATATGAGATTTTCAACTTGAGAGTTGAGTTTAATAATTTCGTTTTACTTAAAAAAAGTCATTTTAAAAAAAATTTAAAGTTTGGTCCAAGTTAGACTCGTGATTTAACAAAAATTTGAGTTTCTCTGAAGTTTGATTAAATCGAGTTTGGACTTAACTGTTATTCTTACTTAAATAAAATTCCTTTATTTTTAAATTATTGAAGGATATTTTAAGATTTAATTTTATTAAATTTAGGAAAAAACTCATGATATTAAAATTATAGAAAAAAAATCCTTCTAAATTTCAATAAGTTCTTTTCTCATACTTGAGTTAAAAACATGTAACACATATAATATAAATATCAAACATAGAATAATCAAATACTATTTACTTAATGATTCATATCACCGTTTCAACTTGAATCTAACAAAATTAAATCTGATTCAAAATAATAATCTATTATAATTATCTTAAATTATTAATTAAGGTCAAATTTAATTGGTTTAGGTTAGATTTAAGAGCTAAGTTGAATTATCAAATTAATAACATTTGATTAGTTTACGTAACATGTTTATATGTATTTCATTGTTATTTTGTAAGTATAAAGGAAGGATTTTTTTTTGAAAAACTAAAAATTAGAATGATTTTTTACCCTTAAATTTATTTAAATATAAAATGGAAATACGCATGTAACTTTGTTCCAATACCAAATTCTACTTTAATAACTTCACATAAACTTAATAAAATAGTAATTTTAAACATTTTCTAATACTATAAAATATTTTTAGATAATTTTGATCAATTCAAATATGATTGAGAAAGAGTTGTAATAGAAATAAATTTCTATTTTTTTACAATTAATTTTATAAACTAAGAAGACTATGCAACTTTATATCCATATTTCTTAATTCGCAAAATAGATTTTCCTGATGATTCATGTAATCTAGGAATGATAATGGGCCGACCCATAAATTTAAATTTAAATGTTTTCAATGGATCAGTTTAGACCCACTTAAGGTCTAATTCTTGTAATCAAAACGATATCGTTTTGTTTATAAGAGTTGAGTCTTAGGTAAGCTTGAGTTTGAATAACTCAGGCTTGAATTCAATTAAAAAAAGTGTTATTTTACACTTTTAATTTTAAAAAAATTAATAGGATCGGTCAGGGCTGGCTAATCATATTTGAACTTTTTTTTAGTACAATGGCAAGAAATAAATCAAAAACTAGCGCATATTTCGAGAATACAATGCTCCTTGCGCATCTCTGTAAAGTCGCTCCTGCACGACCATTGGAGGCTCTTGTAGGAGGTGCAGGCCCGAACTTAATAAAATTGCAAAAATCACCAATCTATTGACACATCAATTTCCCTCGCGAAAAGCATGTTAAATGTGGACCTCCCAGGCACGGTGTAAAAGACCTCTGATACCTGCAACCAAAGAAATATCCTCAGTTAGAACTATTTGGGAGGAAGAGAGAATGCTAATGACTTCTAAAGAATCCACTTCGACGACGACGCGTCAATAGCTCAGATCTCAGGCCAATATGAGTCCTGAGAAAACTCCCCAAAGTTTTGCAGATAAAGGCAAACCTCTCCCAATATTCTTCTGAAACCCACCACACCACTTCCCATTACTATCTCAAATTAATCCTCCAGCTAAGGCCTTGGTAGACCCTTATTTAACTGCCCCATCTGAACTTAATTTCACCCAACCCTCCAACAGATTAGTCCAACCCACTAAACTCCCCATATGCAAGCCCTGGGTCGGAAAGACACAATTTTTCATAGTTCTAGCGCGTGCGATCCAGTCTACATAGTCCATTACGGCTTTGGTACTATCGTCCGGCCATACAAAGCCCCTCTCAAATAGACTGTTGTTCCTCCATTTTCATATGAACCAACAAGCGACTCATAGATTGTAGCCCACTCTACCTGCTTGACTGTTGAATGTTTCATTAGGTTGGACGCCAGCCACATCCCCTCGCTTTGTTGGAAGAAGCTCGTATCTACCACCTCCAGGGAAAATTTACTCCAGAAAGCTTTCAGTCTCGAGTAGTCTCGTACCGCACACAACGCTGTCTCTTCTTGTCTATAGAAGTGGCAATTGCTATCTGTGGCGATATGCCAAATCACTCGCTATTGATTAATCAGTAGTTTTCTTTTAACCAATAGCCAAAGAAATGACCTAATCTACTAAGGTCCAACTCATTTCTAGATAACCTCCCAAAGTTTGTGATTCATGTCCATGGAGTGTCCTTCAATTAAATTATATTCTGATGCCACTGTAAACCTCCCATGGGTGGTGGGTCCCCACTCCAACGGTTCTTCTCTTATATCCTCCACAGTAGGGCGGATAGTCACTAGCTCCAGACAAACTGTGGAAGAAAGGTACTTCTGAAACTCTTGCTAGAGCCAATTACCCCTTCATTAGTGTAGTTTGCAATCGTAGCGTACAGAATGTTATCCGAAATTTGAGAGGTTGCCACAAGGATAAGTGGTTCCCATCCATCCACCTAGTTATCCAGCTAAAATAAAATTTGCCTCCCATTACCTAATGTCTATTTGCTACCTTATCTTACAATCGACCAGGTTGCCGAAAATCCCCGCCATATTATCGAAGCCCCTGACCTATCGATTGTTTGGGGTATATGGTAAGTATCTAGCGATATTTAGCTCGGAGTATCTAGACCTATAGGGTTGTGGGCTTAGTTAGCAAAGCCTAACCTAGCTTAGACAATAACACATTATTGGTAGGACAGAGCCGTTTAATGCCTAGTCCCCCTGCAAACTTTAGCTGACAGACAGACTCCCAATTAATAAGGTGCATTTTTCGCTAATCGATCATTGAGTCCTATATAAAATCTCTCATGGTTTTCTCTAAGTCATCACAAAGCTGACGCGGAAGTCGGACCGTTTGTATCGTAAAAATTGGAAGGGCTGAGATGACTGACTGGGTTAAGGTAATTCATCGGGCTAGCGACAAGGTCTTTGCACACCATCCTGTGAGTTTCTTCTGAGCATATCTAGGATTTGTTGGTAGGTGTTTCTTGACATTTGTTCATGCATCAATGGTACCCCCTAAGTACTGGGCAAGATTATTCGTACAATTGATCTGAAGTCCATGATTGAGTTGTCGCGCAATTTCTTTAGAAACGTTCTTCGAAAAGAAGATCCTAGTTTTTGTGGTACTAACTTTTTGACCTAAAGCTAAACAAAAGGTCTCCAAGGTCCTTGCTATCATTTGCATCTACAAGTCAGCTGCTTTAGCAAAAAGAACGAGGTGATCAGCAAAGAACAGGTGGGATATGGGGGGTCCCATTCGACTCAGCTTAATAGGTTTCCAATTCTCACAGCCCACCTCCCTCGAAAAAAGGTGTCCGTCTCTATGTAGAGCACAAAAAGATAAAGTGAAAGCGGGTCACCTTGTCGAATACCCATCGAAGGACTGAAAGGTTCAGAAATAGTGCCTTGCCAGGCGATTTGTAAGGAAACTGTCGTTACACAATTCAGAATGACATGAATTAGTTTATCTGGGAGCCCAATATCCATTAGTGTGTCCTTAATAAAAACCCAGCAAAAACGGTCATAAGCTTTTTCCAAATCCACTTTTATGGCTAGATAACCTGTCCTGCCGGTCTTCTTTCGCATCGACTGAATAACCTCTAGGGCAATGATAGTAATGTCGGTGATATACCTACTAGGCATGAAACTGTATTGGTTCTCCGCTACGAGATGATCCATGTGTGCTTTCAACCGATTCACAATGACTTTAGAGATGACCTTATAGAGGACTGTACACAGGCCATTAGGTCCATATTGAGAAATCTGCTGCGGAGTTGGGATTTTGGGAATTAGAACCAGGAGGGTTTGATTCAAGTCCTTTTCCAATTTGTCCAATTGGAATATCTTTTATATAAACTCCACCACTGCTGACCCAACTTTTCCCCCATTGATTATAGAAAAACAGCACATTGAACCCATAAACTCCCGGGGCTTTGTTTGGGTTCATATCGAAGATTGCACTACTGATTTCAGTTTCATGGACTGATAGTGCCAACCCCTGGACCTGTTCCTTCGAAATTGAAGGGAAATCTCCTGAAATTGGAAGTTGAGTATAATCCCCATCTTCATGAGTGTAAAGTTGGACAAAAAAATTATGGACTAACAGGCGCAATTGTTCCGAATCAGTAACGAGAGTCCCAGTTGAATCAGTGAGTCTGTCAATCCTCAATTTCTTTCTTTTGGAAAGGGTGATAGTGTGATAGTACTTGGTATTTCGATCACCCTTCGATATCTACTCATACCGGGCTTTCTAGTGCCAGAGCAGTTCCTCCTCACACAGAACTTGCAATAGATCTCTGCTCAACTTTTCCTCCAAGTCAAAAAGCGATTCCGAATTATCGACATTCATTGCCCTTTAAATTCCATTCAACCTGGCTACTAGTCTTTTTTTTCCGGTGGATAATATTTCCAAAAACATGGGTATTCCAACTCACAAGATGTTTACAGAAGCGGGCTAAAAATTTACTCATTGTCTCCTCAGCTAGGGGCCAATGCTCATCTGCCACCTCATTAAAACTTAAATGAGTGATCCAGGCATTTGGGAAGCGGAAAGGCGGGGCTCTTGATAGCCTCGGTTGCGAGCTGAGTAATTGAATCAGCATAGGCCTATGATCCGAACCAAGGAAGGGTAGATACTGATTCACCATTTGGGGGAACACCTATAGCCAATTTGTCGAGCCAAACACCCTATCCAGTCGAGCTTGAACCGTTCTTCTCCACCATGTATATTTCGATCCCACAAATCCCAAATCATGTAGGCCATACCGATATACCTAATCTTTAAAGTGTTTATTAACCACTCGCGTTGAGATAGCTCCTCCCCTTTTATCTGAGATTTCCAGTTGAGCATTAAAATCCCCTCCCATAATCTCGGGTCTAGTAATAGAGCATCCAATCCAAGTTAAAACTAGCCAGAGCGTAGACTTCGAGGATACTTACGAACTAGCATAAACTGCAGCAAGGTCAAATGAACCCTTCCTAAACTTGATGGTGGTATGAATAAATTCTCGATGAGCGATAATTAACGAGAGATCAAATTTCTCCTTCCAAAGGAGCCAAATTCCTCCCGAGAACCCATCTGCTTGTACTTTAAAGGAATAAACAAACCCTAATGACAGGATTACGTCGTTAAACCCTGATCCATTAATTCGGGTTTCCATCAACGCCAAATGCCCGGTTTGTAAATAAGTACGCAATATGGTCTGAAAGTCAGACCCTCCTACCCCTTGACAATTCCATATCAGTATCGACATACTAAATTTTGAGCGAAAAATACTACCCTATATCGGGGCAGTAGCTATGCCTCCAACTTGGTCCTCCCGGTGTTCAACTTCCTGAGTGTGTAGAACAATCTCCTCATCCTGGCTCTGTTCAGGTAAGTCAGCCTGTCCACTCGATTCCGTTGCTATATCTGGAGGTTTGGTGGGTGGGATTGCAGGTACAGCTTCCCCTTTCCTGTCCCCCTCTTCGGGTGCCTCGACTCTCTCCATCAGTTAGGGTTGCTCCTCAGCATCCGACTCCTGGTCCGCAATTACCAGCCTATCACAGACCATTTTAGTATGAGTCGGGATCTCAACTGTTAAATTCTTATCCGTAATCGTGGGATGGAGTTGGACTGTATGGGACGTAGCTGATTCCTTTTCTTGACTCTTGATGGCTAGGACCTATCCCCCCGGGTTTGTTGGGACGTGACTACCGATTTTCCTTTGAAACCATTTTTTAAATTTCTCAAGTATCCGATAGTCGAAGTTGCCAGCCCCTGGGTCATGGGCTTACCATTACCAACGAAAGTGGACAGGTTAAGTTGATGACCAAACCTCGAGAAATTTACTTGACTTGATGGCTCTGGAAAACTAGAAGCCTTCTCTTCTCTATCCTCTACATGTGACAGTATATCAAATCTTAAGCCTCCCTTTGAAGTAGCTACATTCGGTTGAACAACGTTGTTATGCCCCTGTCTTTCACCTCAGTTTTGTAATTTTTTAGTTGGACTTGGAGCCAAGGGCCATAGCCGTTGGTTGTCCCTTCCAAAGTCCCCTCTTTGGTATTCCCAGTCAGCTTCCTCGTCACTGTCCCTTCCTCACCGTCTCTGCTCGTCGGTGTTGTGTGTTCATTGGGTTCCGATGGCTTCCTCGGGAAGATGCTAGCTTCATGGCTAATCATCCCGCACGTATAGCACACTTGGGGGAGTCCCTCGTACATGACCAACAGAGTCTCTCCATCTAGATCCACACTCGAATGCAGGGGCACACTTAAGTCTATATCCACTGCTATGCGCGCGAACCTTCCTCTTTATGCTTGCATGGTAGCCTCATCGATCTTCACAGTACTCCCTACCAAGTTTCCTAGTGCATTGAGAATCATAGGATGGTAGCGAGCTATTGGCAAATTGGGAAACCGGATCCAGAACACCATGCAGGAGACCTGTGCCTGCGTCGGCTTAAAGGAAGAGAGCCACCGTTGGACAGAGAGCACTTGGCCGAATATCACCCACGGTCCATTAGTCAGCAAGTTGATGCGATCGGCCTCCTCTTTGAATTTTACGAGGAAAAAGTCACGGTCCATGTCCACAATTTTCAATGGATCGTGTGGTCTCCACAGGCTTTGGAGTCGGGTGCTTAGAGTGTGGTATCCCACTTGACAACCCAGGAGCTTAACTACCACTGCTTATCAAATTTAGACTTGAGGTTTTGTGAGAGTAGAAGGCTTCCCCTCGCTCCCCCATGGTGGACGTGGTATCGCCATCTGCAATTTCTACGAGTTCATCTTCCGGCCATATTAGTAACGTAGCAGTTCCGTTCTCTCCTACGTCTCCTGACACTGCCGCACTATATGACGGTTTGGGGTGCTCAGGTTCATCTTCACATTTACGTGTGCGGCCCTTTTTGGATGGTTGTCCCTCTGAATCGAGGGAGTCCATGATGGGGCCAACAAATCGTGCAAAGCTACCCACGAGAACTCACAAGGAAACGCAACCTTCGTCAGTAAAAAACGAACGCAGTCTTCTTTAGCAAAACGAAATTTGTCACCTTTTCTCTGTCTAAAGTCTCTCTAAGTTTTCCTTTCTATGTAGCTTATTATTAGCTACATATCAGAACGTATTTCTGCATAATAAAATTCCTAAAATAGGCTTGAGGAGATTAGATTAGGCCATAAGAGTGAAACTGAAACAGACAGTTTCAATGTGACTAGAATCTCTACCGAATGGGATTGGACTAGCCAGAAGGTGAAACTGGATACGTCAGGCTTTTAACAGTCACTGAATCCATACTATAAAGACTCGTTCCAAACAGAACCTGGGCCTATGACCTAAATCCACATCTTATCTTCATGTGTAACTTTCTTTATTCCTTCCTTTTCTGGACCCGAATTTTGAAGGCCTGTTTATTTTGGTCCATGGTTCCGACCCGGATATGAAATCCACATCCATATAGGCTTTGTCGGGTCGGATCGCTCAAAACGTCGCCGTTATGTGACCCAAAAAGAGACGGTAAATATTATATTCGCCACAGCACTCGACAATTCACCCGCAAACGAAAACGAAGTTTGCGTTAGATCTAAGAGAGCACGACGCAAGCAATATACACACGCCTAATTTCTTCTTCTTCTCTTCAACCGAACGATTGACGCCGACGCCCTTATCCACCAGATCTAGGCCCCATCAAGAAGGTACTATCAGTTCTCTCATTTCTCTTGATTTTCTTTTGCTATGATTGAATCCGCCTCTGTTGAATTTGTTGCTTTTCGTCTCGTTGATTTATGTTCCAATTTGGATTTGTCGTTATGATATTAAAGTAAGGAAAGTTAATTCGGGAACATGATGGGTTTGGTTGATTTGGTAATGTGGGACAAGAAAATGAATAAAAATGGGGTTCTGATTACTAAATGCTTTATACGACAGAGTTGCTGGTGCTCTATTAATTTTGGCAACCGTTTATAGTGACAAAAAGTGTGGTAGATGTGATTAGGCGTTTTCTTCTACGAGTGATTTAAGATTAGTAATTTCGAAAAAAAAAAAGGCTAGGACGAAGAATTCAGTGGTGATGAGTACTTGGAGGAGGTGGTCGTGATTGGAAGTGACTTACACTGGGAAGCAAAAACGGAGTGGATCGGATGGACAAGAACAAGAGTCGTACCGATCTGCTCGCCGCTGGTCGCAAAAAGGTAATACATTTCATCACCTGCATTTTAGCTTCCGAGGCCTTGCTTCCATGGTATCTTGATAGTTGCAGAATTTTGAGTTTGTGACTGAATCTGACGAATGGTAGAAAATAAAACACTGCATTTGTCTGAATCAAATCAGGATTCCTGGAAGCGAAGCAATGACATCACTGTTCTAGCTAGGCAATTTAGATTTTTCCTTTTGGAAGTAGGCTTTTGGTGATTGGAGAAAAACCAGAAGTTGTTTCTCTGTGGTCAAGGTTTTTATTTCTCTTTTTCATGTTCTTCTTTTTACAAGAATCTTTGGCTCTTCATTTGTTGGTGTAATGCTGGGTTCAAGAAGTAGTGAGAGCATTAGGTGGAATCAAAAGTGAAATGTGAAATTTGATGTTATATTTTTCTATATTTGCTTTCTTGACCAAAACAAGAAAAAAGAAAAGGAGTCAAATAAAGAAATCCTAACTTATGATGGAAATCGCTCTTGCTGCATCCTATTTTTGGTCGATACAATCTACAGCTTTAGCCATTTTCTTTTCCTTCTCTTTAAATAAGTAAGCAGTGAAGTGAAATTGTTTTTAGTGGGTATCTCATTCTTGCTATTTTATTTCCAGCTTCAACAATTCCGTCAGAAGAAGGACACTAAAGGCAGTGTTAGTCAAGGAAAATCCTCAAAGAAGTCTGGCAAACCTGACCAGCACGAGTCTGATGGTGATGTTTTGTCAGCTACCAAAGCAATGTCATTGCCACAGGTTCCTGATGCAGAGCCTATATCTGAAAGCAATTCCAGTTTGGGACTCGCAGAGTCTTCAGTCTTTCATACTACGAACAATACCGTGGCTTCTGAAACCTCTGGTATTCAAGTTGTTGATCAATCATCAACTTCCGGGAGTCCTGATGTAGGCATACCTGAAATAGAGTTGAATCAAAATTCTGAGAGCTATTCCGAGGGCCTGGGCACTCGTTATGATGATTCTGCTTGCTCTAACTCGAATTTACTAGATACCAAGCAATCTGTTACTCATGATGTTGAAAGGGCTGTTTCTTTGGGTGTCTCAAATATTTCTGCTGGGGAGACTGCTGAGCAGACTCAAAAACAAGATATGTCTGCAGATATTGAAGTTTCAGCCTCTGGTACTGCCATTCGCATTCTGGATGAAACTTCTATTACAGGAGAAACATGGAGAGAGGATTCATTGCCTTCACAACAAGATGTTCCTGACACATCTCTGAGTCATCTAAAGGGAGATGAGGTAACCAATGTAGGTTGTTCTCTCCTCCTCTTATGCTTTCCTTTCTCATTTTTTAGGGGATTCTATTGGGCATATTGGGACTAGTAATAAATGAATTTGATGTGTGATTAAATTCTCATTTGTTGCTGGGTAGGGGCAATGCAGGAAGCTGATGGCTTGGGTTCAGAGCACTTTGGTAGAAGCTGTGACATAAGGCATGAAGGAGATGCGAGAGTCACTCTATCTGATTGCAATGAAATTGCAGAAAATGTAGGCAGGGCAGTTGGAGAACGTATTAGTGTAGTTGGGGCATCCGCTAAACTGCAGCGAGCTGATAGGGAAGACGACTCATATTCATTTACCGGTACCACTAATGTGTCAGATGGCCCATTGGCATCTGAATCTTTGATTTTAAATGTTGAAATTCCTTTGTTTGTTTCTCATGATCGGATGACGGAGCAGGATGAAGTTGTTGATTTGACTTCTTCATTTGCAGAAAAATCAGAAGTGCTGACTGAATCTGGCATAAACCATGAAGAAGGTAGCCAAGCTGATATTACAGTTGCGGAGGCACTTAATCAGCAGTATATGCCTGAGGATTCTTTTATATTTGTGAGTAAAACCAATGAAGAACCTCTGTTAACTAGTCTACCAATTCCATCTGAAGGCTATAGTGTCTCTGATGGTGGGTGCCCAGTCAATATCCCACACCTTATAGAAGTGATAAAAGGGCTCAGTGAAGATGAGTATAGAATTCTACTGAATTCTAGAGGATCAATTCCTACATTGGATTTTGAGAAAAGCAGGTTGATCTCTTCACAGAATGTGGTTCCAGAGATATTGGAACGACTCAAAGAAGAACTATACATTACAAGTTGTGCAAAGGATACTATCCATGTAGAACTCACTGAAACATATGATCTGCAAACACAGTACGACCACCGGTTTCATCAATTTGAAGGAGAAATCTGTGCATTACGCAATTCACTCAGAGAAGCTTGTGAGAGGAGTACCTACCTTTCTGAAGAGCTTGAATTATGCAAATCTGAACTTCAGGCCAGTGTCAGTGAAAAAGAAGCTCTCCAACTCCAGTTTCTTGCTGCAAAGGCAGAAGTTGATGATGTTTCATCTAGAGCATATGAGCTGCAGAAGACATTGGAAAAGGCAGAGTCGGATATGTTGAGCCTGTCAAAGGAGTCAGCAAAGCACGAGGATGTGATCACATCATTGCAAATGGAAAAAAAGAACTCAAGGATGACTCTTGATTTACGAGAAAAGGAGATAGAGAAACTTGTGGATGAAAAAGATTCTTCTCTGCATGAGAATGAGAAGTTGCTCAAGGAGTTAGCTGACAGCAAAAGTCTAGTAGCTACTTTGGAAGTGGAAATATCAATTTTAACTGCAACTCTTACTTCTGTCACAGATGAAAGAAAGAAGCTTGAAGACCAAAACCAGAATCTGGCCATTGGGAATGAGGACTTATCTGTGGCTCTGTCTGACAGTAAGAGTCTGGTCGAAAATCTACAAGTTGAAACTGCCAACTTGTCTGGGAAACTTGTGTTTGCAACATCTGAGAGAGAGAAGTTCGAAGAGGAAAAAACGCATGTTGTTGAAGAGAATGAGAAACTTTCTTCCGAGATTCTTGTTCTTCACGAGAGGTTGGTTAAAGATCAGGAGGATTACATGCAGCTTGAGGCTGAACTAAGAGAAATGAGATTGCGTGTTGAACATCTAACTGAAGAGAATATATTTTTTAAAAGCAACTTGGATTTATGTGAAACTAAGTTGAAGGATATTGATGCTGGGCATCAAATATCATGTCCTGTTGGAGCTCAGAATCAACTTGAAAGTTCTGAACAACAGAGCAGGGCTTGTGATAATGCACTTGATGAGGTACTTACTCCTCAGATTGATGGAAAACAAGATTATGAAGCTACTATTTCCATTTTGCACGATGTCGTTTCTGGTGAGCTGATTCAACAAGAAGGCTCTGATGATTCCTCTGGTTTAGTGATTTTAAAGAGACACATAGATGGTGCAAATAAAGTTTTGCTTAAACTCGAAAAGGCAATTCAAGGAATGCCAGCAGCATTGAGTAGATCCAGCGAGAAAGTTGCAGCTCCAGCAGTATCAAAACTGATTCAAGCTTTTGAGTCAAAGGTGCATCATGAGGAACATGAGGCAGGTGATAGTGCGTCAGCAGAGGATCAATCTTCTGTAACTGATTCATTTGCATCAACAAAAGAGCATGCAGGAAATTTGAAGGCAGTGCTGAAGGAGTTGCTCCTAGATGTTGAGAAGGTTAGTTCAGCATTCATGGTGGAGCTGAATCATAGAAATACCAGCAATCTTGCAATGCAGGAACTCAAGGTTCAGCATGAGGCATTAATGGTACATACCAGCAATTTAGAATTATCCAACATTGAGCTTGGGGTTCTTTATGAAACTCTGAAGCAACATTTGTTGGCTGTTGAAGAGAAGGCCAAGGAGGATGAGGTTCGTTATGAAACCTTAAATCAGCATGGCACCACTCTTAAAGCAGAAAACAGTGTGCTTGAAGAAAAAGTGGTTCATTATGAATCAAAAATTGAAGAATTACAAAATCAGTTGTATTACTTGCAGCAGAGCTCTGAGATGACATCTATACTTCTTGATCAACTGCAAAATGTCCAAAAGGAGACGGCTGAGAAGGCATTGGCAGCTGAGCAACAATGGGATTCTAGTATTAGTTGCATTTCTGATGCAATGGAAAGGCTTGGTGATTCCATGGGATTCTCAATCTCCACATTATTAACTGGGGATCATGGTTCTGTGGATGTTGTTAAACAGGTTGTTGCTTCTGTTGATTTGGCTGTTGAGATGATCAAAGATATGAAAGGGAAAGTTGATGATACTTGCTTAGATCGTGAAAAAACCTTGAAATTGTTGGAAGAAGTGAATGGAAAGAATAATTGGTTACTTGAAAAGAATGAAGTTGCAAATGAAACGTTGAACCGATTATATCATGAACTAAGCAAGCTTCTGATTGATTCATCTAGTTCCATGGTTGAAACTGGAGACAGTGTACAATATGAGAAATTGCCTGATCTGGTAAATTATGCAAGTTATGAAAATTTTTTGGAGCAACTGCATAATTTTCTGGCTGAGAGGATGCAGCTTCAGTCAATAAATAACAATCTTAATCTGGAATTGGCGAGTCGAATGAAAGATGTTGAGGAATTGAAAAAAAGGTGTATTGATTTAAGTTCTTTGAAAAAATTGATTGAAGATGTTCAAACTGTGTTGAAGCTGGAAAGTTCTCAGGCGGACCTGGATTTGGTTCCCTTTTCGCGCTTAGAGTCACTGGTGTCCTCGCTTATCTACAAGTACAAGGAGGTTGATGAAGAGGTTAGGTCATCCAGAGAAGACTTTGGGTCTAAGGAGATGACACTGACAGAATTTCAAGAATCAGTGAATGAGCTAAATGCTTTGAAACTTGAGCATGAAAATGAAATCCAGCTCTTAAAGGAACGCATAAACAAGGTTGAGGGTGCCCTCATTGCCACACAATCTGATTTACAGGAGAGAGCAAGTGAACTTGAACAATCAGAGCAGAGGGTGTCGTCTATTAGAGAGAAGCTCAGCATTGCTGTTGCCAAAGGGAAGGGTTTGATTGTGCAACGTGACAATCTTAAACAGTCCCTAGCTGAGACATCAAGTGAACTAGAAAGATGCTTGCAGGAGTTGCAGTTGAAAGATGCCAGGCTGCATGAGCTAGAAGTCAAGTTGAAGACCTATTCTGAGGCAGGTGAGCGTGTGGAAGCTCTGGAATCTGAACTTTCATACATTCGAAACTCAGCTACTACATTGAGGGAATCGTTCCTTCTAAAAGATTCCGTACTCCAGAGGATAGAAGAAATTTTAGACTATCTGGATTTACCTGAGGATTTTCATGCAAGAGATATAATTGAGAAGGTTGACTGGTTGGCCAGGTCAGCTACTGGACACCCTTTTCCTCGCGTTGATTGGGAACAGAAAAGCTCTCTAGGAGGTTCATATCAAGATACTGGTTTTGGTGAAACAGACTGGAAAGGTGATGTGCAACCCAGTTCAAATTCAGCAGATGATATTAGAAGAAAGTATGAGGAGCTTCAAAGTAAGTTTTTCGGGTTGGCTGAACAGAATGAAATGCTGGAGCAATCCTTATTGGAAAGGAACCACATGGTGCAGAGATGGGAAGTACTATTGGACAGGATCAGTATGCCTTCACATTTGCGCTCCATGGAAACTGAGGATAGAATTGAGTGGCTGGGAAGTGCAATTTCAGAGGCTAACCATGGGAGACTCTCTCTCCTTCAGAGTCTTGATCAACTTGAAAACCAGTGTAATTCATTGAATGTTGACTTGGAAGAGTCACAAAAGAAAATATCTGTCCTACATGCAGAGTTGGAGGAGTCCCAAAAGAGAACATCTGATATGGCGATGCAACTTCAAGAAGTTATTCATGAGAGAGAGAGTCTTTCTGAAAGACTGGAAAATCTGATGTCTGATAACAGTAAGCTTACGTCAAAGATAATTCAGATTGAATTTGACTGTGGGAAACTTCAGAATGAAGTAACTGTTCTACAGGATAAATTGGTTGAGAAGCTTGAAAGTGAGGCAGATCTGCAGATGATTGATGGCAAAATAGGCCAATTACAGAATTTGATTTGTAATGTGTTGCAGGATCCTGGTACTAAAGATCTTGTTTGCGGTGAAAGCAGTACAGAAAACTTGGAGAGATTATTGAAGAAGCTAATAGAGAATTATCTTGAGCTAGTGCACCGGGATACGGTAGAAACAAACAAATTTCCAGGCTCTAATGCAAATCTTGTTGAGGAAGGGAACAATGATGCTCAAGATATTGATAAATCAGACGACTCTGTTATGCATAGTAAAACGCTGGAGGTAGGGGACCCAAATTTGGTTGGTCTGAAGAAAAAACTTGACGAGACTTTGAATGAACTGATCAACACAAAGGAAGAAAGAGATAGTTATATGGAGAAGCAACAATTATTGATTTGTGAAGTTGAAACACTTGATAAAAAAAGGATGGAGTTGCAGGAGCTTCTTAGTCAGGAGGAGCAGAAATCTACCTCCACAAGAGAGAAATTGAACGTTGCAGTAAGAAAAGGAAAAACTTTGCTACAACAACGTGATGGCTTAAAACAAACGATTGAAGAGATGAGCACGGAGATGGACCAACTGAAATCCGATATCAAGCACAAACAACTTGCCCTTGCTGAATGTGAGCAAAGGCTGAGAGACTTAACCAGTTACTGTGGAAGGGTAGAAGCTCTGGAATCTGAAAGCTTTTCATTGCAGAATCGTTTAGCTGAAACAGAGCATATGTTGCAGGAAAAGGTGCATACCTTATCCATGATTTTGAAGACTCTAAGAGGCATTGATGCTGGCGGTGCAATATCTGATGATGATCCAGTTGGGATGTTGGAACATATTGGAAATCTATGTCAACATTTACATGATGCTGTGGCATCTTCTGAGCAAGAGTCTAGAAAATCTAGAAGAGCAGCAGAGCTTTTGCTTGCAGAGCTGAAGGAAGTTCAGGATAGGAATGATGATCTTCAGGAGGAGCTGGAAAAAGCCACTTTTGATCTTGCAGAACTTGCCAAGGAAAAGGACAGACTTGAAGCTGCCAAAACTGAAGCGCTTTCGTGTTCGGAAAAGTTGTCCTCTGTTCATGCTCAGGAGAAAAAGAAACTTCATTCTGAACTAATGGAGTTAAAATCTGCTGCATCTCAGTTAGACAGAAGTTTCATTGATATTCATAATTTCCTAGCCAATGTTTTCTCTAAGGTGTTGGAGTTTCTACGAGAACTACAGGCTGGGACGGAATCATATCTTAAAGGTCTAGAAACTAATCATTCAATTCTTGTTCCACTTTTCAGTGAATTGGATGCCATTGATAGTTCTCAGAGCAAGGTATTTTCTGTACCACTCCAACCTAAAACTTCTCTTCTACACAGATTATACTCTGCTTGCTTCAGCTTTTTGTTTTGAAGATTTGTATTGCATGTATAACACTTTTTATTACTTTTCAGGTGAATTTCGAGCCAACAAAAACTTCTTCAGAAGGCAAGACACCAGAACATTTTGACGATCATTCCGTTGGAGAAATTTTTGGATTTTTGCAACAATTTTTGAAAAAAATTGATGGTCTGAAATTAATGTCAAACAAACACTCAGTTGCATTGCATGAAAGAGCTAGCATTCTTTCTAAACTAATGGGGATATTATTCGGAGAATTGACATCTCAGAAAGAGTCGATTGAGTCCATGAGGAGGGACTTTAAAAACATAGAATCAATCAAGAAAGAAAAAGAAGCGGAAGTTCTTGTATTGTGCCGGAAGAATGCCTTGCTCTATGAATCCTGCACCAGTTCCTTACTTGAAATTGAGAACAGAAAAGCTGAAGTTCTAGGGAACAATTTGATCTCTGGAGATCTTGGAATGAATTTAGAACTGACAGCTTCTGTTGATGGTGAATGTGCTTCAAGTTTACAAAATTATGTTTCATCTGAGGAACATGTCAAGATATTATCGCAAAGATTACTGACAACTGTGAAGGAATTTGCTTCTTTTAGAAGTGAAATTGTAGAGGGTGAGAAAAATGAAATGAAAATTATGATATCAAATCTGCGGAAAGAGCTGCAGGAGAAAGACATTCAGAGAGAGAGGATTTGCATGGACCTTGTCAATCAAATTAAGGAAGCTGAATCCTCTATGGCAAGCTCCTTGCTAGATCTTCAATCTTCAAAGGCTCATGAAATTGAATTGGAGAAACAGGTGGAAATAATGTTGGGAGAGCAAAGCACATTGGAGCAGAGAATAAGGGAACTTGAAGCTGGCCAAGTGATTTCAAAAGAATTAGAGGAGCGTATCCGATCACTGACTGACGTGCTCACTGCTAAGGACCAAGGTTAGCTTTATAAGTTTTTGCAATTTCCAAATTGTTGTATTACTTCTTGATGTTACTAATAATGGATGCAATTTTTTTCAAAAACAGAAATTGAAGCGCTTATGCAAGCTCTTGATGAAGAGGAGGTTCAGATGGAAGAATTTAACAACAAAATAGAGGGCTTGCAACAAGTTGTCAAACAGAAAGATGCAGAAATTGAAATTCTTGAAACATCACGAGTGAAGGTCCTCAAAAAACTTTCCACTACAGTGAGCAAATTTGATGAGCTTCATTCTTTTTCAGAAGGTCTCGTTGCGGAAGCTGAAAGGCTTCAATCTCTGTTGCATGATCGTGATGCTGAGATCTCATTCTTAAGACAAGAAGTCACAAGATGCACAAATGATGCTCTTGTTGCTTCTCAAGCGATCAGTATGAGAAATTCAGATGAGATTCATGAGTTATTGAAGTGGTTAGAATCACTGATTTTTCGAGCTGGGATCCAAGATGTGAATCTCAATGATAGCAGTCATGTGAATGATTACAAGGATTTGCTTCAAAAAAAGATCACATCTATTTTATCGGAATTGGAGAATGTACAAGCAGTTGCACAGAGCAGGGATTCATTGTTACAAGTGGAGAGGAACAAAGTAGATGAGTTAACACGCAGAGAAGAAGTTCTTCAGAAAACTTTGCATGAAAAAGAATCCCAGCTAAATATGCTTGAGGAAATTGGGGATTCAGGACGACCAAGCACTGTAGTATCCGAGATTGTGGAAGTTGAACCTGTGGTGAGTCCTCTGTTGTACCTAATGCTATTGCATATCCACGCATTCTGAGAAAAATAAACAGTAACATATGCTTTCTGAGATCTGTTCTGTGGTTTTGAAGTATGTGTAGTCACAAATGTACAGCTTTATTGGAACTCTGCTGCCCATCTGCGCCTCTCCCTCCCTCTCTTTTTTGTAGGACTTGTTCTGTTAATAAGAAAATATTCAAGCTGCAATGCTGGCAAAATCTATGTTCGCTTGTTAGGTTGTTTGCAAAATTGTATACCTATATGTTATTTTAACAGCATTTGGTGTCATTGCCTTATGAAGGGAAATTTTCCCATATTCCTTCCCTTTTCTATCCAATTTTGAGACATTGTGCTTCCTATAACATTTATTTACGGATTATGATGAACTTTCGTGCAGATAAATAAATGGGCAGCACCTGGGCCATCCACTGCATCTAAAGTTCGCAGTATACACAAGGCCAACAATGATCAAGTTGCTATTGCTATCGATATGGATCCAGAAGGCAACACTCGACTAGAGGATGAGGATGATGATAAAGGTAGTCTGCCAGGATTATGACATTTTTGTTCATTTCTTCAGTCAATTTGATTCTCCAATCCTACTGACTCATTTCCCCCCCTCCTTACCCAGTTCATGGTTTCAAGTCCCTCGCTACATCTAGAATCATCCCAAAATTTACAAGACCTTTAGCAGACATGGTTGATGGCCTATGGTAGGATTCTGTTGTGTACTTTGTCTCCTGTTGATCCAATATGTTTGGATTGATAGCTGGACTAAACTGAGCTCTTACATGCATTACCAGGGTTTCATGTGATCGGGCATTGATGCGACAGCCTGCTTTACGGCTCAGTATTATCTTATATTGGGCAGTATTTCATACACTTCTTGCATCTTTTGTTTTCTGAGAAGCTTGACTGGTTAGTCCTTTTTTTCTTACTCCAATATACTATCTGCATTAGATTCATTTTATGTGCCTTCCCGATTTTCTTACCCTCTGTATGTTCATTATTATGTAATATGCGATGTCAATTTGCAAGCAATTGGATACTCTTATATTCATAGTCAACACTTCTGGATTCTGTTCACTTCGATAGCTTTGTCAGCTTTGCTTGTAGTGTGTGTAACTTTTACAGTTTCACTGTTTCACAGGCTTGCAGTAGTTTCCAGAGTCGTGCCTCTCATGGACATTGATCCTGATGTTGGAGTTAGATAGATTCACATTGATTAATTATTGATCTCAGCCAGGCAACTGAGATTTTCCATTTTACTTCTATAAATCTCAGATTGGTTGGTTACTTCAAATAAAGAGGTTTTTGTTACAAATACAGAGAATAGTTTGTTCACTTCAAGCCAACCAAGGGCTGTACCATACTCCTAGGATTATCACAGTATTTCACATACATCCTTTCCGAAATTGTAATCAATCAGCACCGGTTGTATATATTGGAAGCGGGCAAGTTTTCAGGCCTTGTTTTTTTTTTTTTTAATTAGCAGATTGTGTATCATCAAACAATTGTTGCTGGATATATCTTTCTTTTTGCTCAGGTGGTCTTGAGTTAGAAATTGCTACTATAAAAGGATTATGTATCTCAATGCTCGTGTGTAAAAGAAGTCTACTGGATTGCAGCATCAAATATGATATTGATACTCATTTAAGGGATAATTAATATTAAAGTGTTCAATTTATTTATTTTTTAATTCAATTTTTAAGTTTTTAAATTTTTTGACAGAGTTGTTAATTTTATAAATTCTTAATAATTTAGTTTAAGATGTTAATAATTTAGTTTAAAATCTTAATAAAGTGTCTTCATTTTCTGAACCTGTTTTAGGAGTAGGTGTTAGTTGAGCTACAGCTTATTGGCAATTAGGACTTATTTGATTCAACCGTTCATGATTCCTCTTTCGTTTGTCCTAAACAGGATGTGGTGATAAGATCAAGTGGTCCTAATTAGACTACTCTTTGGTATGTCTTTATACATAAACCATTTGCAAAAGAGAGAAATAGAAAACTTTGGTGGTTGATATGGCAAAATTTTATTTTCTTGCCAACAAATTTAGGTAAAGAAAACCCATAAAAGTAAGTTCACATTGAAAGGAACCAATAATTGAAAGACAATGGACAATTCTCATCAGGCATGAACCAGAAAAGTTGAAAAAAAGAAGAAGAAGAGATCTTGAACCATCTGGATAGGTAAACCAATATGCTTGCAGTTTTAAAATGCATAGCTTGGTGTTGTTTCAACAGAACACAGAAGAGAAGTTGCACTTGCAGATAGTGAACCCATGTCAGAGGAGCAATATTAGTGAGAGAAAAGTTTTCAATGGAAAGAATTTAACTGGTCATAGAGAAACCTTACTAGTTACAACAGGCCTGAAGGCAAAAAATGAAAAAAAAAAAAAAACTCGAAAGTACACAAAAGAATGGGTGCCCTTAAGTTTGTGCAGCGTAGTTAAAGTTCCAATCTGTAACTGGAGTGTTTAAGTCTTCTTCTTGGGCTCAAAAACGTACTTAATGATTGAATCTTTAATGGACAACAACTCAGGAAACTCAGTTTTCAACTTTGTAGCATCCAGCTCATTGTTACTCCTTGGTGCTGCTATAACCTTGGCTTGTTCTTCCAGATTGAAATTGACCCATTTGAATTTAGGGTCTATATAATCTCTGTACAACTCCAAAATTTCATTGTGGCTCACTACTCCAGGATTTGTGAAGTTCCATATGCCTCTGCAATTTCTTTTGGCCATCTCGATGGAGATTGGAAGGAGCTCATCTAGAACCGTCATGCTATTTGGAATGTTCACCACTTTATCATAACGAGCAATTTTGGTGATGAAGTTTCTTGGATTACTTAGATCAGATGATATAGGCATTCGGACTCGCAATGTGCAGACATTTTCATATTCTTTCAGAAGCTCCTCTACCTGTAGTTTAACCATGTTCATGAAACTGCTTTATTTACATCATGATACTAATTTAGCTTCCTTTAACAGAATTGCTATGTCACAGATGCTAAAAGTTCTATAGCAAGAAAAGAAAAAAGAAGGTTTTGTGTTACTCACCATGGCCTTTGTTTTGGAGTAGAACGAACCAATGAAGTTTGGCTTGTCCTCTTCCTTGAATCCGATCCCTGAACCTTGTGGATGCTCCTTATTGTATTCAAATATGCAACCTGTTGCGAAATTCATCATTAGAAGATTATGCTCCTTGCAAACATCTGCCAGAGTCAGAGTTCCTACAACGTTAGTCTTAATAGTTTCCACCTTGTGCGATTCACACCAATCAACATTAGGCCTTCCTGTGATTCCAGCAGCATTAAACACATGAGTTGGTCTTACTGTTTTCACATCTTCCACGATCGATTTCCTATCTTCAAGTCTTCCTTTTCCATAATCAAATGCAATACCAGCGTCCTTACAGAGCTTTCCCAACAATCCCCCTATCCAACCAGTCCTCCCATATATCAGGAACTTCATGCCTGAACTGCTGGTGCTATAAGAACTTTCTTTTGCATTGATTAAGCACGAACTTTCCCATAACCATGAATCATCACTCGAATTACTTATCATTGTCACCTGTGGATGTGGATCCAGAGCTGCTGAAACATCGCCCCACCAATTGGGGTTTTTGGTGTACCATTCCATTGTCATCTTCAGTCCTTCTTCCCATGGAGTCTTCTCCCACCAACCAAGCTTCTTGAGCTTTTGATCATCCAAGAAATATCTCTGATCATTGAAAGGTCTGTCTTGAACGAACTTTATAGCTTTATTTGAATCTAGCCCGAATAACTTGCAGATGTCCGCTGCCACATCCAGGACTCGTCTCTCCTTCTTGGTCCCAATGTTATAGACATGACCAATCACCCCCTTGTGAAGTATCACATCAAATGCTTCTGCAACATCCTCACAGTATAAATAGCTTCTCACATTTGAACCGTTTCCGTGAATTGGCAGCTGTTTTCCTTTCATGGCAAGGAGAATGAACTTTGGGATGAGTTTTTCTGGGTATTGGTTAGGGCCATACACATTGTTGCCTCTTGTAGTAATGGTAGGGAGGCCGTAAGATCGGTGATAAGCCATAACCAGCATTTCAGCCCCTGCTTTTGTAGCAGAATAAGGATTTGTAGGAAGGAGTTGAGAAGCCTCGGGATTTCCAATATCAGTCTCCATGTCGGTTTCTCCATAAACTTCATCAGTACTGACATGAATGAACCTCCTGATCTGCTTAGTAACTTTGCAGGCTTCAAGAAGAACGTGGGTACCATATATATTATTGGTGGTGAACTCAAAAGAGTTCCCAAAGGAATTATCCACATGGGTTTGAGCAGCAAAATGCATAATAGTGTCAATGTCCTCAACAACCAGAAGATGGTTTACAAGATCCGAACAAGCAATATCACCCTTCACGAACTTGAAGTTTGGCGAGGAGCGACATGAGGCAAGGTTCTTGAGACTAGAGCAATAGTCCAACTTGTCAAGGGCAACAATCTTGTACTCAGGGTAGTTCTTGATTAGTCTATTGGTAACATGAGAGGCTATGAAACCGGCTGCACCAGTTATTAGAATCTTTTTGGGTGCATAAGGTGTAGGATCAGAAGACATTTTCTTTGGTGATCTTATTGTCTCGACTTCAGTATGTTACATGAAATTGTCAGAATCTATCAGAATAAAAAACCCCAAAATTTGTAAAGCCAAGATCATGCATTTACTAATCTAGCTCTGGTTTTCTAATAATTCTGGAGTTAGAACCAGCCAAACCTTAAATTCTTATTGCTGGATCAAATCTGCCCTATACAAAGCAATATAAGAACAAATTAATAAGAATCATTGTAAACATCCCATGAACTGACAATAACAAATGCTGTCTTCCAAAGGGCATTATGAAAGTGGATTAAAATGCATAATGATCACTAAAGGAAATAAGATGCGAAGACAAAACATCAAAAAGTAAAAAAGGTAAGAACATGATAAAGATAAAAACAGATCAGAACTTACTGGTGGTGTAGATGGGAGAGAAGCAAAGAGAGTCCTAATGGAAGATGAAAATAGAAAGTAGTGGTTAAGCATTCCTCATCATTTAGCTTTGAATCAAAACAAAAGTAAGTTGGTGAGGTCATAGGCTGTTAGAGATTAAACAGATCTCTGACTCTTTATTAGCCTCAGGCTGTCATTAAACGTGTTGCTTTTACACTTCTTTTCCGGATTAACAGTTTCCTTAATCATGTTTAATTTTTACATAAGATTTATTAAAAAAATTATTGGTTAATTACAAACATATAAAGCTTTTTAGTTATATCTATTTTTTTATATTCTCTTTTATTTCAAAATTTTCATTTAAATTTAATACAAAATTTTAATTAATTTAATAACTAAAAAATTTAGAGGATAAAAAATCTTAAAAGAGTTTTTAAATTTTTGTAATCTCTCCATCAAAATTTGGATTCCTTTCCAATTTTTTAAATGAATACAATATTAAGTGATTAACTTTAATTTTATGACAAATAAACCCTAAATCATAGGTAGGTCAACTCTTATTAAAACTTTTTTGCAATAATTAAAAAATTCAACCGGTTTAATTGTAAAAATTTTAAACGGTTTAACTTTTCAGTTTGATTTTCTAATCAATTTATTGATCAATTTTTATAAATTAATAATTTTTTGTAAACGAAAATAAACTAATTAATTTTTATTTAATAATATGTTTTCTAATTAAACTTCAAAGACAATTTATTTAAATATATTTTAAAATTTTATTTATATTTAATCTTTAATCAATAATATTAAACCTTTTAAATCTTAAACTTCTCGAACTTGTGGTTGAGTTTTTAAAACATTCCTCTCTTTAGTTCTAAAAAATCAACCTTTTCTTCTTAAAACTCATTTTCTTTTTCCTTTTTTTTTTTCTGTCCATGCAACTTTTCTTGTTTAGGCAATGCAGACAAGGCTGCTCAAACCATCTGTAAGGGCTCTCCTTACAGATTGAGATAAGGAATTGTTGGCCAACTCCTAGACAGACTCCTTGTAACATTCAACACTCAACAACGTTAATGAAATCCCACGTTTTAAACTTTGTTAATCGGCCGGCCGAGGATATTATCGACCTCTGTAATTAATAATTGTAGTTTGATTACATCAGGAAACAAGCAAGCTTTCTGCTATAAATATCATTCGTCTCCACTGCTTGTACGTGCCACAAAATATATCCTTATTCTTTCTTATTTCATTTTGATCATCAAACATCAAGACAAGGTAGGCAAGACATAGCTCGAAAACCCATGGCACTGCTACTTCAGAACTCCATTTCTATTGTAACCCTCGTTACTTTGTTGCTAAGTTCAAGCTATTCATTGAAGGCCTATGCTCAACCTACAGGAAATGCAACCCATTACCAGCCTCCGTACATGCGTAATTAAACATAACAAAACAAAAATTTCCAAGTTTTGCATGCAATCTCAAACTAATTTTCACTGCTTATACGAACTCCTCACCTCTTTTTCTTTCTGTATATGTACAATGCAGCTTCTGCTTGTTATGGGTACGCTGATCAGGGTAATATGATTGCTCAAGTAGGAGAAGAACTTTGGAACAATGGTCTGGCTTGTGGGAAGCACTTCCAAGTAACTTGCCTGAGCGGTTGCAGAGACCAAACAGTACCAGTGACTGTGAAGATTGTGGAGCACTGTTATAAGTGCGAGTTTACTATGATTTTATCAGAAGAAGCGTATGATCAGATTTCGTACACTAATGGTGGTGGATTGATCAATATCTCTTACCAAGAGTCAGTACATTAACGCTATTATTGCATAAGTCTTAATTATATTAATGGCTACATGTTAAGAGGTGATTATAAAAACTGGCCTTCGAATGGTTTTCTCAGGGTTCAAAACTAGAGCTTCCAGGAATGCAAAGTGCTTGAGATTGCCAGGCCCCATGCGATTCTTACAAGTTTGACTAAACAGCAATTGTAGTGTTTCTCAGTTAGATTTATTCTCCAATAAGAGACGTTTATGTCCAACGAAAGAAGGGCAAGGGCCATGCAATGTGTCGTCGACGGATTAGTTTAAGGAAAGCATTGCTTCATGAAGTATTATCTGTTGAACAAGTTCATCTTTCCAGATTTGCCTTTTACCAGTTTTATGCTCCATTGGATATACAATAGAGCACGGATACGGACACGGACACATGACACGATACGGATACGGGAACACATCAACTTCTAAAATTTGGTGGACACGGACACAGCATATATATATATTATAAAATTTATAATTAAAAAAAATTCAGAATTCATAATATGATATATATTAATTGATGTGTTTCAAGACTTCCAACATCTTGACAGTTCATATATATTCGGTACTTTATAAACCCCTCTAAAAAAGCATGGAACATATATTCCATTAAGTCATGTCCGAGCAGTCTCTAGACGTGTCCGAGCTGTATTCTAGCCAGCCAAAATTATTTTTTAATTCTGATACGTACGGATACGTGTCAGACATGTGTCCACCACGTGTTAGTGAGTGTCTGACACGGACACGTGTCCGACACACAGACACGACTTCATTTTGCCGTGTCCGTGCTTCATAGATAACATGTCTATTTACCAATGTTTGATAAAGCAGCATTAACAACAATTTCAAATCGAATTATTAAATTTCCACAGTATAATATATGCAATTACTTTTTAATAGTTATGAGAAATCTTTTATTTTTGCCTTTTCAAACGTTATAGAAATAGAACAAATTATAAACAAAAACTAAATTTGGAAGTAATACAAAATCTTTCTTTTGTAGTTTGTAATTTTATAATAGCAAATTTAAACTATTTTGACTTAATTTAAACTTAATATGATAATTTTAAATTAAAATTGAGTTTAGATCCAATTGAACTTGATGACGCTTTTTGCTGATGATTAAAAATTTCAATCCGTTTGGTCAGTTCAATCGAAAAATGTTGAACCGTTCAATTTTTTTTTATTTAACTTTTCAGTTAGATTTATTTTAATAACTATTGTTGCTAAAAATCGATCAGTTTAATAATTAATCAGTCAATTGTCATAAATTAATAAATTAAAATAAAGTAAGTAATTTATATTTAACAATTTTAATTAAATTTCAAAATTTTTGATAAGTAAATACTATTTCTTTTGATCATATTTTAAATTTTTTAATTTTATTAAATCTATGGTCGATTTTGTGATGGTTTAATATCAGTTGGACCTTTTAAATTTTAAATTTTCTATCTTATAGATCTAACTTTTGATGTGATTTTTAAAATATTTATATTTGCCACCCTAATAATACCAAAAAAGTCGTTGGAAGAATAATAAGTTAAGCTTAAGGCTACAGCAAAAGATCTTAACAGGAATAACTGTAATGTTATTGGGCCTTCTGATATGGCAGGACGAATGTTTAAATATGTCTGGACTTTACTAAAATGTAATTGTAAACCAGTCCAGCTCCTGATATTGAGAAGGTTGGGCTTAGAACTTGTGAAGCCTAGTTGCAGAATAATAGTTAGATATGAAAATTATTTAATTATGGGGCTAAATTTAATTGTTTTTAATAAATCCATTTATAAGTCAAACTTAGACTTATACTAATTTAAGAACTAATTAGTCTAAGCAAAATAATAGTATTTTACTTATAAGTATTAAGGTTAAGGTAAGTTTGATTCTAAGTAGCCCAGATCCGAATTCAATTAAAAAATGAGATGTTCTATATTTTTAATTTTAAAAAATTGGCTGGTTGGCTATTACCATCCCTAATAATAGTAGATGCACTATGAATTAAATTTAAAAATATCATCATTTATAATATTTAGACTTTTTAAAAATAAAAATAAAATATGTGACATAAATAATGTACATAAACCAATAAAATATTACTAACATAATTATTCAGTTTAATTTTTAAATTTAATCATAACTAATTATACATTAACCAAATTAATAATTTAAAATAATTACAATAAATTATTATTTTAAACGGAATTTAACGATCCACTTATTACAAGAAGAATGGATAATCAACCAGAGAATGTTTCTAGTAATTTTGTCAATTGTGCAATTAAGTTGCATCAAAGATTGTGTTTCTTTCAGTGATATCTTCGCCAATTTGGAAATTCAGATTTCAGGATTGTTCGAACTCTTTTGTGGGCAACCATATTTCTAGAAGACGAATGGTTTTGCTGGCCGAACAGTTAATGCTTAAGACAAAAGTAACTAAAGAACAGTTTTCGCAATCTCGATTGGAGAATATATCAGATTTGTAACAACTTCTAAACGATCAATTTATCTGTTCTCCATGTCTTTGTAAGATGTGATAGCGAGTTGATGTTAAAGGCAATGAGAAGGTACGGACTTCTGTGATTGCTTATCTAGATCAGCAAGCTAGCTTTCTGCTATAAATACAGTCCTCTCCGTTTATTAAATATACAGCCGCTCGTATATAAAGGCAGGGAAACCAAGATACGACTCGGAAACCATGGCATTGAGACTCCAGAGCTCCATTTCTGTTTTAACCATAGTCAGTTTGTTGCTAAGTTCGAGCTATTCCTTGAAGGCTTATGCCCAAGTTTACGGATACGGGACTGCAACTTATTATGATCATCCCTACACGCGTAATTCAACATTTTAATTACAGACAACCGTTTGACTGATATCCCAGTTTGCACTCACACACACACACACACACACATATATATATCACTTGTTATATAGATTCTGACATATGTTTCCTTTACTCTGTACGTGCAACGTAGCTTCTGCTTGCTTTGGTGAACATAATCAGGGTGTTATGGTTGCTCAAGTAGGAGTGACACTTTGGAACGGCGGTTTAGCTTGTGGGCAAACTTTCGCAGTAACTTGCCGAAGCGCTTGCAAAGACCAGAAGACAGTAAAAGTGAAGATTGTAGAGTTCTGTCGTACTTGTACAGATACGATGGCTTTGTCAAGAGAAGCATATGACAAGATTTCGTACACTAATGGCGGTGGATCTATGTATATCTATTACCAACAGTGAGTACAGCAACATTAATGCATGTTTCACTTGTTCTTAATTAATTTGCTAGTCAAGCTGTTTCGGGATATAAACTTGCCTTCAAATTGCTTTTTCAGGATATAAACTAAAGCTTGCAGGGTTTACGAAGGTTCCTCTGAAGAAGAGATTGGCAACAGTTTGTTTCTATGACATTAATTAAAGTTTTCGCAGATATTATTGTGTCCAGTAAAAAGTAGTTTTTCTGGAATACTTGTTGTGTCGTATTCAACAAAAATGTCAGTTAGGTGGGATCTGACTCTGACTATTTTGTCATTGTTATTTCGGAGCGACGCCGAACTTCAGATGATGAGTCCTGAGCAATAAAAGAAATCATATCTGTTATTTGAAAATTTTTCATTTGCTTATTAATAGAGTCTATTTAGTAGAATTCAGTACTTTGTATAGAAAAGGATAGACTTTCCCAATTTTAATTAGTTGGAGATGATAATGACGAAATCGCTGGGGAAAGAATCAGGCACGTAACGAACGTAACATATAATTGCTAGAGAGAAATGTTTTAAGAACCAAGAATGGGTATATTAAAAGATTCAGGATTAAATTGTCTTAAAATTAATTAGAGAATAAATAAAATTAAAAAAATTTAAATATAAAATTGAAAAAGATTGTTCCTATTAATTGATTAATTTCAAATTTATTTGAAAAAGGACAGTATTAAATAAAAATTAAATATTTTTTAAAAAATTATTAATTTATAAAATCAACCTATTAATTAATAAATTTATCAGTTTTTAACAACAAAAGTTACTAAATAAAATTCGGAAAAAATTAAAAATTAAATTGAAAAATTAAGTAATTTAAATTTTTTACAATTGAACCGATAATATCGGTTGAATTTTTTAATTATTGGTGTTATTTCCTTACATTTCTAGTTACTATATACTATTTTATGTTTTTTTTAAAGACTTAAGGTAATTATCCTATGAACTGATTCTTCATCTGTAGAGGATGAGTCAACCGTATAGTAATTAGAAATGATAGATAGAAAAAAGAAAATTTTCCTTAATTTCATTTAGTTTTTTGATAGGAAGACACATTTAATGGGAGGAGTGATAGGCTGTTTTTATGAGGCCCGTTGTGCTTATATTTCTTTCCGGATTTAGCAGTGCCATTAATCATGTTTAGAATTTAGATGCCTCCTAATGAGTTTCAAAGGTAAGCAAATATTTTGATGACAAATATGAGGGATGGTAATGGGCCAGGCCCAAGTTTGGGGCCACCAAAGCCTAAGTCTTGCCAGATCCTTACAATTGGGGCTTGAGCTCGAGACAACGAACTCAAGCTAGAGCTCGCCTAAAATTTTTTAAGAAAATCAAAATGCAAAATGACGTTTTTAATAGAATAACATTGTTTTGTCGAGACTCAACTTTTTAAAAAATATGGACCAAAGATTCAGGCAATTCTAATATAATTCGTTGACTTCAGATCAAATCGGGACTAACCGGCCCGAGCCTGACCCCGAACCCAATTGTCATCCCTATCAAAATACTAAAGGTTTTGGATCTATATCTATCTAGGACTCTTTATTTAGTTTTAAATTGTAATTCTTGTTAGACGTACAGATATGTCGCCTAATCAAAAAGTGGTTAGAGAAAGATAGTCGAATAGTTTGTAACACGTAGTATAGATCTTATTACGTGTCCCAGATCATTCATAAAAGGGTTAAAAATGAAGGGAATGCGGAATATCTGATTTCGGTTCTATCTTGACTTCCAAAGCGATTTTTGTGGCCAAAACGAGCTCCAATCTCTTGAGATCTTGACGAAAACTGTTCATCGACATGTGGTTAACGCCTTTCTACAGTTTTCTCAATAAGGAAGCGCTTTTAACGGATCAGAGGATCTGTATGTTTACGAATGATATATGAGCAAGAGACCTTAACTTTTATACATAGCTTCTATATCAGTCTTTCCCATCACAAGTCTGATATAGGTACGGTCTCGGGATCTATTTTTCTCCTGAACCTTGATCCATTGATTTAAATCATTTATTAGGTCACTTTATTATCTTTATCTGGATCAAATTACATAACTTAACCGATAAGCTATTGAAAAATCAAAAAATATAGTTAATAATTGTTTAACATAATGAGAAAGGACAAAATTATCCAACATTCTCCCCTTGGACAATCATTAATTATAGTTTTGACTTAAGTTTAAAAATAGTTTGAAAACTTGGTTAAGTCACTACTGTATTGGTGCCAAATTTAAAAATTAAAAAACATTTGATCCAAAGGTAATGAAAGTCCAACATTCCATCCTGTAAGGCTTTCGGTATCGAAAAATATCAAACATGTATGTCATGTGTGAGACAGGTCCAATATAATCACAAATATCTAATACCTTACTAACATGAATGGAAAAATAGAGTATGGTAAACTAGGATGATACTTGTATGATCTCATACATATCATCTTCGTTTGTAGGTCTCGATTTATCCAACTTTATATTAAACTGCAATAGAAAAATCGTGTTTTCTCTTACCAAATGTTAAATAGCATTAGAGAAAACTTTGTTTTCTCTCATCGGATGCTAAATAACATTAGAGAAAACTTTTATGTTCTCTAACTGAATGTTAAACTACATTAGAGAACCTTTATTGGATGAATACTTTATATCTCTCTATGTCATGTCAAATTTATGGATATCTGTACCAAACTGTATGTGTCTAAATGACATAGGCTTAAGGTCAATCTTTATAAATGCCCAATGACCTTTAAAATGCTTAAGATCAACACAAATCTTAAGACTTTCATATGTATTACGACTATGCACAAGAATAGTTATTGATGAGGATAAAAAGATGATCATTTATATTAATAAACAATCATAATGTCATAATACATTAAAATGTACAAACATATAAGGACCAAATACAATGATCCCTAACTACTGCTTTCTAAGGACCTTAACACACCCATATCGGATACATGTTTAGCAAACACTAATGGGCATAGTCCTTTAGTCAATGGATCAGCTAACATTTCCTCAGTCCTGATATTCTCCACTTCGACATCACCTTTCTAAATCAACTCCTTTATGGTTAAGTATTTGACCTCTAAATGCTTAGACCTTTTGATATTCTTGTTATTGTTACTGAATAACACTGCAGTAAGATTATCACAGTATAACCGAATGGGTATAACTATCGAATCTACCACAGACAACTCAGAAATCAATTTTCTGAGCCAAACCACCTATATAGCAGCTCCATAACATGCAACAAACTCTGCATGCATGGTCAAGGGTCTACTTGATACTCTTCCATGATACTGCACCATCTACCAACATAAAAATCTATCCTGAAGTGGATTTATGACCATTCAGATACATAGCAAAGTCGGAGTCTGTATACCCTGTGAGGTTTAAATTGTTGACTTTTCTGTATGTCAACGTATAATCCTTGGTACCCTTTAGGTGTCTCATGTAAAGCCTCAGATTACACCCTAGTAGAAATATTACATGTTTATGAAGGTATATGTGATATGATTGAAAATTGCATATATCTTGATTCTATGGTCCATCAAACCATAATTAGCAACTTGGAATTAATTGTTACCATTAGAAAATTGATGTATTAAAATGTACATTTGGATTAAGAAAATTGTCAAGTGGAAAGACAAGTTGGCACACGAAAATTAGAGTAAGTAAGCCCATACATTTAGAGACATTTAGCATAAGTAAATATGGGAAAATGGCAATATAATTGAATGACATTTGGTAGCATTGATTAAATGACAAGTGGTCTGACAGGATTTTAACATTTGGCAGCTTGAGGAGTGGACAAATGAGATGCATGCAATGGAGACGTATGCTATATTGTGAGAGTGACACCTAGCATCAAATGAATCTAACTAAGGAAGAATTGTTTCTGCTTGTCATTCTTCATCTCCTTGTTCATTCACCACCGAAACACCATGCTCTTTCATTCTTGTGTATTTGGCTTATGTTGTGCTTGATTACCATATGAACATGCTGCATCAAGGAAGTTAGACCTGGTCCTCTTTTGTGCTATTGCCTTCTTGGTGTTAAGATCGTCCTAGTTTCACTTGGATTTTTGGAGTTGTGTTTGTTTCTTGGAAGGCTAGTTGACTTGTTCTTTAGAGTTGGAATTTCAAGTTAAATAGGTAAAGGAATTCTAAACTTGATAGCATGTATTAATACAAGTTCTATGATGATTGAATTGGCATGGAACATATGTTAGATGATGATAAATGAGTGATGGAAATGTGAGCTTTTTATGGAAAATTATGTTTTAGTTTTGATGTATGAAAGGCCATGATTTGTGAGTTGCCTAATGAATATTTTTGAATTGGATTTGGACATGAATTGGATGAGGAATTGAAGCATAAGGTAGAATTGAGGTGAAATGAATGGATGAAGGTGTTTGGGATTTGGAATGAAGGAGTTTAAACCTGGAAAATTACAGGAAATTGGGTAGTCCACAATTGTTGCACTCATCCCATGATCATGGGCAGCAAGGTTATGATATGAAAATTTCTGTTTTGTGCAATTGTTGATCCACATAAGGTTAAGACATTTTATAATGGTATATTTGAACATAATTAAGGTTGAAAATGAACCTAGTTTGATGCTAGATTAATTGATTAAAGGTTGAATAAGTTTTGAGTTGTTAATTGAGGCAATAACTTAAGGAAGATGTTATTTGATATCAAACTATCTAATGTTGGAATATATGACTTGTTCAAAGGATATAAGCAATGTGTTAGTTATGAATGTTAGTGAATGGGGAACTTGAGTGAATACATGTAAAATGTAATTACTTAATGTATTTATTGGGGCATTATCGTAAATGTTTATATTTATAAGGCAAGTTAAGTTTGATCAAATGTGAAAAAGCATGTTCAATTTGAGCAAGATGGAATAAAGTCATATGTTATGCACTACATCTTTTACATGTGATTCTGAAATCTGAAATGGTTTGTTTTAAAACTACCAAGTCCTAATCATAGGTAAATAGGCATGTCTAGAAGGGTCTGCAGTTGCTCTTATTCTTAGACATTCTAGTGTCTTTTGTACTTTGACACTACAATGTCTTCTAATTTAAAAACTTAAATTTTTTATGTTTCTGTTGATACCAATCATTGGTATTGCCTGTTCTGTTCTCGTTACCTACTTCTATAAAAAGGACTAATAAGCTAATATGTTTTGTGTTTTGATATATGTTCAGTCCTGAAACAAGCTAAGTTTTGATTTGATACAAGTTATGCCTTGATCGGATACAAGTTATATTTTGTTTTGACACAATTATATCCTGTTTTGAGACTTTTAAGTTCTGTTTTGAAGTAACAATATTCTGTTCTGATACTTATATGATTTGCTCTGATGTAAGAATATTCTGTTATGATGCTTTTAATGGTTTGATTACTCTTTAATTTGAATAATTAAATATTGTTTATGATATAATCTGATTTAGTACATGTGATTGTTAGACGACTGTTAGAAATAGTCACCATTTTATATCTTGTTTAGTTATTCCCCACTAAGCTATATGCTTAGCACGGTAGTTTTGCCTCTGTGTAGGTTCTAATAAGAAGATTTAAGATTTGAAAAAAGACAACCTCAATGGCTAAAAAAGGATGTGCTTTGTTTTGGAAAATATTTAGTTTGTTATTGAGTTGTACTCAATATGATAAGACATTTTGTATTTTTATGTATATGGTTTACAATAACCTTAATTCAGGATGAATTTAAAAGTTAAGGCATGTATTTTGAAAAATACAATATGTATGATGTACTTTATTTTTTAACTCAACTTATAATGAAATGTATTATATGTTTGTCCGATTTTCTTTTAAGAAAGTTTTGGAATGCTTTGGTATGATTTAGATATGCTTTATGTGACATCTGTATATCCTCTCCAAGGGTATTCGGGTGTTACATCTCAACACTCGCTTAACTACATTCCAAAGATCTACACCTTGGTTAGCTAGATATCGACCCAACAGTCCAACAACAAATGTAATGTCTAGTCTAGTGCACACCGGGGCATACATCAGGCTACCAACTTTACTAGAGTATAAGACATTCCTCATGGCCTCTCTTTCAACTTCATTCTTTGGATACTGTGCCAAAGATAATCTCTTACTGACTGTAAACTTGTTATAGCACTTATCTCTTACTATGAGAGCTAAGTGCTATAACAAGTTTACAGTCAATCATATTAAACTTTTGTAGCACTCACTTAATGTATGCTCTTTATGGGAGGCTCAATGAGTGATTAGATCTGTCCCAATGAATTTGTATACCAAGGATAAAAGATGCTTCACCTAAATTCTTCATGTCAAATTATTTGGGCCAAAAGTTACTTTACCTCATGCAATATGGTCAAATCATTTAATGTAAGCAAGATATCATCCATGTACAATAATAGGAAGATAACTTTGCTCTCCCTGACCTTATAGTATAAACATCTTTCGACTTTATTTTTCATAAAGTCAAATGAGGTCAAAACCTCATCAAACTTTAGATAACATTGTCTAGAAACTTGTTTCAGACCATATATTGATTTAGTCAACTTATAAACTTCGTTAGTCGCATTTTGATCCTGAAATCCTTCAAGTTGCTCCATGTGAACCTTCTCATAAAGGTCATCATTCAGGAAAGCGATTTTAATATCCATCTAATATAGCTCCATGTCATAATGAGCCACTATCGCCATAACCACTCTAAATGCATCCTTCGAGGACACAGGAGAGAAGGTAATATTGAAGTCAACTCCTTCTCTCTTAGTGAATCCCCTAGTAACCAAACGTATCTTAAACTGCTCAACTTGACCCTGTGTGTCTTCTTGGTCTTAATTAGCCATTTGCAATTGACATACCTGTAATCTTGATGTAAATCAACAAGCTCTCATACCTTGTTATGCCTCATAGATTCTATCTCTTCCTTCATTGCTTCCCACCACAAATCCGCAGGGGGTCCAGAAACGACTTCTATAAAAGTAACTAAACCCATGATATGTCTTATATCATAGTCTTGCTCACTCAAATAGACTATATAATCTGATGAGATAACAAGTTACCTCTCTCTTATGGATCTTGTACCTAAAAAAACTCTTCCTGAACAGGTATAGGTCCCTGTGCCTGCATAGGTATGCTACCTGGACCTTTATCCACCGAACTTGATTGTATAAGGGGCAAATACGAAATAATTCTAGTATCCGTCTTGCTATCTCCTAGAGGACGTGAGGATCCTCCCTCATCATGGACATTGTATTCTAGAAACTTAGTCATCTGTGATTCCACTATTTTAACCTCACCTTATGTACAGTAAAATATATAACCCTTAGAGTGGTTAGGATAACCTACCAAATAGCAACGAGTATAACGAGGTTGTAATTTGCTCTCATAAGGATTATATAATTGTACCTTAGCAGGGCAACCCTACACATGAATGTGTGTAAGGCTTGGTTTCTACCCTTTCCAAAGTTCAAAAGGCATCCTAGATACTGACTTACTTGGCACTCTATTTAAGATATTCAATGCCGCCTTGATGACTTCGCCCTAAAGGTATTCGGGTAGGTTAGTCCTGCTTTACATTGACACCATCATGTCCTTTAGAGTGCAATTGCGCCTTTCAGTTACACCATTTTGCTCATAACTACCTGGCATAGTAAACTGAGTCACTATTCTAACTGATTCAAAAAACCTAGCAAACGAACCCTTTCCTTGTCCTACAACCCCATGTCTGCCATAGTATCTCCCTTCCTTATCAAATCAGACAATGTTTATTGATTTTCCTAACTGATTCTCAATCTTAGTCTTAAAGATCTTGAACTTATTAAGAACTTCAAACTTTTCCTTAAGTAAGAACATATAGCCATAGCTAGAATAATCGTCTATAAATGTTAGAAAATATCTAGTATTGCATAACGCAACTGTATAGGGACCACTAATGTTTGTATGTATGAGATCCAATAAACTAGAAGCACGAGTTGATCATTTTTTTCTTTATCTTGGTCAACTTGCTTCTGCAACAATTAATAAATGTTTACAAATCACTAAAGTCCAGAGTTGGGAGAATGTTATTTTTTATCAATCTCTCAACCCTTGCCCTGGAAATGTGGCCAAAACTTTTATGCCACAACATATATGATGTTTCCTTTATGAAAGCTATCTTTCGAGTAACAGGTTCAGTAATATAAGAAGCAGCATACATTTCGTTAAGAGTAAGACACATTCTAAATAATCCATAGGATAAAAGGAAATTTCGATATGTCTTGCATTGATAGAAATATTTACTATTGAAATATCAAATATAAAACGATAACCCTCTTTATCCAAAATTGATACAAAGATTAAGTTCCATCTAAAATACGGTATATTAAAAGTGTCTCGAAACACCAATATAAACCCTGTATTGACTTCTCCTCTCCTTTAGTCAACTTTCTCCAGGATCTAAACCTCTACGTTGTGGAAGCAACATGATTATAAGCTCCACTTTCTATCCACCAAGAACTTGATGTGGCTATAGCTACATTAGATTCGTGAACCATGTAGGCCAAAGAGACTTGACAGTTCCTATTTAACCTTCTATAGCTTGTACTTCGGGCAATCGGCCTTCCTATGCCCCTTTTTCTTATAGAAGAAGAACATCATACTTTTTATATCACGTGGGCCTTTAGTAATGCTAGATTGTCCAGTTTAAATTTGTGGAGACAATTTGGGTTTCTTACCCTTACCCTTAGGTTGTTGGGGCTTCGCCTTCCCCTTACCTTTGGCTGCTGCAGACATGGCTATATGAGGAGAACTCTTAATCTTCTCTTCAATTGCAACACACTGGGACATCAGGGCATTGATGTCCCATGCTTCATCTTGAGAGATGTTGGAGTTATCCAACTTCTCAAACTCTCATGGGAGAGTATTTAATGCCTGATACACTATAAGTGTGTCAGAAATAGGTATATCAGGTGCCTTCAGCTTACTCTAAAGGTGAACCATTATGATAATGTACTCTATAACGCCTCCTTCTCCTATGTACCTTATGAATAATAGCTTTTTAATCAATGTGCTTTGCTCCGCATGAGAAGACACTTTGTACCTCTGGAAAATGCTATCCATAATCTCCTTTGCTATGACCATATCTGGTAATCCACTGAGCAGATGATCTAGGATCGACTTCTTGATGGTCAAATAGCACATCCTATTTGACCGCTCTTAGATTGCCATAGCTGTTTTATCAGCTTTTGAGCTAATATTAGGAAGTGAAGAAGGTCTCTTTATTATATGCATTGCCATGTTGACATCAGCCATCTCCAGGCAAACTCAACATCCTTCTTCCACTTCTTAAAATTGAAATCATTTAAGGTCTCAATCATGACAACATTGTTGTTTACAGAAAAGGTGACTGCAAGATAGAAAAGACAATGTAAAGATCAGTACAAATGTAGGATAACAACGATATTTAAAGCATTAAAGCAATATTTATACAGAGAATCCGATCACACATATTATGAAATACCTATGGGCTTAATATATAATATATGCAATTAGACACATAAAAGCGATTAGAGTACGAATCATTAACTCTCATGACAACACCACCTATGGGTGAGTAGATCATTCAATCAACAACTTTCCTCAATCTAATGCCTTTATGTACATCTCAAAATCTCATATAAGGTCAACACTTGTGGGCAAAATAACCAAACATGAGACCAGAGACATCTCTCAACATGCAAGCAGTACAATCCAAATACTAACTTGAAAAGTCACTGTGGTGACTACAATCTCACCAATACCCAAAAAGACCACAAACATAAAGGATATATCTTTATATTATCCTTACATTCTATATGGGCATAATGTATGTGAAAATCAATTATAAATGCAAAAAACAAATGCACAGTCAAATTATCACAAGTGATACTGAAAACATTGTTGTTAAATTTTATTTGAGATTTTTATTTAAAAAATTCTTAATGGGGGTGTCTATCATACTTTCCCGAATATCGAACCTACCACACGAGACACGAAACCTTAAATGTCTCCCTTATGCAGTTCGAAGCACGAAAATGCACTCAAATTTAGCTTTAAAACCCTTTTTTTAGAATCCAATTATCAACGTAATAAATCCAGAAAAATTGAAATATTACTTTAAAAATTCCCTCGATCAGGAAACTGACCTAAAAGGACTTGGGGCAACTTTATGGGAATTCTAAAAATTTTCTTTTTTTTAATAACTGGTGCTGACATCAGCATAATTGTAGCACTGAATCAGCAAAACTGCAGCGCTGACGTCAGCAGGTATCACGCCTACACGTGTGCATTGCACACACCACACGTGTCGGTCACTCCATGGAGCCACGTGTTGCACGCACCAACCAAACCACCTTTTGGCGGTTGCTACCGCACATGCCTGACAATGCAATCGCCCTTTGACGGGGAGTGCTATTTCTGTCAATCTCGGGGCTGATTTGTCACACTTTTTGGCTCATTTTCAACCCATTTTTATAGCTAGCCTTATGCATACCACTTTTACGTAATCATATACGCAAAAAAACAAAAAACGAATAAAAAACTAATGAAAACCATAATGAATGAAAACAGAAAAACCTTTGTTTTCAACAACCCGATCACGTAACTGCTCTGATACTACATATAACACGTAGCATAGACCTTATTACATGTCCCAGATCGTTCATTAAAGGGTTAAAAAAGAAGAAAATGTGGAATACCTAATTTCGGTTCCATTTTGACTTCCGAAGCAATTTTCGTGGCCAAAATGAGCTCCAATCACCTGAAACCTTTACGAAAATATTCACTGACACGTGGTTAATACCTTTCTACAATTTTCTAAATACGTAAGTGCTCTTATCGGGTCAGAAGATCTGTATGCTTACAAATGATATATGAGCAACTGCAGGAGACTTTAACCTTTATCCATAGCTTTCATACAAGTCCAATATGGCTCCAATCCACATTAATTAGGATCTATTTTCCTCTCTTGAACTTCGACCCATTGATTATATTATTTATTGGGTCACTTTATTATCTTTGTTTGGATCAAATTACGTAACTTAACTGATAAGTTATTGAAAAATCGAAAAATATAAATTAATAGTTGTCCAACACAATAAGAAATGACAAATTTGTCCAACATCGTTGAAGTATACTTTTTTTTTGCCAGCCTGCAACTATTAGTAAATTAAATTAGCAAAATTTTGAATTAAACGGATATAAAACAAATTAACTAATTAATGATGAGTGTATGCTTCATTTAATATATTATGGGCAGAATTAATCTTGAATTATTTTTGCATCATCGTTACGTCAATTATAGACATTCTTAAACTGAAAATAAACTTTTCAGACAACTCAGATTTCGTTACCTTATATCTATTACCTTATATTGCAATTTGTGTCCCATCTTTTGAACTAGCAACTAAAAGTCAGCACAGGACGGTCAAACATAAATGTCACCATAGAGGAAAATGGGTACAAGACATTTGATACTCAGATTCTCAAGCATTCGGTGTTCAGACTTTGAATTAGGACAAGCTTAATTAAAATGGTTTATGTGTCTTCACGGTATGAAGTCTCTTAGCAAGAAAGAAAAAGAGGTGAGTCATCATCTCAGTATAATTGGTCGTTCATATACAAATTATAAGTAGAGTCATTCTACGATTAGAAAGAGGCATAAGAATAAAGTGAGTTATATATAAAAATAAGACTCATAATTCATTGTCCTAAATTTTTAGGTTGAGATATGATGTTTTAGTTGTATATAAACTCACTTGCATTCAGTTCATTTTTTTCCCAAACTGCCTCAAAACCCTTTGTTGGTATCCTTTGTAGGTTGAGATATGATGCTCTAATTGTATATAAGTTCACTTAAATCTGATCCAACTTCTCCCCAAATCCTGTCAAAAACCTTTCACTTTCTCCTTTTGTTTGCTTTGAGCTTTATATTAATCAGCAAAGGAAAACACTAATGAGTTCTAAATTGGTGCAAGGCCATGGAATGAGGAATTTAATATTGTATGTTCTTTCAAAAAATTAGAGAAATGGCATAAACTTAAGTTTTTAGCGAATAAATTTACAAACTTAGAATTAGTTAAATTGCCTTCATTTGCTTTAATCTATTAGAGACAAAGCAACTTGTTCACTGATTGGGCCAAAGCCAACATCTCAACTTCAGTCAATGGAAGACTAAGTCAAAGCTAATATGATTTGTTACTATCTGTTATAATCTTCCGAATATATTTCTGCTGCACAAAGATAGGAATCGATAGTTTCACTTTCAAATTTTGTTTATCTTATCATTTGTAATTGTATATATACATTACAATCATACCTTAATAAAATTATCCATTACCTCTAAACCTTATATGGTATCAGAGCCTTAGAATAGTGTCATTATTTATCGATCCTCCTTATGGCTTCAGCTGCATCCAACACCACTTCTGTCAATGGATCACCTGTTATCACCATCAGCACAACTTCTCAAGCTCGAATGAAGCTCAATTCTGCCAATTACTTAGCCTGGAAAATACAGTTTACTAGTGTCTTTTTGGGCTATAACCTACTCGGCTACATTGATGGTACAAAGAGCTGTCCATCAGCCACCATCACCACCAACAATGTCCCTGCACCAAACCCAGATTATCAGCATTGGATCCAGCAGGACTAACTAATTCTAAATGCTATAATCAGCTCCCTTACCCCAACCATTATACCATTTATCTCTACTGCTACTACCTCAAAAGCAGCATGGGACATCCTAGCCAAAACATATGCACAAGTATCCCGAGGCAAACAAAAGCAAGTTAAAGCACAACTAAAGAAAATTGTCAAAGGACAAATGACTGTTACTGAATACATGCAGGCCATAAAGGTCAAAGTTGATGAACTTGCCTT
>JANSVA010000003.1:35515054-35533337 GCA_025504915.1 Erythroxylum reticulatum | reverse complement strand
TTTACTAAAAACATGGAGATAATGAATTTTCCCCTAACCTTCATCAATTGGATCCAACAATGTATATCTACTACTTCTTATGGGATAATGATTAATGGGTGTCCCGCGGGATTGTTTAAGGGGAAAAAAGGTCTTAGGCAAGGGGATCCTCTCTCCTCCTACCTATTCCTAATATATATGGAAGTCCTCACTCAGATGCTTAAACACAATACTTCAACTGAACCAAAATTTAAATAGCACTCTAAATGTAAGGAAATTTCTCTAACCAGTTTATGTTTTGCAGATGATCTTATTCTCCTAATTAAGGAAAATGTTCAATCAGACTCTCTTCTGATGAAAACTCTCAATCAATTTAAGGAGATGTCGAGTTTATGTGTAAATCTCCATAAGAGTTTTATCATACTCTGTAACATTCCAGATCACCTGTCCACAAATATTGTCTGCTTTGGGTTGCCCCTAGGGCTAAATCCCTCACGGTTTTGCTCTTCCTCCTCTTAGGAAAATGCATCTATAGGGGAGATGTATCTATACCCTTATAAGACATATTTTGTTCTCCTCTTCAACTGATATGGGATCTCACACTCTTTACCCCCTTAGGTCCTAGCCTAGCCTAGCTGGCACAATGGTCTAGGTACTGCCTCTGATACTAATTGTAACATCCTAGATCACTCACCTACAGATATTGTCCGCTTTAAGTTGTCCTTCGAGCTAAACCCCTCACGGTTTTGCTCTTCCCACCCTTAGGAAAACGCGTCTAGAGTGTGAGATTCTCACATTAGTTAGAAAGGAGAACAAAGTATGCCTTATAAGGGTACGGATACCTCTCCCTTATAGACGTGTTTTTCTAGGGGTGGGAAGAGCAAAATCGTGAGGAGTTTGGCTCGAGGGGTAACCAAAAGCAGACAATATTTGTGGGTGGGTGGTCTGGGCTGTTACAAATGATATCAGCCCTGGTACCTAGATCGTTGTGCTAGCTAGATTGGGCCCTAAAGAGTGTTGGGCCTTGAGGAGGTGGAGAGTATGAGATCCCACATCGGTTAGAAAGGAGAATGAAGTATGCCTTATAAGGGTATGTATTCCTCTCCCCCTAAGACGTGTTTTTCCAAGGGTGGGAAGAGCAAAACTGTGAGGTGTTTAGCCCTGGGGAAACTCAAAGCGGACAATATCTGTGGGCAGGTGGTCTGGGCTGTTAGCAAAACTGTGAGGAGTTTGGCCCTATAGGCAACCTAAGCGGATAATATCTGTGGACGAATGGTCTGGGCTGTTACAAATAGTATCAGAGCTGGTACCTGAACCGTTATGCCAGCTAGGCTGGGCCTTAAGGGGAATGGAGAGTGTGAGATTCCACATTGGTTGAAGAGGAGAACAAAGTATGCCTTATAAGGGTATGGATACCTTTCCCCTATAGACACATTTTCCTAAGAGGGGGAAGAGCAAAACCGTGAGAGGTTTGACCCTAGGGGCAATCCAAAGAGGACAATATCTGTGGACAAGTGGTCTGGGATGTTATATACTCTCTAAGAGTGCTTCTTACCTCTCAAATGTTTTAGCTCAAGCTACAGGTATGGAAACTAAAGCTGCTCCTCTACGTTATTTGGGGATTCCTATCTCATCTAGACGACTTAGATTATGTGAATGTCTTCCTTTGATAAAAAAGATCTAGAAAATTGGGATTTTGGACCAATAGAGCTCTTTCCTATGGGAGTAAACTTCAATTATTGAAATCAGTAATCTTATCCATGAACACTTATTGGTGTTCATACCTTTTCCTATTGAAATGACTGATTAAAACAATAGAAAAATTGATGAAACAGTTTCTATGGGGGAAAAGGAATGGAAAGAAAGGAACAACCAAACTAAGTTGGAAGACAATCTGTCAACCGAAAGATGAAGGGGGGTTAGGAATTGTGTCAATTTCTACTAAAAGTAGATTCCTTATGTCAAAGAGGATTTGAAGACTCCTTAGTGATAAGGAATCAATGTGGACCAAGTGGATTCATTCTTATGTATTAAGAGGAAGGAGTTTTTGGGCTTTTAAAACCAAGGTCAGTTACACCTGGTTTTTCAACCAAATTCTTGGAATGAGGAATGAGATCTACAAACATATTACCTGCCAGATAGGGGCAGGTGACAGACTCTCTTTATGGTATGATAACTGGTCAGGAAATGGACCCTTAATAAAAAACCAGATGGCCAATTCCCTATTAAATCGATTCCCTAAGGATACTAAACTCCAAGCAATAATAAGGAATGGAGAATGGTTCCTATCTTTAGATGAGATCATACTTCTACACATTCCTGAACTCAGAAGACATGGGGAGAGAGATAATTACTTGTAGAAGGGTATCCCTATCTCGTGGATTGCTGCAAAGGAAGTAAGGAAGTTGAGGGGAAGGCTAGAAAATAGAGTAGGGTGGGATGCTTTGATATGGAATAAGACCTTAGACCTAATGTGAGTTTTCTACTATGGTTGGCAATGTAGGACAAACTGAGCACTATGGATAGATTGAAATTCCTAACCTCCTCTAAACTATGCATTCTATGTAATCTAGTGGATGAATCTAGAGAGCACCTCTTCTTCGAGTGTGGCTTCTCCAGAGAAATATGGACAAAAATCTCTACTCTGTGTGCCGTTGGGTTCAATGTTTGCAGATTTATAGACATCATACAAGAGCTTCCTAAAATGAACATTGCAAAATATGATAAGGCTATAACTCTACTCTCGATGGCTACATGTTTCCAAGTGATTTGGAAAGAGAGGAGTAGCAGAAGGTTCAAAGACCAGTCTACTTCACTAATCTCTCTTATAGAGCTCACTACTACCAGCATACGGGAGCAACTGATTATAAATCAGTTAAACCGATACTGTAGTAGGAGAATGGCTCATGTATGGAGGATATAGCCATATCTAGTTCAATTCCAAAGAAGCAACTACTTAATCCACTCAATCAACCATGTAGAAACTAATTATAACCACAGTTCACAAAAGGAAATTAAGGAATGCACAGACTGGATTTATTCCCCTTTTCAGGGATGAATACAGTATGAGGTACACAGCTCAAATTCATAAGTTTGTACTGTGTTAAATCAAGCGAGGATCATCTCAAAGAAAAGAAAGGAGAAGTATGAGATCAATAAAACACATACTTATGTATATCCCATCCCCCTTTTGGGAAAGATGTTAAAGTCCCTATAATCCTATAGGGAAGCAAATCAAGACTAGAGAAATCAGATCAGACGTATCAGATTGGAAAAAAGAGATAGATGGAAGAAGAAATATATGGAAGAAGAAATATACTAATTCATGAAAAAGAAACTGATTTGAGTCCTCATCTTCCTCTTCAAACTGTCATTGAAGAGTTAAGCCCACAAAGAATCCCCTTCCATCTCCGAAAATAAAGCAATTTCTTAGAGATTCATAAAAAACCCTAATCTCTAAAAGATGACCGAGAGGAAGATGTTTACCTATGAAGGACAGTCATGTGGCAATAGATTGGAGAACAGAATGTCCCTTAGAGTCACCTGAAAGCCACAAAGGGTCCCTCGGAAATGAAGAAATTTCTTAGAGTAAGCCTTAATCTCTAAATAATGAACATGAGAGAGTTGATTACCTATGAAGAAGAGTCGATTGGAAGTAGATTAAAGACCTTACTGTCCCTCAGAGCCAACACCGCATCCAAAGCCTCACCTCATCGCCAGTTGCAGCCTCAATCAATCGCTCATCTGAATTGCGTAAAGATTTGAAGACTCGAAAAAGTTGGGGTTCGTTTTACCCTAATAATCTTAGTTACGTAAGGATGGAACGTCATTGTGTTACAGTGTCCTCTGATGTTTTGTGTTTAAGTAGATTTTGCTCGTGTGTAAGACTCTACTATGTAAATTTATCAGATTAATGAAAATTTTTAATTTCTCAAAAAAAGAAATTGCCTAGCATCTCATATATTTTCTAACATTAAGTCAATGCAATGTACAGTGAAAGAGTTCAAAAAAAAGAATTATACTTATTTTGTAAACTTCTTCCCACCACTTTATAAGCGGAATCAATATTAGTAATAAACTAAACAATATTTTTTGACCCTACTTTATTAACAACTTCATCGAATATCTTAAATAAAGTATTAGTATTTCTAACAAGGCCAAATGCATTGATAGACTTTAAAAACATTGAGCCATTTATAGAATAAACTAAAAAATTAATAATAGGTTCATGTCTCCTATTTATCCAACCATCACACGTGATTGAAAACCTATAAATAGCCTAATCCATTCTTCTTTCTTTAAAATAACTTTTAATTTCATAAACTAAGCAACTTAAAAGTTTACCTTTGTAATCATCAATAAAAGGAGCTTTATATCCCAGACCGTAAGAGGTTATAACATCTACCATAGGCTGATAATAGTAAGATTAAGAAGCATTGAATGCTACACCTATATCAAATCACCATCTAGCCTTTTTCATATCTACATTACGAGGCATATCTCTTGATTGTATGGTACTACCGATTGAAGGTTGAGTTATAGGAGTTGTTCATGATGCAAAAAAAATAATCATTTGCCTTATTCTTTTCCTAACATCAGGTCTAGATGCAACATTCAATTCTTGTTGGGAAGGATCACTACCACTACCATTACTACTACCACCTTCAACATTTCCACTATCATCATAAACACTAGTAAACAAACTTCCACTACCAATTTCATAATTCAATCTCTCCCTTCTATCTTTCACATGTCGGTATTCTTCAAAAAAAGTTTTCATTTTTTACTTCACATCATGACTTACTTTTTTAATAGGGTTTTACTTCCTTTAACCTCAGCTAAATGCATCTTTAATCGAGTAATTCCTCTACCTTTCAAATGCTTGTTACAAAATAAACAAATAGTATGATTCTTCATACCGAGGACCAATGTAGGATGAGCCTAAGTTGTGTTATTGTATCTTCCTGAAGCGGTTAAATGTTCAGGAGTACTTGAACTTCCTTCCATTTATCTGTAAAAATAAATGAAGACATATATCAAAATAAAGAGCACATAATTTCATTACACAATACGCATGTCCATCTTATATAATATAACTCATTTTTTATGATTACATCATACACAATTCAATTTCATCCAATGAAATTCATCAATAAGTCAACAACCAACAATTCAAGTATTTAACATACACAATTGCAAAATATGCATATCCATCTTATGTAATATAACTCATTTTGTATGATTACATCATACACAATTCAATTTCATCCATCACAATTCAATTTTATCCAAAATGATTCATCAATAAGTTAAAAACTAATAGATTATGTATTCAACATACACAATTACATAATACATATGTCATCTTATATAATATAACCCATTTTGTATGATTACGTCATATACAATTCAATTTCGTCCAACATAATTTAATTTTCTCTAACACAATTCACCAATAAGTCAAAAACTAACAATTCAAGTATTCAACATACACAATTAAACAAATACGCATGTCCATCATATATAATATAACTGATTTTGTATGAATACATCAATATGTTTAAGATTATACTGCACTAAGATGCTTTAAAATTTTCCTTCATATATTTAAAGAAAATTGAGTAAGTAACTTCTATACATAAATATGTGAATGAACTATCATATCATTAGACTTAGAGGTTTTAATAGAATGAAGGAGGTCATTCCTAACTATAGACTAAATTAGAAGTTGAATGACAAGATTATATGGGCTAAAAATGCTTCAGGAAAATACATCAAAGCATATAACTTTAGGAATCTTCCTACGACAGAACCCTAAGGTAATATGGTACATATTTATTTGGTTTAAGAAATATATTCCAATAATAGTTTTCATTGCCTAGCTAGCCGTGAAGAACATGTTAAGCATAAATGATAAAGCCAACACCACTATAAATGGTAATCCCTAATGTTGTCTTTATAATTAGGAGATTGAAACAAGAAATCATTTGTTATTTAAATGCTCTTAATTCTTATGCATTAGATATAAAAAAATAAAATTTATACAAATTATCTATTTCATTAACTAATTGGGATAACTTAGTTTATTTAGTTATTATGAATAGAATTGAAGATTATTCAAAATTATTTTATTGATGCAATTCAACATTAAATATCAATATCACAATATATTAATTAATACGCAAATACCTGATACTAATTTTAAGAATAACAATTGTATAACTGTAACAAATTATTATATCAAGTAATTATGTACTTTAAACAAAACACTCCATTCATAACAATTCCAATGATCTAATCTAATCCAACCAGATAAACAAAACCTCTGTGCATTTCATTCAACTCCAAATTTACAATCTAACCATTCATATCAATTCAATTTCAAGTTCCAACCATTCACAAAATTTACCCAAGTTCCAACCATTTACGACCTCACAATCACAATTACAATTCAGGACCAAAAAAAACCGATTGAAACCACTCCCAAAAATATCACAAATTCATTGGGTCAATTTGGGTGAAAACCATATTTGAGTTCTGATCTGGTTTTGCAACGATGGTGGACAGAGGTAGACACGGATAGCAGCAAGCGGAGGAGAAAGAGGGAGAGGCACGCTGGAGACTGGAGAGGGAGGCAGATTAGCAGGCGGGGTGAAGCGTGATGGCGTCGCGTTGGAGGATGGCGACGACGAGTGGTGAGACTTGAGAGAGGTGTGTTGGTGAGAGATAGAGAGAGGTGAGAGAGAGAGTAGTGCATCTATTGGGGGATGGTGTTTGTATTTTTTTGCTATTAAACCATTGCTCTTTTCAAAATTAACAGTACCAGCCGATATTTTACTGATATTTGAAATACCAAACGGTACTAGGAGAAACTTTCGATGTCTAATGGTACCTAAGGTTAATACCAAAGGGCTTCATACAGGTCCGTTTTCTAGTTAGTATCGACCATTACAGAATAATATTCATATCCTTGGTTTGGAGTTTACTACGAACTGGAAGGGTTGACTACGAACTAGAAGGGCAATGAGAATGTGAACAAAAACAACTCCTCGTATGATCGAGTTTAGTAGTATAATATCTTGTTTGGTACACATGCTTATATTCATTCAACCCATGATTAAAAAAACTAATTAGGTCGGTCAATTTAACCGTAAAAATTTTGAACTATTTAATGTTTTAGTTTAATTTTTAACTTTTTAGTTCGATTTACTTTAATAACTTTATTATTAAAAATTGACCAATTTATTAATTAATCTTTTTGTTAATTAATAAGTTCTCATAAAACAAATAAACAATTAATTTTCATTTAATAAAATTTTTAATTAAAATTTTAATTCTTCGATAAATAACAACAATTTCTTTCAATAATATTTTAAATTCTTTAATTTTATTTATTCTTTAGCCGATCTTATAATAATCTAATACCGGTTGAACTTTTTAATCCTTAAACATCTTGTTTTATCGATTTAACTCTCGATATGATTTTTAAAACATTGTTAATTAGTAATTAGCAATGGGCCCATAATACTTCCAACATTTTAGGTTAAAAAGGTCAATTTAAAATCAATATTCAAATTAAAAAATATTTAAAACATAAATTTTAATTTTAATTTCAATCTAAAAATTGATCAAAATTTGGACTAAGACAAGTTGCCACCCCTAGCTCTAAGTAACATAATAAAAAATTTAGTAAGGATACCAAATATTGAACTAATAAATAACTTTAGCAAAACGGTGATAATAATACCAATGAATAAATTTTCAAAAATTTTTAATTCAATTTTTATAACATAATCTAAAAATTTATACTAAATATCTTAAACTTTTAAATTTACTAAATAAACTAATTTTATAAATCATAATTAAAATTCACTTTGAAATTTAAATTTACAAATATGATATAAGTTTAATTGCATTAATTAGACATATTCTTTGAATTATTTATTTTACTATATTTATATAATTAAAGTTTTAAATATGTTTAAGATTTATAAATTTAATAAATATTAATTCTCGTCATACTAGAAATTGGACTTGCTTTCTTATCTGCGGGTTCGGCCCAGACCCATGATTATCCACTGGGAGCCGACTCTTTTTTGGGAGAGCTAAACAATATATATTTCTAATCCAGGCATAATTAGTTAGCTTTCTAGGGTTTCTCTTCTGCAACTCTCTGTGCCGCTCTCTTCTGGTACAGATCTTCATGTCTACAATCATGAGAAACTTTTAATCTTTGCTTAAGAAACGTTTGTGTTAGGAATCGATTTAGTGGTTTTGTTTATTATTGTTTACCGGTTTTTGTTTTATGTGAAGATATTATTGGACTCTATGTCTCGTGTTTATGTGGGTAACTTGGATTCCCGGGTCACCGAACGTGATCTTGAAGATGAGTTCCGTAAATTTGGAGTTATAAGAAGGTCTGAATTTTATTGATGGAATATTATCTTTATCTTTTCTTTGATTTGTTATTGTATTAAATATTTTCGATTTGATGACAGTTTTTACTGAATTTAAGTTTGTGAGATGAAATCTCTGTGTTCAGTGTATGGGTTGCAAGAAGGCCACCAGGTTACGCCTTTATTGACTTTGATGATAAAAGGGATGCAGAGGATGCAATCCGTGAATTAGATGGTATGTATAGTAGGTTTTTCTGTTTTCGTGGTACTTAATTCTGGTTTTGGGGTTTGTCAGTAGTTCGATTTCGTTTTGACAGTACCAAAGCTCCATTTGACCTTTAAAGCTTTATGTTTCCTTCCAGTTTATTCTTTCTTGAATCTGTAAATCGTTTTTCAGTTTCATAAAATTGAATATTATTTTATTACATAGTAAGGAGAAGGTGAAGAACATGTAATTTGACAATTTCATCAACCGTTTATTCTTGGAGCAGGTAAGAATGGTTGGAGAGTGGAGCTTTCCCACAATTCTAGAGGTGGGGGCCGTGGCAGCGGCGGCGGTGGTCGTGGTCGATCTGGTGGTTCTGACTTGAAATGCTATGAATGTGGAGAGCCTGGTCACTTTGCTCGTGAGTGCCGTATGCGAGTTGGCTCTGGAAGAAGACGCAGCCGAAGCCCTAGATATCGCAGGAGCCCAAGCTATGGCAGAAGGTAAAATCCTCAATCTGATAAACATCATTTTCAATGTCGAATCTCACTCAACTTGCATGAGAAAAAGATAGAAACTCAATCGATTTCCATTACAATAATTTAAATGGTTCTTGGAACAAACTTTTGTGGAGCAGGAGTTACAGCCCTCGCGGGCGATCCCCTAGACGTCGCAGCTTTTCACCCCGTGGACGCAGCTATAGCAGGTCACCACCTTACCGTGGACGTGAAGAGGTGCCATATGCCAACGGGTGAGAACCCCACACTTGTACGTTGGGTGTTCTTCTATTGTTTAAATATCCTTTGACCAATAGTTGGTGAAGGGTTGAGAAGCATCAATTTGTTGATTGGGCAACATATAAGACTCATGACAATGTTTGCTTGGGGATGAGTTAGTGATCATATAAATCATAATGCTGTTCTTTTTTCAGGAATGGATTAAGGGATCGGCGTGGAAGCAGGAGCTGAAAGCTGCTGCCTTGTTAATTGGCACTGTTAAGATTGAGTGTGTTTATTATGTTTGGACTTCAGTATGGCTATATTTTGAACGGGCAACGCCCCCAGCCTCTTGGTTTGGATAAGTTCCCTTCATACTTATTCCTATGTTGGCTATTTTATTTTAAGCAATCAGTGTAGCTTTGGGGCCTTTCCAGCTATAAGGGCTGTAGGTGTTAATTATGACTTCATTGAGACAAATTGATCCTAGTATTGGTGCTAAATGTTTATGGTTTCTTTTTTGTGTTGAGGTGTCTTCTGGGTCTGCTTCATTCGTTTTGTGCTTCTACACTTGAGGTGTCATTTCGCTGCTCTCCGTTGGGGATCTTCAATTTTTGTTGAGGTCCCTGCTAAGTCCTCTCTTCATGCTTCTGTTTGATTGAACTCTCCGACAGTGACGCGCCTCTCCCAAACTCTTGTGGAATTTCTTTTATTTAACTTAAAAGGATAAAGAGCTGCTTCAAACACTTCTGGCAGGTACTATCAGTTCCACAGAAGAAGTGGTTTTGGGGATCTTAGATTATTGAAGACTGAAGTTCCTTGATATGTTCTTTCTAAATGAAAAATTTAAGATCGTTGCAATTTTTTGAAAAATAAAATGATGATTTTTTAAACCAAAACTGGACTTTTTAGCTTACATGTGGAAGGAATTTCTCAGTTGCCATTCATAAGTTTTAGGTTTGTTGTTTTGATAGCATGGGGTAAGAAATTTTTTGAATTCTATTTGACTTTATTATCACAGTAATAGATAGACTAGAAAAGCTAAAATGGTGAATGCTTCGCTTTTTTGTAGTGTCATAGGGTAAGTTCTAAAAATATGCTCTGTATCTTGGTTGTTGTGTTTAATTAACATTTTAATCTCCCAAATTTCTGATATTCATACATTTTACTGAGAGATTTGTGGGGGTCCTCATGTTGTTTGGCGTCCCTTGACTCCCTGAACATATTTATGAGCTACGGGAAGAACTCTTAGCTTCAAAGAGGTCCCACTGCTTAAAGAGGTCTACAAGCCTTGGGCTGCTGACCTTGCATGATGCAATATAATTATGGATCCTAATCAAGATGATGAGATTCAACTTTGGATGTCTCCTAGTTCCGTGTGGATGGTTCATCTGGAGGATTGATCCACAAAATTTCTACAGCCTTAGGATTTCACCATCCCGTGATTCATGTTCTTCGTCCATGCTTGAATAGTAATATTTTAAACCACCTTCGCACACTTGGATTCGTTCACGTTGTTATTGGGTTTGTTCCACCATCGTGAAGTTGATTTCCCCGGTTCTGAGCAGTTTTTGTAGATGATTATTGAGGATCAAAACGAGGTCTCTTGGTACGAGTTTCTGTATGGTCTTTTATCTTTCCTTCTAGCAATTTTTAGGCTGGTTGACATGTTTGATTTTCCATTTCATCTAGTCAGTTTGCGTTTGCTCTGTTTCTTTCATGGCGATGGCAACATTATTTATGCGCTGGAATTATTTATGTATATATATAAGGTTTCAAACTAAACTTCTGCATCAAAGTCAGCCGAAGCGTTTCACAGGTTGCAACACAAGTAAGTCCTTATGTTTACCAAAACACATTTTCATGATTTAAAAGTGTATGCACTTTCTGGCCTTCGGAGGTATTACGAGGTTTGATGCAAATGCGTCTGACTACGAAATACTCCGTGTCTGCACGGCACTTGTAGTTTTGCTGTGGGTTAAGACTAATTGATGTGCTCTAGAAGTATTTACAACTCACATATGTTTGTTTTCTTATATTAGTCTTAAAGTCGTATTTCACAGTGATTTTGTTTGGAGTGTTGTTACGAAAGTGACATTCCGTTATTATAATTTCATTGCTTTCCCGCAGTAATGCAGTGAAAACCTACCATCTTGTAACTCGAATTACAATATGTAGGTTGAAAGAAATGTCATTAACTTGATAGAAGTTAAATTCCTGGAATGTTGGTCTAAGAATGATTGTCGTTTCAACTTAATTTGTTAAGCAGGAAATATAGTTCTTTATTGGTGTCCTTGTAATCACATTTCAAGCAATAAGTGCCTTCTAAAGTTTTATAAGCAGTAGGCTTTCTGTTACTTTCTTAACCGTCAATAATATTATCAAAATAGTAACCATTTGACACGTTTTTTCGCCAATTTCCCCCAGTTAAGATCCTCTGTTCAACATAATTCTGTCTAACGTCTAAAATGAGGCCAATTTTCTCCAGTTTGGATCCTTTGTTTAAAATAACCCTGTCTAACGCTTAAAATGTTATCCTTTGTTTAAAATATTTCTGTCCAATACCTAGAACTACAAAGAGTTACTATCTCCCATACTCTTTTTAGAACTCTACTATAATGAAACATAAAATTTAACCATCCAAGTCACAATCTCCCATCCTCTTTTTAGAGCTCTACTATAATGAAACAAAAAATTTAACTATCTAAAATAGCAAACCGTAAAAAGATTTAAGTAATGATTAGTACTTGCAAGGTAATTCATCACTTAATTAGAGAAGCATATATAAAAGCAATAGAACTATACATGCATAAAAAGAAGCATACCAAACTGGTATAGGACTACAAATTTAATAATTTAAAATATATAAATAACTAAATAAATAGATAATGATAAAGCAAACACAAGCAAGAGGGGGGATAATTGTATGTGACTTAAAAATTTGTAAGTTACTATCAATTTGTGAGAACGATAAGGTCACAAATAAGAACCTGCTAAATTTCAACAGAAAAGTTTGTAAATAAAAGGAGTCTGTTAAAGTCTAAAATGAAGGAACTCTTTTAACACTTAAAAAAATAAGAGGAGTCTGTTAACATTAAAAACAAAAGGAGTTTATTAACGTTTAAGAAATAAAAGGAACCTGTTAACATTAAAAACTAAAGGAGCCTATTAACGAAAGAAACCTCTTGCACTATTAAAACAAAAAGAGCCTATTCCAATAGTGAAGGAGTCTCTTGTAAATTAAACACAAACTGTAATGCAAGAATTTAAAAGTTAAGAGAGAGAGAGAGTGACTCAGTCGATTTATATTGGTTCCATTTATAACGAAGCTTACGTCCAATCTCCAAGTATTCAACTTGAGTATTTCACTATAAAACTCCAACTAGTAACTTTTGACGAGCTTCTCCAAGCTCACAAGTATATATTTTTCAAGGTTCTTTAACCTTCCACACTTGTCATGTTTAACAAACTTCTATAAGCTCTCAACAAAAAAAAATGTATACAAGGGTTTAACAACCTCTCTCAATAAAATGTTTTCACTTTTTAAGGCACAAGGAGTTTGATATAGATATAACTTTCAAAAATATTGATGCTGTTGAAGTATTTAGTAAATCCATATATTTCACAGGTGCAATGACTTTTTCTTAAGTAAACATTTTCTTTAACTAACTATTGCTTCATTTATATTCTGAGTTGAATTTGCACATAATGTTCAATAGCATTTCTGATGGAATCTTTCAATATTTAGACGTTAAGAGAAAAGTTTTCCCAAGATTTTCGGAGTTAATTATTCATATTAATAAGATCTTTCCGGATGTTGCGGAATCATTTCTAGTAAGGTAAGTTCATTAAAAAGGTTCCTGCAAGAAAGAAATCATTTTTTCTATGATTTTATTTTCTTTTAAGAATTATGTTGTTGTCAATAAAAACTAATAAAAGGAAATAACTCTGATTTGAATTTTGAAATATTATTAAGTTATCATCAAAATCATTAATAACAAACCTTGAGCTAACAATCTCTCCCTTTTTGATAATGACAAGCAATAATAAATATATTTTCAAAATTAAAATAATAAAGGATTTCGAAAGATACTTGTAGACTTTATATATTCTAACTCATAGTCATGATTAGAAGGAGCCTTTCTTACACTTCACAAATTCAGTTCAACAATATTTCAACAGTTAGCAGAGAATTTATTACAGATATAAGAGCAAATATATCATCAAAAGGTAAATATATCATCAACTCTCCCCCTTTGTCATTATCAAAAAGTAGAGGGGAAATAACTAGAAAGTAAGTTAAAAAATAGCACATGTAAAAATAAACCAAGCAAAAAATAGCGTCAAAGTTCTTTAAGAGATTTAAAAAATTTTCGAAGCATAATCTGCATGTCAAGAATTTGATTTTGCATCCTGTCGATCTGGCCACGCATTAGATATTGATTGGAGCTAATATCCCTCAGTTGATGAAGGAACAGATCATTTGTACTTTGGAGTGTGATAGGGGCTTATTTTTGTGGGACAGGACCCAAGAGGTCTGTTGGTCTTTTTGTTTTCTTTTCCACCCACACATTGTCTTTCAGTTTATATCTGAATTGGTAAGGACTAGATGAATGGAACTTTCCAAGTTCATACCATCTCCAGATTGTCAAAATACACTCTATAATAGGCAAAAATCTTGGTTAATAACATCCCATATGTTAGACCACCAGTGATATTCTTATGACTTCCATTGTCCACCATAAATTTCAGGATCATTGCTGGAAGATTCATTTTATTGCCCTTTAGAAGATTGTACACCACATATATATCTAGGAGACTACATCTTTGCACTGAACTATTCATTAGAAAAATTGAAGTAGCAGATATTAATGCAAGGCATCTTGGCAGTAAGTCTAGATGTCTACACTATGGTCTCCATTCGTGGGCATTCTCAGAGCATAAGTAGATAAAATTTACAACTTTTCCTAAATCAAGATCAATAATGTCCCACTTATGACAAGAAAGGTGAATTCTACCAATGGGAATTATGTTCAGTATGTTTTCCAAGATTTCCTTAGTAATTAAGATTTCACATTCACGTACCCAAGAGATGATTGCTAACTTCCCATCAAATTCATGTTTTCTCATGTGTGTGTAAAATGATCTAACTAAATCATCACATATTGTCTCATTCAAATTAAATTTTTTTTCCCAAGCTATAATTAAAAAAATGAGAAGAGATGAGAATACCAATGTCATCGAACAGAAGAGGAGGCAAAATGCATCTTGCAACCACCTTGCACTTCTTGTACTGCATTTTGTATCATGCTTCAGCTTCCATTGACTGAAACAACTTAATTAGTGATGAAGACTCTCCTTTCTTTTGTTTCTTTGATTTTGACCTTTTTGCCTTCAAAATTTCTTCAAACAAGGCTTCTTCATAAAATAGCTCATCCCTAACAATAGGTTCCTTAATCTTTTCTTCAATTATAAGGGCTTTACCTTTTTTTATTTCTTCCTTTTTTCTTTTTCGAGATTCTTCTTCTTTTTTCTGTTCGGATCAGGGCCTTTTTCTTTCTCAACAGCTTTCTTAGCTTGCTTTACAAGACTTCTTCTGGTTCATCGACATCTTATTAAATGGACTGGTTCTTCATCTGAACCATCATCATTAACAATTCAGTTTACTTTAAGCAATTTCTTATTCGTAGACTCAGGATGAGGAGTAGTAGATGGTGGTGGTGCGGAAGTTTTGAGAGATAGAGTAGAAGGAATAAGTAGAGTGAGAGTAGGCAGTGGAAATGAAGGAGAATGAAATCTCACTTTTCTCGTTTGTTCCCTCTCATTAGAAGATTTTTCTTCTTCTTTTTCCTTTTCTTCTTCTTCTTCTTTTTCCTTTTCTTTTCCTTCTTTTTCTAATGAGCTAGGGTTTGAGTCATTAAAGTCTTCTTCACCACAATCAGAGATATAGTGCTTGATTATTGATTCACTTTGTTCAAAAGATGAATCAGAGTTTGATTCTAGAGACAACATAGCCAAAATCTTTCTCTTTCTCTCGTCTAGAGTCTCCTGAGTAGACTCTTTTAAACCTTGGGGTTTTTTTATAGAGGTGATGGAAACAGATTTAGTGGGGGTGTTTAATGATCCTACTATTAGTGATAGAGAGGAAGATTCAGAAACAAGAGTTTCAAACTCTTGTTTATGGCGGAGAGTTTCGCCATGGCTAGTAATGGGAGTCAAGGTTTTCTTTTGTCCCTTAGATTTTGTTCTTGTCATTTCAAGTAAGCTGGTGAGATCTAGGAGATTTTAAGCAGAAAATTTGAGTAGAAATAGAGAGTTAGCGTGTAGAGAGGAAAAATGGTGCTTATGAGAACGATGAAGGTAAGTAGAAGGAATAAAACTTTTTTAGGATATACTAAACGGTTATTGAGTGTTGATTTCATTTGAAGATGAACAATGATATGTGTATCTTCTGACAGTCACATACAGAAAACTGTCAGAGCAGTACACACACATTTTTAAAATTCAAAACGACGCTGTCTTTTTAAGACATGAGCATTCTACCCTATTAAACTAAGATGAGCCTTTTAAAATAAGAGGGTCCTTCTAAACTAAGAGGAGCCTTCTAAACTAAGATAGTCCTTATAAACTAAGATGAGCCTACCATAAAAGAACATATTAGAAGGAGCTGCTAATATCTGCAAAGAGAAGTAGCATAGGATCTTTATAAAGAGTTAATATAAGATAATTTGTACATACCAAGCTCTTTTCTCAATACACAAAATCTATCTTCGGAGAGTTGCTTAGTAAAGATATCATCTACTTGATTTTTAGTTTTAACATACAAAAGATCAATGGTTCCTTCAAAAACATTATCTCTAACAAAATAATGTTTGATTTCTATATGCTTAGTCTTAGAAAGATGCACAGTAATTTTAGAGAGAATTATTGCAGTTGTATTGTCATATAGTATAGGAATATGATCAAAGTTAAAAGAAAAGTCTCGGAGTTGATGTTTCATTCATAAGATTTGAGCACAACAGCTGGCAGCTGTTATACATTCCACTTCAATTTTTGAAAGTGTTGTGAAATTTTATTTATTGGAAGACCAAGAAACTGGACATCCTTCAAGAAATTGGCAGTGACCACTTGTGTTTTTTCTATCAGCTTTATCATTTGCATCATAATAGCTAACTATGTTAAAAGAATCAGTTTTTAGATACCATAATCTAAGTCCATAGTTCCACAAAGATAGCGAAAGATCCTCTTGACTACTTGAAGGTGACTCTCTTTTGGATTTGATTGAAAGCGTGCACAAAGACACACACTAAACATGATATTTGGTCTTGAGTTTGTAAAATATAATAGTGATCCAATCATTCCTCTATATTTTGTCTCATTCGTAGCCTTATCTTCTTCATCCTTATCAAGTTAGAATACACAGGAGTATCCATTGGTTTGGCATTTTCAAAATGAAATTTCTTAAAGAGTTCCTTTATATATTTGTCTTGACTAATAAAGATTCCTTTTTTTATACCTAATTTACAACCTGAGAAAGAAGGATAATTCTCCTATCATACTCATTTCAGACTCTCCTTGCATTAAAGCTACGAATTCTTTATAAAAGAATTGATTAGTAACATCAAATATTATATCATCAATATATATTTGCATTATGAGTAAATCGTTCTCCTTTTTTCTTAATAAATAAGGTTTTATCTACCTTTCCTCTTTCAAAGTTATTTTCAAGTAAAAAGTTACTTAACCTTTTATATCATACTCAAAGAGCCTGCTTTAGACCATACAGAGCTTTAGTCAACTACATCACGTAATCAGGATGATTTTCATCTTCAAAACTTGTAGGTTGCTTAACAAACACTTTTTCGTTAATATATCCATTTAAGATGGAACTTTTAACATCTATTTGGAATAATTTAAAATTTTCATAACATACAAGAGCAAGTAAAATCCTAATATTCTAATATAGCACCATGTGCATAAGTCTCATCAAAATCAATACCTTCCTGTTGATTTTAACCTTGAGCTACAAGTTTAGCTTTGTTTTTTACCACCTTACCATTTTCGTCAAGTTTATTTCGAAATACCCAACGAGTTCCAATGAATAGGGCTTTTGATGGGTCAAGTTGGGCCCAGGTCGTCGATGGTCCAACCTAGCTAGGCCAAAAAAAATTTTGCGCGGGCCGGAATGATTCCGTCTGGGTGGCCTGTCAGGGCCACTAGCAGCCCGGTCGTTTAATATATTTTCTAATTTTTTTATATATTTATTTTAAGAGAATTTGAAAAAGTTGTAGTGTATTTTTTAAAATTCATAAATTATAAATTATAGCATAACCATTTATAGTAAAGTGTAAGATAAAATTACCTATAAATTATACATAAATATTTATTTAAAATAAAAGATATAAAATACAAACCAATATATACATATTAAAAATATGTAACAATGATAATGTTGTCATAATTATTCCCTACAAACAAGAGATTTTAATTTAAATTTGTAATTTTATTATAACAATTAATTATAATGTAAATGTAAAAAAGTTATTATCTAAGTACAATGAATTTATTTCAAATATTTTTTAAGTGTTTAATAAATTATTATATTTCTTTTTAATATGATAAAAATAAGTTTATTAAGTTGAACTTTTAATGTTTTTATAAATTATGTACAAAACTTTTCATTGATGTAGTCGTTGTACTTTTAGTTATTGTTAATTTTTTTTACTCGTATAGTTGTATAAATATTATTATCTTTTCATATTATATCTATTATTAAATAATCATGGTAAAATTTTATATTTTTATGATATATATTAAAAGAAATTAATTAATATCGTGATTAATCTTAACGCATTTAAACTTTTTTATTTTATTTTTCATATTTGCACAATATATACATTATGCATATATGTATTTATATTAATCTTAAAATGAATTAATCACTTTATTAATCCTATTGTATCAAGTCTAAAACAATATATAAGTAA
>JANSVA010000003.1:35475075-35514954 GCA_025504915.1 Erythroxylum reticulatum | reverse complement strand
TCTTAACAAATTCTATACATTTTATTATTATCAAAACATAAGTGGGATTTAATTTGTCAACCACCATTGGTCCAACACATATGGTTAAGGTTCAAAAATGTTTAACCTCCTAAAACCATCTTCCTTTTAGTGCACAATTCCATATGTCTCTTTAAATAAGACGTTCCACCTTTTAAACTACTTGAATACAACTTTTGACAATAATTGCACTTTGCTTTTTCAATTCCATCTGTCCATATAGTCGATAAAGTCTTCTTAAAGTTATTCTAAACTTCACTTTATGTTGACTAACTTGAGTTCTAATTGAACTTCTATCGTCAGTTGGTATCGGAATAGAAGTTTCCACTTATACATTTGGTACTGGATTAGAACTCTCAATTGAAGGAATATACTCATCCATCTAACAAAAAACGTATAAATACTTGAGGTTAGAAAATGTTCAAGAAAATCAAAGAATGTATAAACTTTAAATAAGCTAGAATGTCCAAGTAAGTTAGGTTGATCATTTAGAGGTGCAATGGTAAGTTACTGCATCAATTAGGATGATTAGTTTTATTTTTATTTGATTATGTTAGAATGTCCAAGTAGAAATATCTTATTTTTATTCAATAGGATATTTTTGTACAAACACATTTATAACAAACGAGAGACAACCAAAACAGTAATTTAATAAAAGAATCAATGAACGATAAATTGAACTTATTATGCCATGGTTTAAGTCACAGCTAGTTGATTGAACCTTTTTATTTTCTTAATTTCTAAATCCACAGAGAAGGTCATCATCCATTAGCTACATTAATCCAATTGTTTCTTCACACTTAATCTTCGATTGTGAGGAGAAGGTTTGAGACTACATGTTTGTATTGGAGAAAGTGAGATGCCAATGACCACCGTAAGAGACAACATACAGATAAGACTACGTGTTTGTATTGGAGACAATGAGATGCCAATGAGCACCATAAGAGACAACATACAAATCTTTCTCCTATCCTATGCATAAAATTTGCCACTTATTCCAATTTACTAGTTAAGCAACATTGTGAAAATTTTTAAAAAATTAAATATATACATCATATAAGTAACGTAATTAAATAGAAGTTTGACTTATCTTTATTAAATAGATTTATAGAAAAAACAAGGTAAATTAGAGAAAATTTTACCTTTGTCACCTACTTGTAAGACTATTATAATTTTGGCATTCAATAGTTCAAAACTAAAGTTATAAAAGTTGATTGAATATTGTAAAATGACCAGGAAGAGAATTCATCACCTGTTGGCTTGAGATGATCGAATAAGTTAGTGATGCTTTAAAAATGAAATCTATCATGATAAAAGTTCTAATCATGAAATTAATGTAAAATTTGTGTTTCTACTAAATTGAATTCTTTAAACTAAATTGAGGTTGCATTCATTTACTTTTGACTATGAGTATGCCTATAAGTTTCAAGTATAATAGTCATATAGGGGAAAGCAACTAAGTGAGACTTATAAGGCCTTCATCCTATATATAAAGACAAAAACCATGTGAAGGGTATCAAAAGGTTATTTAAGGCCTTTCTAGTTACCATCTACCATCATGTAGAAAGCAATATAACAATAATAGGCTTTTCTAATCCAATTTTCCAAGAACTTCATTTTTAACATTCAGATTGCAACTCCTCCCTCATAACGTTTGTTAATAATAAGCAATTTAAGATGAAAGTGCTTGTGCTTATGGCAGTCACAATCAAAATTCACATTATCAAACTTTCTTAAGATTTAATCACTTTACAAGAATTCTATAGTCTGTTGTATGTTTTTCTCCAAGCAAGAACCATATACACTATTTCTAGCCTACCCTGCTATACTAATCTGAAGTTGGAATGTTATTCAAGAATGGTGGGTATTAATGACACCCATTTAGTACATAACTTTAGCAATGAAGACTACGGAAAGTTTGAACTAACAAGGAACATTACTTCTCTTGTCCCTAATTGATCTAGGCACAGGCAATCCTAGATGCATTGGATTCATTAAACATTGATCCACGTATCGAAATACAATTAAGAGAACAACAATGTGAAAAGGAAGGATAAAAAACTATAGTTGATATTTGAAACTGAAACTTATATAAGACATCTAACAAAAACAATCTTTGCGACATTTCATTAAACACATTACAAGCATTATCCCATATTCCCAATATTAATATACAAAGTTCTCAAATTAGCCACATCAGTTCTCAAAACAACCAAAAAAACCAAATTGTCTAATATAGAATGAGAGATTACCTTATTAAGTACGTTGGACCGTTTACCGTTGGTTGTTTGAACGTTGGTGACTTCGACAGTTCGACGTGCACACAACACTGACGACAGATGGTATATGAAGAAGAATAACGAAGGAAGAATAAGAAACAAAAAAGAAGAACAAAGAAGTGAAAGCAACCAGGTGAGGGGTCCGGGATGAAGGGAGATGGATGGAGGCAGGAGGAGGCACCTGAGGCTGAGGGGCGAGCGTCGAGCGAGCGAAGGAGGGGGCCGGTTAATGGCTGGTTTTTGTTAATGAGAGGCAAAACGATGTCATTTTTGCTTGCAATAAAATGACGTCATTTTATCTTGTGTTTAATTAATTGTCTTATAACTTAAACAATGTCGTTTTACTCTTAAAGAAAAATGACGTTGTTTTATCGATGGATGAAATATTTTAAACATAAACAAAACGACGTCGTTTTGCAATAAACAAAATGACGCTTTGTTTGGAGCACTGTACGGACCACGAGCCACTGGTCAGGTTGCTAGGCTCAGACCACAGCCCGACCCAACCCAAATTTTTTCAGGCCATACCCTTTCGACCTATGGGTCGATTTGACCGGCTAAACCCGTTGACCCGGGCCAAGCCGGGCTGGTTATATTTTGATATCCCTACCAATGGTTGACTTGTTTTATAAATGAGGTACTAGATTCCAAACTTTATTTTTGTCAAACTGATTTAGTTTGTCTTTTGAAACTCAATACTCATCAGCAAAAGCCTCTTCAATTGTTTTTTGGTTCTAATTCTGAAATGAAGGAAACATAATTATTTTTTAAGGATGATCTAGTTCTTAGATTTTCATAAGGGTTTACCAGAATGTACTGATTTATATTTAGACCTCTCCATTCTCTTGGTGTTCTTCATTACATAGGCTCCTGTTAAGATGAAGGAGCCTGCTTCGTCCTGGCTTCAGAAAGACCTTCTTAATCTTGTAATTCCGAAGGTACTGTAGGTGTAGTTTGAGTTTGCGATGTATTTTTAAGAACCAAAGGATATTCTTCATCATCTAAATCAGCTGCTGTTGTTGAGAGTAGTGCTTCATCAAATACTATATGAATTGATTCTTTTATCTTTTTATTCTTTTATTATAAACTCTGAATCATTTACTAGCAGTACTATAACCTAGAAAAATAGCTTCATTTGATCTTGTATCGAACTTTCCAAGATTGTCTTTTCCATCATTTAGAACGAAACACTTGCAACCGAACACTCAAAAGTAAGCAACATTTGGTTTTCTTCCTTTCCACAACTCATGGAGAGTCTTTTTAGAATAGATGTCATAAGGCACCTATTAAGTATGCAGCAAGCAGTAGATACAACTTCTACCTTGTAACCATGTGGTAGACCACTTTCATATAACATTGTCTTGGTCATATCAATGAGAGTTCTGTTCTTTCTTTCAACCATTCCATTTTGTTGAGGAGTCCTTGGGCAAGAAAAATTATGAGTTATGCCATTTTCATTACAGAAATCTTTAAATTTTCTATTATCAAATTCTTCTCCATGATCACTCTGAATAGATGTAATGTAGTACCCTTTTTCAATCTAAATTTTCTGAAAAACTTCTCTAAGACTTCAAAAGTATCATACTTATTTGATAGGAAATAAACCCATGTAAATCTTGAATAATCATCTACTATAACAAAACCATAGAGTTTACTACCGAAGTTTTGAGTCCTAGTAGGAACAAATAAATCCATATGTAAAAGTTCAAGTGGTTGGTTAGTAGAAACAATATTTTAGGAGGAAAGTTACTTCTGATTTGTTTTCGTTTTAAACAAGCTTCGCAAACCTGATTACTCCCAAACTTCAAGTTCGGTAGTCCTCTTACTAATTCATTTTTGGATAATTTTGATAGAATGCTCATAGTAGCATTTCCAAATCTTCTATTCCAGATAAAAGAATAATATTCTAGTGAAACAGAACACTTAACATTTTGTGAAGACATATCTTCTAAATGAGCATAATATATGTTCTGATTTCTAGGACCAACAAATACAATATTATCATTAAGATTATCAATTATTTCACAATGAGATGCATAGAAGGTAACTCTATAACCCTTATCACATAATTGACTTACACTTAACAGGTTATGTTTTAATCCATCCACATAAAGAACATTATCAATAGAAGCAGAATTAGGGTCACCAATTTTACTAATTCTAGTGACTTTTGCTTTGTTTTTGTCAGCAAAGACAACATTACCTCTATCTTTTCTTTCAATATAATTGAAGTGTGATATTTCACATGTCATGTATCTCAAACAACCACTATCAACAATCCATTAATTTTCTCTAGTCTCTGTTCTAAAGCATATCTGTAGAATGTATTATCTTATTTTAGGTACCCAAATTTTTTGGCGTCCTTTCAAGTTAATAGTTTGACCTTTTGATCTCCAAACATACATTTAAGATAATTTCTTCATTTTCCAAAAGTTACAGGAATGACGAATATGACCATGTCTACCACAATAAGAGCACAAAATAGATGAATGAGTGTTACTATAGTTTTTGCCATTTATCAGGCTCCTACCATTTTAGCTATTGCTACTGTTGGAATTAACAAAGAAATTTTCATATGGCCTAACATTATAATTTTTATTATATCTTATTACAGCCTTATCAAAAACACATTTACCAAAGTAACGCATCAATATTATTCCTTCCATCAACAAAATTTACAAGATCTTTTTCTAGAGAAATGATTTTTCCAGCCAATTTCTCTTTCTTAAGTTTTAGGGGTGCAACTTTTTCTTTTAATTTTTTTACCTTATCACAATCATTCTCAAGCAATGCTTTTTCTAACTGACTTACCTTTCGTTCCAAGAATTCCTTTTTAGAGACTTTTTGCTTGTCATCTTCAAGAGACATAATTTTAGACAACACACTCTTATTACCATATTTTAATGACATAATCTTATTCGTTAAGGAAGCATCATTATTCTTGGACTTCTTAACCTTTTTAAAATACTACACTGTTCATTTTTTATATTGATCATACAATCCATGATATGCATCTCCTAATTCATCTATTTCAATATCAGAGTCAGAATAATATACCTCATCGTCTCCTAATTCGGCCATAAAACAAACATTGCTGACTTCTTCAGGCTCCTCTTCTTCAAAGTTTTCAAAATCTTCATTTGACTAAGTTGCAGTTATAGCCTTCTTTCTGGGTTTCTTCTGTTCTGTATTTTGTCCTTTTGAAGAAGGTGACATTCTGGTCTTGTGTGTCTAGGCTTCTTGTAGTGATAACATATTGTAGAATTCGTAATAATAGATACTGTTTTAGATAAATATTAGGTATAAGATATGCATTGTTAGGATCCCAAAAGTTAAGGGATTTTTAGATCAAGTCAGCTTCCTAGTTTAGTGTGAATAGGAGAATAGTTCCTTAACTTGTGTTGTACTCTTTGTATATATATCTTATTAAGTGTCAATAAAGAATAACTAAGAATCCCTAAATTCTGATATGGTATCAGAGCTTTAGGCTTGAATTTTTTTAGGAAAGGGGGTTGAACCATCATTGTCGTTCTCTTCTTCTTTTGAGATTCTTTTCCTTTGTCTCTGAATCAGTCTTTCATCGCTGATTAATTTCGTTAAGTAGTTGACTACACATAAAAGTGAAGGACAATGACAGAAAACTAGGAGAGTGGATAAATCATTATGGCTTCATCAGATGAAGTAACCAAGACTCAATCTTTGGTGGATTTGCAGACATTGGATGGAAAAAAATTATCTCAAGTGGTCACAACTTGTTCGAACTATTTTAAAAGGTAAGGGAAAGATTAGTCATTTGTTAGGAATTAGAACATGGCCAGAAGATCCAGGTTTTGAAGCATGGGATGAGGATGACTTATTGATTATGGCGTGGCTTTGGAAAGCAATGATGCATGAAATAAGCGATATAGTAATGTTCATGGCTACAAACAAAGACATTTGAGATGCGATTCAATAGATATACTCAAAAGCTAGGGATACATCCCAAGTGTATGAAGTGAAAGTCAAGATTGTTGCTTCTAAACATGAAAACAAATCTGTGACAGAATATGTTAACCAGTTGAGGTCGTTATGGTAAGAACTTGGTCATTATCGAGTAATTCAGACCAAGTGTCCTGATGATGATGCTATACTAAAAGAGTTCATTGGATAGGATAAAGTCTATGAATTCCTTGTGGGATTGAATTCCTAGTTTGATCAAATAGGAATCTGAATATTCAGAAAGTAGAAAGTTCCATGCTTTTAATGAGGTAGTGGCTATTATTCGGAGTGAAGAAAGTAGGAGAAATTTAATGTTTAATTCTTAACCTTCTGATGGTTCGACTATAGTAGCTAAGAGTGCAAAGTAGGCTGGAAAAGGATTTGATGTAGAGATTGGAAAGGGGGTTCGATCCAAGCCTCAAAACCATGATGACTTATGGTGTATCTAATGCAAAAAGTCACGTCATATGAAGGAGCAGTGCTAGAAATTGCATGGAAAGCCTCCTAGCCGTGAATGTGGACAGAAAGGATATCAACTGAGGGGTAATGGACAAGCGTAGGTTGCTATAAGTACATCCTATTAGGAAGACAAACAAGACTCAAAGTGCTTCAATCAAGATGAAGTAGAAAAGATGAGAGCATTTGTTAGCAACACAAAGAAACCTACAGGTACATGTACCTTTGTGCATTCAGGTATGTGTTCCTTTTCATTTGGATTAAATTCCTCAGATAAACCTTTTTGGCAATCTTGGACCATAGATTCAGGGGCCACAGACTACATGACTCATTCATCCAAACACTTTACCTCCTATTCCCCTTGCCCTAGCAATAAGAAAATAGCCATAGCAAATGGATCCTTAGCAAATTTAGCTGGCATAGGAGATGTCAAAATATACTTATGCATAACATTGAGAAATGTTCTCCATGTCTCTAAGCTATCCACAAATTTAATACTGTAAAGAAACTCACACTAGACTTACTTTGTAATGCTACATTTCATTCTAGCCATTGTTTATTTTAAGAGAGGGATTCGGGGAAGATGATTGTTAGTGCTAGAGAATGGGATGCTATATACTACCTTGAGGAAGCAAACGAGTCAAACATATCCAGGAGCAAATCACCCTATTTATTCATGTCTGGGTCTGTGTTGTCGAATAAAGAAAAAATCTTCTTATATTGTCAAAGGTTAGGTCATCCATCGTTTAGAATTATTAAATCTTTATTTCTCGTTTTCATTACAAAGCTAGATTTTGAGAGTCTTCATTGTGAGGTTTGTGAAATTGCTAAACATAAGCGTATACCTTTTCCTATTAGCAATAAAAGAAACACTTTTCCTTTTTATCTTACTACTATTGATATTTGGGGTCCCTCAACTGTTTCAAATGTGTCAGGGGCACAGTAGTTTGTGACTTTTATTGATGACTGCACCATAGTTACCTGGGTTTTCTTGCTCAAACATAAGTTTGAAGTTAGTTTTGTACTCCTACAGTTCATCTCTATATTAAAAAGCCAGTTTAGTGTAAATATCAAGAGACTTAGATCAGATAATGTCAATGACCATTAAACTCTTACTCTCTATTGTCAAAAAGAAGGGATACTTCATGAGTCGTCATGTGTCAAAACACCCCAACAAAATGATATGGCCGAAAGGAAAAATGGACATCTTTTAGAACAAACACGAGCATTGTTATTTAAAAAAATGTACCAAAATATTTTTGAGAGGAAGCAGTTCTAATAGCCACTCATCTCATTAACAGACTAACCTCTAGAGTCCTAGGATTCAAAAGTCCAATGGAGGTACTCTCTTCATTCTACCCAAATATATCCACTACAATCAATCTTATACCTCGCATTTTTAGGTGTGAGCCCTTTGTTCAAGTTCATAGCCAAGACCGTGGGAAATTGGATCCTAGAACACTTAAGTGCATCTTTGTAGGGTATTCATCAACTCAAAAAGAGTACAAGTGCTATCATCCTCCTTCCAAGAAATTTCTTGTGTCCCAAGATGTAAACTTCAATGAACAAAAAGCCTATTTTATCTAACCTTATCTTCAGATGGAGAATCTTAAGGAAGATAAGGAGATCATTCTTGGATTGTTTGAATATGATCCCTTACTTCTATCTAAACCCAGTCACATGCCTTCAGTTCAGCCAGAACCAAATCCTGAATTTGAACCCAAACCCATTCTTGAACCTAAATTTGCTTATGGAGATGTGCGATTTAACAAAAATCTGGTGTACTCCAGGTAGAGAGAGGTCAATCTGGAATCTGTATATGTATAAGAGTTTGATCCAGATTCCTCAAATGAGGTAATAATTTTTTATTTTTCAATAATTTTTTATTTTCCTACTTTGCAAACTAAAACTAAGATATAAATTAGTGAGGAAGATCAGGACCAACCTATTACCATTAGGAAAGGAACCAAAACATGCATCAAAAGGCCGTTATACCTACTCTCACACTATATGTCCTTTCAAAACTTCTCACCAACATTTAAAGCCTTTCTTGTAAACCTTAATACCACAACCATTCCTACAACCTTATCTAAGGCATTGTCTAATGAAAAATGGAAACAAGCTATGGATATGGAAATGGGGGCACTAAGAAAGAATAAAACCTAGAGATTGGTGAAATTGCCAGCTGGAAAAAAGGTTGATGGGTTACAAATGGTTATATACAGTGAAATATAAGGCTGATGGGTCGATTGAAAGGTACAAGGCAAGATTGATAGCCAAAGAATACCATCAAACTAACAGGATTGACAATCTAGAGATGTTTGCTCTAGTAGATAAGATGAATACATTTAGAGTAATTTTATCTTAGATGTAAACCATGGTTGGAAACTACAACAATTTGATGTAAAGAATGCATTTCTGCATGAGGATCTTACGAAGGAGATTTATATGGAAGTCCCACCAGGATATGAAAAAAAGGTGACCACTAATAATGTATATAAGTTGAATAAAGCCTTGTATGGATTGAAACAATCTCCTCAGGCCTTGTTTGGCAGATTTGCAAGGGTCATGTTATCTATAGGATATAAGTAAAGTTAAGGAGATCACACATTGTTCATTAAGCATTCAGCCATAGGGAAAGTAACAGTATTACTAGTCTATATGAATGACATCATACTAATAAGAGATGATGAGATAGAGTAGCAGATCTTGAGTAATTGTTTAGCTACGGAGTTTGAGATTAAGACTTTGGGAAGCTTAAAGTATTTTATGGGAATTGAGGTAGCACACTCCAGAAAAGGAATTTTTATATCCCAATGAAATATGTTACTAATTTACTCAAGGAGATAAGTAAAGCTGCATGCAACCCCACAAATACACACATGGAACCGAACCTTAAGCTGGGAAAAGTAGATGAAAATGTTCCTATCAATAGGGAAATGTAACAACTGCTTGTAGGATGACTCATCTATTTGGCGCATACCAAACCTGTTATAGCCTATGTCATAAGCATGGTAAGTCAATTTATGCATAGTCCTAAAGAAGTCCACTTGTAAGTAGCACATAAAATCTTGCAATACCTTAAGGGAATGCTAGGAAGAGAGATTTTGTTTAGAAGAAATGGAGGTATGATACTTTAAGCATACAATGATGCTAACTATGCAAGATTAGTAGTTGATATGAGATCTACATCAGGGTATTGTACCTTTCTTGAAGGGAATTTGTCACATAGAGAAGTAAAAAACAAGGGTAGTAGCACAATCTAGTGCAAAGGCAAAATTTCGTGATGTGGCACAAGATATATGTGAATTACTTTCGCTAAAAATCATTCTAGAAGACTTAAAGATTAAGTGGGATGATCCTATGAGACTTTACTATGATAATAAATCAGTAATAGGCATAGCCCATAACCCAGTTTAGCATGATAGGACAAAGCACATCGAGGTGGATAAATATTTCATCAAGAAGAAGTTAGACAGTGGCCTAATATGCACTCCTTATGTGTCAACTCAGGGGCAACTTGCTGATATTCTCACTAAAGGATTGAGTTGCTCAATATTTAAGGATTTTACATCCAAGCTGAGAACGGAAATTTCCTATTCACCAGCTTAAGGGGGAGTGTGAGAATTCATAATAATAGATATTGTTTTAGATAAATATTGGGTATGAGATATGCATTGTTAGGATCCCAAAAGTTAAGGGATTTTAGATAAAGTCATCTTCCTAATTTAGTGGGATTAGGAGATTAGTTTCCTAATTTGTTTTGTACTCTTTGTATATATCCTATTAAGTGTTAACAAAGAATAACTAAGAAACCTTAAATTTTGTTACATACAATTTGATTGTTTTGTGTATTGCTACTGTTGCTGCTACCTTTAATAGGAACTTGTTATTTCTAGTTTTTTTATTCCTTCTCTTTTCTTCATTAGCTTCCTTTTGTAGAAGCATGCATATTTTCTGACCACAAAATTAAATTCATCGTCTCCATCTATTTGCAACTTAGTGTCACTTTTATCACCGTTTGATGGATTTGATTCATCAACTGCTTTTAGTACCATTCCTCTTTTGTATGAAGATCCTTTATGTCACCTAACCTCAACTTCATGGATCATCAAGTTTCCTCTTAATCAGTCGAGTGAAATAGTATCGAGATCCTTTACAATTTCTAAAGCTCTCACCTTAGGTCTCCCTTCCTTTGGCAGTGACCTTTGAATTTTTGTTATAAGCTCATCATTGGGATATACATTTCCTAAGTTCTTTAAAGCTACGATGACATTGTTGAAGTGGCCGAAGAATTCATTTATAGCTTCTCCTTATTTCATGCAAATAGTTTCGTATTGATAAATTAAAAGACTTATTCTATGTTTCTTTACCCCATTCGTTCCTTAAAAAGTAACTTGAATTTTGTCCCACATTTCATTTACTGTAGAACAGTAGGATATCTTTTTATACTCTTTCAAAAATAGTGCACAGATCAGATAATGTCTTGCTACACTTCTACTTTATCAGTTGCAAGAGGTGTGGCTCCAAATTTGATAGCTTGCCAAATTTCGATAGCTATATATTGAAGATAAATAGTCATTCTCTCTTTCCAATAGAAATAGTTGTTTCCATTGAAATGAGGAGGCTTTAAGATGTATTGTCCTTCAAGGTTTCTCAAATTATTTACCATGATCTATCATGTATTATGAAACATAATAAATGTAAAACCTTGCTTTGATACCAAATGATAAAGCACACACAAGCAAGAGGGGGGTGAATTGTGTGTGACTTAAAAATTTGCAAGTTACTATCAATTCATGTGAACGATAAGGACTTGCTAAATTTCAACCGAAAATTCTGTAAATAGAAGGAGCCTATTAAAGTTTAAAATAAAAGGAGCTTGTTAACGTTTAAAAATAAAAGAAGCCTGTTAATGTTTGAAAAACAAAAGGAGCCTACTATCGTTAAAAACAAAAGAAGTCTGTTAATTTTAAAAATGACAGGAGCCTATTAAAGAAAGAAACTTCTTGCAATATTAAAATAAAAGGAGTTTATTCGAAAAGTGAAGGAGCCTCTTGTAAATTAAACACACACACTATCATCCAAAAATTTAAAAGTTAAGAGAGAGAGTGTGACATAGTCGATTTATACTAGTTTGGTTTATAACAAAGCCTACATCCAATCCTCAAGTGTTCGACTTAAGTATGTCACTATAAAACTCCAAGTAGTAAATTTTCATGAGGCCTTTCCAAGCTCACAAGTTTATATTTTTTAAGGTTCTTCAACCTTTCACACTCGTAGTGTTCAACCATCCATACTCATAATGTTTAACAACCTTTCACTTTTTAAGGCACAAAAGTTTGATATAGATATAAGTTTCAAGAATATTGATGTTGCTGAAGTATTTCGCAAATCTATATATTTCGTAAGTGTAGTGGCTCTTCCTTAAGTAGAAAGTTTATTCAACTAGTCGTTGCTTTATTTTTATTCTGAGTTGACTTTGGATTTAATGAATCTTCGATAACATCTCTATTGGAATCTTCCAATATTCAGAAGTTAAGAGAAAAGTTTTGTCAAAATTTCATGAGCTAATTGCTTAAATTAGTAAGATCCTTCTGAATGTTGTGAAATCATTTCTAATAAAGTTAAGTTCATTAAAAAGGTTACTGTAAAAAAGAAATCATTTCTCCTATGATTTTATTTTCTTTTAAGAATTATGGAGTTACCAATAAAAACTAATAAAAGGAAATAACTCCAATTTAAATTTTGAAATATTATTTAGTTATTGTCAAAATCATTAATAACAAACCTTGAGCTAACAAACAACATTTATGATCAATGGTTATCTGTAGGTATGCGAGTAAAGATTACATATGCAGTCAAAATATTGAGACTTTATGAACTAAATTAAGAAAATTTTAAAAAATACTCCCATATTCAGGAGAAGATAGAAGATACTATGATTCATTTCAAGGAAAGAACTACATAAAGAAAAACAATGAGTGAAGTTTTATTTAATTAGATACAATATTGTTGGAACAGATGGAGTCTTTGCATAAGAAAATCACCGACACCAGTTTTCAACATTTCACAGTCATCAATCATATCTTGAAAAAAATAAACACCTATAAAATACTAAATATCAAGAACAATAAGAAGTAGGATCAATTAGTAGCTTCTATCCATAGCTACCTCAAAATCTTAAGACACAACATGGCATTATTATTGATAAGGTTTAAAGACTTATGATCTTTGCTAGATAAAAAATATTCTACATAAATCATAAATAACTAAAAAATCAACCCCAAGCAATGCATTCTCAAATAAACATTTGAGTATGGTGAAGATTCCTATAAAATTAGCCATTAAAGAGTCAAAAATCCAATAAGATGACAAAGTCAACGTACCCAGTGCACAAGACTCCTTGCTTTGTGGGAGTCTACGGAGGGTTATAATGTACACAGCCTTCCCTTTATATTTTTACAAAGAGACTATTTCTGTAACTTGAGCCTATGACCTTATGATCACAAAGGAGCAACTTTACTAGTTACTTCAAGGCTCACCGCCTCCAATAAGATGATGAAGATAACAAAATCGAAATATTTGGATGGTAGTCTCAAAATTGAATATATAAAGTCTTAACAGCTTGACTTGTTTAAAATTAAGTATTATTTTCTTACAAAACCAACATCAACATAAAGATACTCTTACTTTTTTTTTGCCTTGAGACTAATTATTTACAAATATACAGCAAAGATGAAAAATAAATAAAAATTTGCTTGATCTTTATTATTATTTGTGAGATCCCACATTGGTTGGAGAAGAGAACGAAGTACGCCTTACAAGGATATGAATACCTCTTCCCTATAGATGCATTTTTTCAGGTGCGGGAAGCACAAAATCATGAAGGCCTTAGCCCGATAGGCAACCCAAAACGGAAAATATCTATGGGCGGGTGATCTGAGTTGTTACAAATGGTATCAAAGTCAGCTCCTGACCTGTTGTACCAGCGAAGTTGCTAGGCCCTAAGGGGGTGGATTGTGAGATCTCACATATGTTGGAGAGGAGAACGAAGTACACCTTATAAGGGTACAGATATCTCTTCCCCATAGACGCATTTTCTCAGGTGTGGGAAGAGCAAAACCGTGAGGGCCTTGGCCCAATGGGTAATCCAAAGTTGACAATATCTCTAGGCGGGTGGTCTGAGCTATTACAAATGGTATCAGTGCCGATTCTCAACCTATTGTACCAGCAAGAATGCTGGGTCCTAAGGGAGGTGGATTATGAGATCCCACATCAGTTAGAGAGGAGAACGAAGTATGCCTTATAAGGGTATGGGTACCTTTTCCCTAATGATGCATTTTTCCAGGTGTGGGAAGAGCAAAACCGTGAGGGTCTTAGCCCGATGGACAACTCAAAGTAGACAATATATTTGGGTGGATGGTCTATGCTGTTATATTATGTAACATATATATAAAAAAATTCATATACATATAAGTAGACATCAAAACTCTATCCTCCTTATCTTTTCATTTTCATTTATCATTTATTAGAACAAAAAATTATCTTCAAGTTTATGGATGCAAACACAAACTTTAATTTAAAACTTAAAATCATTTAGATATTTAAGAATGTGAATTATTAATAAAGGGCAAACCCCAGTGCGTAAAGCTTCCCACTTTGCAAGGGTTTTATAATAAGATTATTTTCGTGACTCAAATCCGTGACCTTCCGGTCACAAAGTTGTAACCTTATTGATTGCTCCAGGGCTAATAACCAAAAGCCAATTAAATAAGCTGGATTATCTTTAATATATAAACTAGAGATGATTAAAGTTAACAAAAACTCATTTGTTAGTAACTCAACTCGTCTGTACATTACTGAATGTAATAGGGTTGAATTCGTTTAAAGGGTGACATATAATTGCATGTCTTAGAAGAATTAGTTTATTTTGTGAGTTTGACGGGAAATATTTTTAAACTTGGTTTGGAGGATCTACACGAAAAGAGCAACTATCATGAATCATTTTGGAGCCAGCGAGCTGTGATGTAACGTAAATCACATTGGTGAGGATCAACAGATGGAAGCATTGGTGGGATTAGCAGAAGAAAGAAAATTATGAGACTTTCAACCTCCCTGGGAACAACAAAAAACTAAAAAATAAAGAGAGTTTCTCCTGGAAATATGCTGTCAGATTCTGTCCAGAGTTTTTGTTCTGCATTCTCTCTGGTTTTTGTACCCTAGTCGATCATGTTTCTCTCGTCCTTTTCCTCTTTTTGTTCCCCTGTCGTCAGACATTAGCTTAGTTTCTTGTACTTATGTTAAAGATCAGAAAGCTGGACATCTGTACTGAGTCTCTTCCATCGAGCACAGAATTTTCTGTTTTAAAAACACTTTCTATCTCAGGCCATCTCCTCTAGAAATCTCCAAGCTGTTTAAAAAGAGAAAAAGCTCTTGCTTTCATAGTTGGCAATGACGCAAAAACGTGTGAAGTCTTGTTCTGTTAAAGCTATATTAGCTTTGAGTCATTGCCTTTTTAAGTAACAATCCCTTCCATTGATACGACTATCATGGACTTGAAGAAGGAAAAGCAAGTTAGGTAAGTCATTGGCATAAAATCTATTGAAGGATTCCCCTCAGCTGTTTTCCTTAATTTAATTGACGAGTTCTTAAAACTGTAGGTTTGATGACACTCAACAGGACCAACAGTATGAGAAGCATTTGCTTGCAAATAAGAAATCTTTTCTTTTATTAGAGCATGAAGGTGGGAAAAATGGTAGGACGGTAGAAAACACAACCACCAAAACTGCGAGGTTCAATTTGGTTCCAGAGATTCAGGAACTATCAGTGAGTCACACTATTGATCCAGGAAGTGATGTTTTTCTGCATTGGAACAGAGTTTTCCGCTTTTCCTGTCTACTAGCAGTATTTATCGATCCATTGTTTTTCTTCATTCCGTCTGTGAAGAGCAATGATTCTTCATCATGCTCGACCACAGACTTCAACTTGGGAATTACATTAGCGTGTTTTCGCACTCTCACCGATTTGCTCTATATAATGAACATAGCAGTAAAGTTTCAGACAGCCTACATAGCACCGAGCTCAAGATTTTTGGGGAGGGGTGAACTTGTTACAGACCCCAAGTTGATTGCCAAGCGTTACTTAAAATCAACTTTTGCATTAGATCTTATAGCATCTTTACCGCTTCCACAGGTTTGTTAATGCTATTGACATTTCTCTGATACGTTATTAACAATTTTCAGAGAATGCCCTGGACTATTAACATGCAACTGAAGTGGTTATTTTACTACTGACAGATACTGATATGGTATTTTTCACCAGTAGTTAGTCCAAACTCTGATCAGAACAACAATGTCCTTGTACTAATTGTTCTCTTCCAATTCTTCCCGAGATTGTACATGATTTTTCCATTAAGTTCTAAGATATCCAAAGTCACAGGAGTGCTAGCAAATACTGCATGGGCTGGTGCTGCATACAATCTTCTACTGTTCTTGTTGGCTAGTCATGTAAGTGACTTGGCCCCAAAATGCTGTTTGATTATAACATTGCATTCCGTTTCCTTTTGTCGCTCGTGTACTGCAGATTTTGCAATGACTTTGGTTCTGGTAATGTAGATCTTAGGGGCCGCATGGTATTTGTTTTCGTTTGAGCGTAATGCAACATGCTGGAAGTTAGCTTGTATGGAAGAACCTGGTCCTGTGAGATGCGATGTCAGATACTTCGATTGTAAGAACATAGACCAAGTTGATCGGCAGATATGGATAAACAATACTCTTGTATTTACTCTGTGTGATCCAGATAATGGCACTGTCTTGAACTATGGCATATTTGCTAGTGCTGTGACAAAGAATGTTCTGTCAGCGCCTTTCCTTGAGAAGTACTTCTATGTTCTATGGTGGGGCTTGCAGAACTTGAGGTAAGTATCTGATATTCATGATTAACTGAATAGGAAATAATGCTCTCTGGAATCTCTGATCATACTGCGTTACTGTGCTTTCAGTACCTATGGCAATAACTTGAGTACAAGCAAATTTGTCGGGGAAACAACATGGAGCAATCTAATTTCGATTCTTGGTCTGGTATTGTTTGCCCAATTGATTGGAAACATGGAGGTACTGAATACGCGAAAACTAAGATTCTTCAAAAAGTTTCAATTTTCTGCTAATCCAAAATATCTTTTTCCTCAACACCCATATGTCTCTTACAAATTGGCTTGCTTCTATAGACATACTTGAAATCCATCACTCAGAGACCGGAGGAATGGAGGGTAAAGCAACGAGACACAGAGGAGTGGATGAGACACCGGCAACTCCCTCACAGTATAAGGGAACGTGTCAGGAGATTTGTTCATTACAAGTGGCTTGCAACTCGAGGGGTTGATGAAGACTCCATTTTACGTGGATTGCCAACCGATAATCGTCGACACATCAAACGCCACCTCTGCTTAGGCCTCGTTCGAAGGGTAAGTTCCGTGGTTTTCAATTTCATCTCTTTGATACGTTGAGAGTGTCGATCCCCATTTTGCAGGTTCAATTTTTCTCGCAAATGGATGATCAACTTCTTGACGCCATATGCGAGCGACTGATCTCCTTTTTCACTACCAAAGACACTTGCATAGTTCGTGAAGGTGATCCAGTTATAGAGATGCTGTTTATCGTCAGAGGAAAGCTTGAAAGTTCAACAACGGACGGGGGTCGATCAGGTTTCTTCAACTCAATCACTCTCAGTCCTGGAGACTTCTGCGGAGAGGAACTGCTCTCATGGGCATTGGTACCAAAGTCTAATACCAGTCTACCATCTTCCACAAGAACAGTGAAGGCTCTAGAGGAAGTGGAAGCCTTTGCATTACGAGCAGAGGACCTTAAGTTTGTGGCCAATCAGTTTAGACGACTCCATAGCAAGGAGTTACAGCATACTTTTCGTTTCTACTCTCACCATTGGAGAACATGGGCTGCATGCTTTATTCAAGCTGCTTGGCGAAGTTACAAGAGGAGGAGTATGGCAAAGAGACTGGGCATTATGGAGCCTTTCGGAGATCCGTTAAACGAACAAATGACTGATGAAATAACGGAAGAGGAAGAGCTTACAAGTTCTTCTTCACCGTCGCCTGAAATAAAACATAACCTTGGTCTGTTCTCTTCTAACAAGAGGAAAGGAAGTGGCAAACTCAAACTTGGTACGAGTCCAAGGTTGCAAAAACCTGATGAGCCAGATTTCTCGAGAGAGCCAGATGATGATGACTAGTAATAAGATTTTCTATATTACTTAAATTATGATGATTCATTCATCTGTTTTTCTGGAGGGTGATTCTGCTCTTTGCAAGAGTCAGTACTTGGTATCTAATACGTGAACAAAGCATGATTATTTGAGAAATGCAGTTTCATAAAAGACTAATTGCAAGTTAAAACTCAGAGGGGCTTGTCAGAAACCAAAACAAGAACCAGTCAACTACTGTGAACATGACGAGGTTTTCTTAATCTATGGTTGGAACCAGAAGTAAATAATACCGAACCGAACCCAGCAACATGCCATCTTTAGGTGAATCAGAAAATTGAATAAGACATGCCCTGCGACGGATGGCTTGTCAAATCAAAAAGATCTTTTCTTTGTTTTGTCGAAGCCATTGCAAGACAATGTCTTTCTAATGGAATAACCAACCAGGAAAGCGGTCAGCTTGTCCTAACATTGTACAAAGCCGACCCTATATACATAAATCAGAATCAGCATTTTTCCCACTAAAGATCGCTTGGTCCTACTCCTACAGGCTCGTGCAGTCCCGTAGTTGCAACTAGTGATGGTTGCGTCAACTAATGTCTCCTCCACCTCATGCTTCTATTACGCTTAGTTTCCATACCTTCTTTTTTGGCTGCCGACACTATCTTTTCTCTTTTTGTGTCTTTTTATCACTTCCAAAGCAAATTAGTATGATAAGAAACAAATTGTAAGAGAAGGGAATTGTCTGTTGCATCAGAGGGAAATGGCATATCTGCAGATTTACTTATATTTATTCACACACTTTCAAGGAAGATCAGAAAGTCCAGAATGCAAGAAGCAAACTCGTTCTTCTGCCTTGCTGAAACTATGAGGGCTTTACAATTTATGTCCTGAAAATTAACAGTAAATAACAATCAACCAAGAATACAAGTCAACCGTGAAAATTTAAAAAAAAGATCCTGCCTATGATGAACATCATAATCCAATGCCTGACGCAAATTGCCAAGGTAAAAGCCTAAGAGAAAATATCCTGGTGAATCTTCAAAGCGAATGCTTGAACTGGAATCTAATTTGATTTATTGAAACAGAAGAAGGGCCTTCATCAATAATTGCCAAGGAAGGAAATCCCAGAGTTTGCTCTCGTTTCAATATGAACCCGTGCGGCCCTTGATGCAATATTTTCATTTATGTCTTGGCCAATACAGTATTTAGCTCATCTGCTCACCGATCAGATCAAGGCCAACAATAAGGAAGGTGACGCCTTGGAAGAGAAGGAAGTAGAAGTGAACACCCTGTGCAGATAAGAGACTCCGAAGAGAAGCCGTCAGCAGGAGGAATGCCAGAGCAAGTTCTTTCCTATATATTTTGTTCACTTTCTTAATTGGTTTAGCAGCAGCTTCTTTCTGTTCCTTTAATTGATTCAACTCTCCAAGCTCACTCTCAGAAGCTCCTCTGACTATCTGTGGCTGATTAGTTGTCTTTGCATCTCTCTCTGCAGCAGCAAGTAAATCCGATTCTGATGATCGACCAGCCTTTTTTGTGACAACCCACTCATAAGAGCTACCCAATTGGAATAGCCACGATACCATTGCATTGAATTTTGTAACAGACATGGTATTTTCAAAGAGGAGGTAAGGAACAATAAAAGGGAATGATTTTGGAGCTGGAAGAATGTTGAGGAATGACATTAGGACAGGCACATAACAAATCACCCACATAGGAAGCTCAGCCTCTGGAACGAACATGGTTAGTGGAAGAATTATGCAGAACAGCGTGAATGAATAGAAAGGAAGGATAAGCTTCCTCAACAGGAAGAATAGTAGTATAAGATTTGCTTTCTTCCATATTGCTATCTGTAAAATTTGAGTACCAGAAGTTCGTCAGTCTGTTGAAAACCAATTATCCTTACAGAATGGATGAAATCGTAATAAAGTATACCTTAGAAGTTAATATTGCAGGAAGACACAATCGGAAAAGTTGCATCGGGCCAGAATGCCAACGATGTTGTTGTTTCCTGTAAGCTTCATAGGATTCGGGAAGTTCACAGAGGACCTAAAATTTTACGTACACGATTCATTTCGTTAGGGCAAGCATCTGAGTTTTGAGGAAGATTTTAACTGCCCAATTTTCACAACAGGATGTACTAGATCAATTATGCAAAAAGGTAGTCATGCTAACCATTTAACTGAACTTTCAGAACTTAAATGAAAGAACTAGAAAAGTTGCTCTTCCAAAGTATACCAAGAATAACTGCATAAGTGAAATTTTAGTTGATAGGAACCTAACTTACCTTCACATCATTAAGGAAGATGAATTTCCAACCATTCAGATGTGCCCGGACAGCTATGTCCATATCCTCTACAGTTGTCCTCTCAAGCCATCCACCAGATTCCTCGAGGGCTTTTATTCTCCAAACACCAGCAGTTCCATTAAAGCCAAAGAAATTCAGAAAGACACCATTGACTTGCTGTTCAACTTCAAAATGAAAGCACAAATTGATATTTTGAAGACGAGTCAACAAATTCTCATCCTTATTCACAAATGCCCATCTTGCCTGAACCAATCCTAGTTCAGGATTGTTCTGCAACATAGATAAGATTGCCACAAAGGTTAAGTCCTGCAAGGAGTATTTACATAAATAGAAGTAGAAGATTTAGTCTTTCTCGTGGCTCACCTTAAAATGTGGGACTGTTAGCTTAAGGAAGTCAGGATTAGGTTGGAAATCTGCATCAAAGATTGCAACGAACTCATAGTCCTTCACATACTCGCAACTCATAGCAGACTTGAGATTACCAGCTTTATAACCAGTTCTAATGGTACGGTGTCTGTAAATGATGTTAACACCCCTTTGACTCCATTTAGCAATCTCTGACTTTATCAAACACTGGATGCTCTCGTCATTAGAATCATCAAGAACTTGAATCAGTATCCGATCTTTTGGCCAAGTAATTTGGCAGACTGCAGAGATGGACTGCTCATACACCTGAACAAAAGGATAACAGTTTATACAGAGTTTTTTTTTTTTTAATTTCAAACCGCTAAACCTTTGCAAAATTAATTTCAAACTTGAACAAAAATTTCTTCAAATATCAAATTCCTAGCTGAAGCCACGTGAATGGGCAAGGCGTGAGGTTATGAGTACACTCATTTCAGTATCGTACCTCTCTTTCGTTGCACATAGGAATCTGAACCAGAACCATGGGGTATTCAGAACCTGGTGCCTCATTATCATCGGACTTCATTGCAACCCCATCAATTGTTGGCTTAATTTTCTTATATTTGATCCAGAAGCAACCCAAGCAAAGTATCATACGATCCAGCGATTGGATAAGGAACAGAACAACACAAAATTTAGAGAGAGATTGAATTAGAGGTGCAATGTAATCAGCCCGAAAGGTTAACCAAGCAACATAAACAGTGTGAAGCAAGCCTTGCAAGTCCGAAGTCCTTGGAATGTGCAAATTAGCATTCTCAAAATAATGCCAACCTTTAAGGTAAGCAACAACTTCAAAAGCTAAGATTGCTAAAGAAGACAATAAGAACGCCCGAATAATTTTGAGTAAAACTTTCCCCCTCACCATCTTCTCACTAGCCACAGTAACACCTTGTCCAAAGATCAGCCTTTGTTTGATGGTTCCAAGCAATGCCCAGAAGAGAGAAGCTATCCAAGCAACACAACCAACAGCTCGATGAGCCTTGAGAAGTAAGACCCATCGTACTTGCTTCGCATTCTTGCCTCTGCTCTTTTCAACTGATTGGAATGCAGCATCTGGACCGTTAATTTCCACAACAGAGTAATTGGGGTTCTCCATTTTGAACACTACTGGCGCACCCTTCTTGCTACCTTTTGCCCACCATTCAGAAAAATCCAATCTTGGAGCCATTTTCTCTATCCTGAATACAACTTCAGAGCCAAGAACAGACGTATATATGTCCACAGCTTCAAAGCTTAACACTTCAAAGTACCACCATGCTCAGAAAAACTTCAATACCAAGATCCCAACACCAACAAATGAAACACACCCATGGCAGGAACTAGAATGAAGAACTAGATCCCCCAGTCAAACTTCTCAAGGAATCACTCCTGCGATGCACAATGTAGCAAAGAAAAACGAAGGTAAAGGGAAGAGTGTGATGTGCTCTTTTAATCTGGAAGACACTCTTACAAGTACGCCATAGATCCAGCATGGCAAAGCAATAATAAGGGGAAAGGTATCTGCAGCTTGCAAGAGCCTACCACCATGTGTGTGTCTGCCTGTCTACTGATACGGCCAAAGCCCAAAGGCTGTCCAAAACTTACCGTATTTTTACCATTTACCCTTTATCCAGCAGCTGCTAAATCTGCTTAGAACAATTAGACACCTTTTCTCATAAATAATTATAATCCTTCTTCTAAAAACATAAACATAAATCACACTAACATGGACTTCCAAGGTCAATTCAGTAAACATGAGTTAACTAAGAAACCAACACCACTGAACATGGAAAGGTCTGTAGCTAAAAAGTGTTGAAGTTCCATAACTGAGGTATCTTTAAATTAGCAAATTTAGAGAAGCAGGAAGATAATTAGAACTATCTAATGTAATGCATAAAATGGTAAAACTGTTAAAGAGAAATGTCATAATTGAAGGCCAAAACATTTCTGATATGGGAAACTTTAGTACAGTCTACTCTTCGACTAATCAAGATACTTAAAGAAGAATAATAATAATAACCATAACTTTAATCAGGAACATGTCGGTTGCAGGAAGAAAAAAAAGAATATTCCCTATTCTCTCACTTTATTTAGTCATAATTTTGTATATATAAAAGAGTTGGAGAGGAAAAAATCAAAAAGGGAAAGAGGACAAATGACTGGGGACCCCATGAGATTGCCCTCGTTGAATGCTTTAGAGATGGGGCTTATTCGGTGGTAATAATGCCATTTAAGCAAGACATGATGTCATGGCCACCATTCTTTTTCTGGATATTGAAAGAAGTAATAAAAAGAAAGTCTCAACATAATTGAGGATGGTACATTAAAGAAAGAGGGTATTGTTGGTATTGGTGGATGATTTCTGATAACTTATTATAGCCCAAGCTACTGGGAACAAACAACACTACAATGAATAGAACAAAAGGGTGATCTATGAGAAGAATATGGAAGATTTGTTTTGATTGGCGTTATTTTAGTAATTATGTAGTGGAATCCTTTTAGCATAAATCTAATAAACAAGCTTCAGCTAAGTTGTGAGGCAAATGGGAGTTAAAAGGGTATGAAGAACTAAGAAACCCACATAAGTTTTCAGCAGTAAACCAACTTTGCTTATAGTGAAGGTTTGGCACTTGTGCTCAATTTGTCCTTTTTTGTTTTCCACTTTTGAGTTGTAAGATTGCCTTTTGCTAGTTTACCTAGTATTTTAACAAGTAACCATCCTTTCCCCTTCTTTATGGCTTCAATGCCAATGCAAGAATAAAATGCCACTTTGGCCTTATTCTTCTTCCTTTTATTGCTTATTATTACCATGCATAGTCTCCAAGCTCTCTTTCTGCTCCAAGAGTTGGTACTTGGTATTAGCAATATATGCGATCTTGGTCTTTTTCATCTTCCAATTTGATTCAGGTTCAGAATTCTTCTCATGTGATTCTGAATTTGTTTCACCACCAGAATGATAGCTCAGAAGCTTTGCTCTCATCTCTCTCTCAATCATACAGATTAAAGATAGTCAAGCCTGCTGAATTCTTCTGCAAACTATATTTTTCTTTTTTTGTTATTATTACTAAATTATTCTATTAGTTTTGTTTAGCCTTATAAATATACTAAAAATGATCTTGTGGATATTAAATATAGAGAAGCAAAGGAAGGTTGCACTAGGCAGAGCTGGGATTGGTCACCCATCTTGTTTAAATTAAGTTTAACGGTGAAAATGTCTGAATGAACAAGAGAGAGAGAGAGAGAGAGAGAGCGAGTTACATGCTGGTATGAAAACACACAAACAGAGACATATGAACATGTGAAATCCACTTTGATAGGAAACAGAGACATCAGAATTTTCACATCATTCCATGTTGATAAGGAAACTGACTCTACACCAAGCCACTGTTGACGGAGTCAATAGCACGTTATTTGATTCTTATTTTTGTGGCTGAAGAAGTTATGATCCTTCTCAGTATATACGCCGTTTCCACCCGATGATAACTTTTCCTGAGGCAACAAAATTTCTTATTTTACATGTTGCGTCTCTCTCAAACATTGAATTGAGCACTTTCCAACTCGATTAAGAAACAGAAGACTTCCCTTTTATCGCCTACCTTCTTTAATTCTTTTACTTGGTGATAAAAATACCATTTTAAAACCTCAACCAACCTTTCCCATCACAAGCAAAACAAACCCAAGTATGGCATGTTAAGCCGTTTATGGGGTCTTCTACATTAATGGTGACGATTCCACTTGCATCCAATGCTTCTACACATTTGGAACCTTTGAGGTGGGCATTTCACTCAATTAACTTCACATGGGAACTGACGTCTGTTTTGGCCACCGGAGGAGGACAATATGAATATGAAAGGTAGGCAATAGGTTCTTGTTCTACGACAAGGTGAATTAGATGTAGCAACTCCAAGTATATAACAATTAAAATCTGTCACCTAACATAAAGTGACCTTATTATCACCTAAAAATTTGGCAGGTCATAGAAAGAAGAGAAATGGAATATTGGTAAGTTCGAAGACAGGCATGCATGGGGAGTGTCCTACTCGCCAATTACAAAAGCATCCCCTATATGACGTATCTTTTGTCGGTGAAGATTGGAGATTGTGCACAGCTTTTGGATTATGTACCAACCTTCACTTCATGTACACCTTTTACTAGCAGTCACCATGGTATGTTTTGTCTGCTAACTCATGTTTTGTGGATTTTATTAATATGGATACGATAGGATTGGATCAATCAACCATTTATTAAAAAGAAAGAAGAAAGTTCAATATTTTAAGGTGGAAATTTGTGTAACACTAAATCCATCTGAAGAGTGGACAGAAGAAACCTTACTTCGCAACGAGATTTGCTGGATGAAACTGACTCGTATCGTAATGTGCACAGAGAATGGAACGGGACAACATAAATGAATAATTATGAAGGAACATAACCTATCATCAAGGTGGTGGATATTGATTAGAACTTTGAATAGTGGAAAGGTCCACTTGTTTCTAAACTAGTCATGAACAACAATAATAATAGCCCCAGCTTTCGCTTTCAATACAACAAACAAGCATAAGATTAAGCTTAGTAATGGCCAAACTACATTGTTGTCCTTTGGGGCTATCCGTAAGCATTTTCGTCCCCACCACCCACTCTCCATTGCCAAAGCTATTTACTACAAATTCAATCAAGTGCCAGATACGTTAGACAAAAGGGGATCCTACTTAATGACAAAGATGGAGAGGATCGTGAGTTTTTGCCAGCTACCGGAAGCCTATTCAGGTGCATGATTACCTTCTGGGATGGCTCAAAATGGACCAAAAAATTTAATGAACAGAAAGGATTTGTTATAATATGATTTGTTGCTAAAGCTATATCAGTTCAGTAACAACTGTGAGGTAAATTTTAAATTATAACTACTGGTCTCTTACCAATACTTTGCTATGGCCAAGTGCAGTACAAGGCATCTGACAACGGAAGAGAACACGTGCAACAGCACCTGGCCGCTTAATTGTTATTCCTCCAGAACAGAAAGGATTATTTACGATGAGACTCTATGTCTGAAATGAGTTTTTGTGGCTTGCTTCTCTTTTGCTGATATTTGGCAAAGGAATACCACACCCCACCAGCTGTATTGACCACCAATCCAGTCACATTGAGAGCATGCACTTCCACACCACCCAGCAAGATAAAACCGAGAGTCTGAGAGGCAAGAACCAAAAGAATATTAAATCTATATGAACTTCCAAGTTCTTAATTTTGACATAATAGAGATTAAAGGATTGAAGGTGGGAAATTGGCCATAGAAAGAGAGGTAACAGTAAAGAGAAATTCATTTTGCAAGAATCTGATTTCTGTTTGATCTGAAGTGCTATAATTTTACCTGTTAAGAATCCACATATTGGTCCAGTTTAACATGATGATTGGTTTAAAGTTTCATAAGTTCCCTCTTTTTTGTATTTGTACAACTCTACAGCACACATACCGTGGAACCAACACCCTTGAGGACTCCAACAATGGTTGTCGTTAGAGCAGAGTTGACTATGGTACACAAAAACATGGTGAAATTAAGAACTATTCCCATCACCAGTGAGAGGATCAGCAGCACCAAATATGATAAAGAACTACTCTGCAGTGACAGAGTTTTAAGGGCTTATGATATATACAACAACACTATTTGCAGACTCTTATCATAAGAAGAATGGAACAATCAAATCTTCATATCAATGTATCATTAATTACCAGAAAAGTTCTGATAAAGAATTTACCCAACATCTCAGAAAGATCAATCAAGACCATGCATTGATCAGTGAAACAATAACTGAGACTTGAATCAACAACAATAGCAAGCCTTCAAAAATTCAATGGTATGTAATATTCTTTCATTGTTAGCCAAACAACATAATTTAAGTTCAAGGTTGCACGGGTCAAAATTGCTCATACACTGGAGGTTTGTATTGTTTGTTTGCCTGAATTAGTGAAGAATGCGAACAGAAAAAAGAGAATGGAAAGCCCAACAAGTCCTCATCACCTTGCAACATTTTAATGCAAAAATGGGAGTGTCAGAAGTTGAGACTGCTTTAATAGCTAAACTGCAAATCATAAGTGATTTGATGAATAAAATTGTTGATAAGTTCGATTGATACCATCAAAATTCCATTCACCACTATTTTTGGGTAGAACCAGCACTGTCCTTTGCCAGATTGTTTAGGTTCATTGCATCATGAATTATTTGACTTGCAGTTTTCTTTTTCTTAGCCTATGCGATAGAGCTACCCAAGAAATCAAGGGAAAGTGAAGCATTTCAAATGACACAGTCACTATAATTTATCCTGAAGGATTTCGTTGTTGACAAGAAATCCACCTGCCTAAATTCTAGAAAAAAGAATCAATCTGTTAGGACTTCAAAGTTTGATAAAAATTATATAAAGAATTTCATTGTTGACAACAAATTCAAGATTCCAAGTTATAACACAGCTGAAATATAAGATCCACAATACCAAGATACAAAACACAATTGCCTTATGATCTAATCAACAATAAGCTAGACAATAAAGAAACGGGGTTAAGATTCTGACCTTAGCAAATAAAAGTGATAAAGAGTTTGGAAATTCTCCAGTCACTACAATGAGGAACATTAGAAATGGAAAAGACAAGAAACTGTTATAGTACATGATCTCTATTGAGGAAAGCCCATCTTCTGCACCAGACTTCTCCACCAATACAAGGTACATAGTCTGCACTTTCAAAGCAACAGTATAATCTTTAAGCAATTATGATTTTGAGGAACTATTAATAACGACAACAACTTAAGCAATTAATAACCAACCTGGAAGAAAACAGACGTAAAAGCCATGCTATATCCAAAAAGGTCAAATGTAAAATCTCCAAGCGCTGCAATAAGAACCCCAGCAGCGGTCAATAGTACAGAAAGAGTCACCTGAAATATAATGAAACTTTGTCATCTTATCAAAGGAGCATGCCACATTAAAGATCCCTAGTCATCAAGCTTAAAAGATATTTGTTCAAGAATTTCACTGAATAAATATATAACCAAGGACATTATGACATTAAAATCAGTGTCTTCAACAGAAATCTCTTCCATGAACAATGAAACACAGTTCCCACAACTAAGAACCAAAGTTCTAAACATCAATATTCAGCCACTGGAATCATTGATTAAACTCAGTTGATACCATTGATATCCACTCACAATACTCAGCAGGCAATGAACATATCAATGCAAATAGAAGCTTATGTAAGTAAATTACATAAAAAAGAAGCAGCATACTTCGATCGTAGGTTTGCCCTTTCCAGAAAAAGATCCAGCAATAAGTACAGCAAGAGGTGTAAGCCTCTTTATGGCAATATACATAGGTATATTGACTCCTTTCAAGCTTGCCAAAGCAAATGCTACATTGGCATTGTAGAATAATGAAACTGGGAAAAGTCTTATAGCTGTTTGCATATCTGCACCCCTGGCTTTAGTGCATCCAAATCTCCGACCAAAGTATATGAGCAAAGTCGTTGTCAATTGCTAAGACAAGAAAAAATAGGGGAAAAAAAGTAAATATCCTTCTTGTCTAATGGACCCAAAAGACCACAGTGTTCTTTTGGAAATACCTGCAGTGTCAGAAGGGTCATCGAGCCTGCGTACTGCATAAGAATGGCCTTATTAATAAATACCATCGCCATTGAAGCAATACCATATGAGACGGCCGCAAACAAACTGCAAGAACCAACAATTGCCATTAAGTTGTAGCAATGCCGCGAAAATACCAAACAAGTTATCATCTAGTCCTTCTACAGCACAGTCCCAGAAGAACGGCAGAAGGATTTAACATAAACAGATCAAGAATACAAAGTGCCTCAAACGTAGAATCATTAATGCATGCATTAAATGTGATCACGGATTACTTTACAAAAGTGGTAAATGTGATCATGGATTACTTTACAAAAGTAGTAACCAATCAAGTTAGCATTTTGATAAAAATTTCAACAACCTGATATGATACGGCCTGGTAGTAAGAATAAAGAGAAAACTAAAGTATAAGGAAGAAAAAGAACCTCAAAAATGAACTCGTTTCTCTATCACTTCTATTATCCATCGCCGTATAATGATCCAGAAAAACGAATCAGTTTTATGAACAGAAACAAATCAGGTTCTGGGTTTCAAATAATCTCACAAATCAGTTGCCCTAATCACATCACTGGATCAAACATCCTCCAAATAATTTGCCCAAAATCAAACACCATCATGAAGTTACCCTGCAAATCGAAGAATTCTTATTCGAGAACGAAAACCCAGCACGCAAATAAAGGCAACCAATCGCTTGATTAAAAGACAAAGTAAGGAAAGAAAAAGAATTAACTTGATAAGTGACAACTAATACCTTCCATAGTAAGAACCGTTAAAGAACAACTAAGGAAAATGGGTCCTTGTGTTCTCGGATCCAGTGAAAGAGGTTAAGAAATTGAAAAGAAGCCCTCAAAAAGTGTGCCTTTGTGAGAGTACAGAGGAGCGTGAGCGACTGAGGAGTGTCGCTAAGGTGGACTAGAAACGCATTAGAGACAAAGAGAGTGGTTGGCGCGTGTCCCGGCACATGCATGCATTCACACTTGCCCGAACCCATTCCCCAATCAGTTGTTTAATCGGTTTTGGGCGAAAGATCGAGACTCGGCGCCGGACAACAGCCTAACTCTTCCAAAGTTTCAAACTTCAATCGACCCAACAGCCTTAATGTCAATTTCTTGGCTACTGCATTGTAGGCCCGTTTTAGTATTTATTGTTTAGTGTTTAACCTGTGATGAATCCCCATACAAAAGCCATAACAGTACTGGGTCAGCGCCTAATTAGAAAGGGTTTCACTAGCAAGACGTGAAATTGTGGGCTAATGCTTATTCATCCAAAAGCCTGCTTCCAACAATGGGTTGGAACTTGGAAGACGACTTAATAGTATAGCTTTCGGCCAGTCGCTTCGCTTTCTTGTGATTTCGCACCTCGAGGCAGCCATGTAACCCGATGTTGTCCTCGCCTCTTGACTGTATCTGGTTTTGCTTATGAGTTCGTACAATTTTTGTGTCTAAGCTCAAGATTTTAGGTTTTGATACTTGGTTGTAAGTTTTCTGGATAAGTGATACTGTGCTAGGGGACTTTGACCGTACGGAGAATGGTTCCTACTAAAGCACACTTCTTCCAGCCACTTCTGCCAGGTTTTGAGCATACATTTGTAAGGCTCTTTGACCCAGTCCCAGATAGCCCCCACTCTGATCATACACAACATTAACATCTACATGCGTGCTTTTGCAGTTGATTCCAGTTTCTTTTTTCATGCACTTGAATGGGCAAGATTGTGATAGAGCTACACTGAGAGGGCGTCTTGGGAAACTTTGGCCGGTCAGGTTAAATGGCAGAAGGTTTGAAGATGGTTGGCTAAAGTTTGTTCAGGATCATGATTTGCATGTGGGTGATTTCCTGGTATTCGGACATGAAGGAGATATGGTGTTTGATGTTATGGTGTTTGATCCAAGTGCATGTCAGAAAGAGTACAGGATCGTGGTAAAGGAGGAGCAAGATGGTGAATTTCAAGAAGGGTGTGAGGACATTGCAACCAAAGAGATTGTGGTACGGGAAGAGCTTGCACGTGATGAGATCGACACCAGTAAGTTTATTAATTGTTACTGCTTCACCTCGTACTTATAGTGTCTTCTTCTACTACTTTTCTATATCATTTATATGGTATATGAAATATCTTTAGTATTCTTGAATTGCAAAAAGGTGGAACATCTACCTAGAACTTGTTATTGTAGTTTGCAATGTTGATTTTCATGAATTATCAACTACTGATGCAGGAGAATCGACAGAGGCAAGGCAACTTGTTGTTTGCAAGCAAGGAAGTGCTGGTCCATCTCTGCAGAAGGATCCTTCCTTGGCAGCAATCCTGACCCGCCATATTCTTAGTAGTTCAATAATGGTTAGCACCTACGAGTTTTGTAAGTGTGTTGCTCTGTTTTAGCTGTTCACATTTGTATTCTCTTAAGCAGGAAATCCCAGAGGAATTTTCCAGGCTGAACAACTTGACTGGTAGAAATTGCGAGATTATTCTTAGGGATCAGCAGGGGAGATCATGGCCTGCAGAGTTAGGCCACAGAAAATCAAGACGTGGTGTGTATATTAAATGTAGTTGGAGAGCCTTTTGCACGACCAATCGCATTATGGAAGGAAATACTATAACTTTTGATCTCACTGACAAGGGAAGTACCCTTATGTTACAAATGGTTGGTAAGTTTTATTAAATTTCAAGAATTTCATGTTTTCATAATTCTTCTAATTTCAAGCGAGTATGGAGAAACCTTATGAACAAAAACCCATTAAGTTGTATGTGAGTTAAGTGTTTATGGTTACACATGAAGCATTTGAAGTAATTGCTTTGTTTTCTGTTGTTTGATTGTTGCTCAATTTGTATTTGCTGAACTTCAGAGGAGCTATTGAACATCAACATATATGCTTAAACCATGAAATGCAACTAGGATTTGCAATGGTCAGGCTGAGGCCATCTCTAACTTGGCCCGGCCAACCGCGTAGTCTGCGACCAAAATGATGTCGTTTTGGTCTTTAGTTTAAGAATCTTACAAACTAAAATGACATCGTTTTGGTGACCAAATCAAGCTGGGCCAGCTTCCCACGGCCCAAGCCAGTCAACATGGGCCTGGACTGCCATCCCTAAATGCAACCACCTAGCACAAGCTGAGGTAGCCAACCTAAAAACATGTTATGCATTAATTGGTGAAAAGTCAACTGCTGCTATTCAATTTATTTCATGTAAAAAAAAAAGCTCATGAAGGTACCTTCCCTTTTTCCTTGTTACGACTCTGCTTTTCTTGCTGACAATGCTTTGCAGGGTTGGCGAAGCAACCTGAAGCAAAAAAGCATCTGATGCATTGTGATACAAAACCTAGTTCTTCATCAATCATACATCCCCATGTTTCAATCACTTTGTATGAATATAACCTGAAAAAAGGTCTGGTGAGTATCACAACACATGTTATACATTCGCGTATAATTATTATCTCATATGTAGTCTATCTGCAGACTATCCCTAGAAAATTTGCAAGCACAAATGGCCTAACAAGCGCATCTTGTGAGATGATCCTTTTAGATGAAACAGGAAGGGCATGGCCAGCATCATTAAAGATAAGGAAAAGTGGTGGCAGAGTGTGGATTGGAAAGGGCTGGACCACATTTGCAAGGTCAAATCGGCTAAGAGCGGGAGATGTCTTTGTGTTGGAACTCATCAAGGGTGGGAAGAAACCTGTGATGAAGTTCTATGGTAACTACTCCCTGCTTATCCAGAGTTAGAAATTTTTACTGTTTCTCCCTATTCTTTTAATTGTCATCTGTTTACAAGTTTATAGGTTTAATTACGATTTCCAAGTTTATATCCATGATTTTATGGAAGAAAAACATTGCTAAAATTTCCAGTCTTATGCACAACAAAATATAGCTGTCCAAGCAGCATATAGAAACCTTGCAGTCACATTCTTGTTTCTTATGGACAAAGCTTCTTGGCCTGCGATGATTCAGATTCCTAATATCTAGCTTATAAACAAAATTCAGGTTCCGAAATGCCGATACTGAACATTCTTAAAATGATGCCTTTACAAAAAAATGGATAACATACGATCCTTTGTAGTAAAGGTAATTGAAATGGGAAGTTTAATATTTTGTTCATGATGCACCGTGATGGGAAATAGTGAATGAAAAATGCCTCTGCCAGTGCAACTAAATCATATTATATATATTTCCAGGTCAATTGCAGCAAACGTGAGGAGGTGCAACAAAATCAAACACGAGTAGTTTTGTTTGCCTTCGCCTTCTACTGCGAAAGGTATTTGTTGCAATTAACTTTCTATGATGTATAGATGTCACGCAAGCTGGGAAGATCCTTTTGGCTATCTTTGATTATGTGAAGCAACTTTTAATTTTGAAGACTGAGAAGGTGCCCACCATTTTGCAAAAACAGTTCATCGTTGAGGGTTTTTGGGGGGTCACCATCTCACTTGTTCCTAAATTTTGTAATGGTGTGAACATTATGTTGTAAAATTGTTAAAAGTAAGGCTATCAAAATTCAAGTTTGAGCTTGTGTTTCAATTTTGTATCCAACTTTTGACAGATTACCAGCAAAGATGTTTCGTGAGTAACCTCATCAACCGTTTTAGTTAGATCAGGGCCAAGGGCCAAGCAACTGACACGAAAGGAACTTTTCTTCTCATATCGTAATTCCAAGTCAAATGGAACCTAAGATTTCGGTAAAATATTGAAACCTTAGATGAAAATCCTAACTCGTCCTTCTCCAGCTGGGATCATGAATAAGTATTTAACAATGGACCAGTGGAAAGTCGCACATTTAACTCGGTGACCATCTGTTAATACTGAGCATAATTATCTGAAACGCGGAATGGTGATTCACGTTTCAGATTATGAGTCTCGTTCGTAGTAGTAGCCTCGCCTGAATGTGAATGAATGCTGCCATTAACTTTGATATCCCTCACAACCTCCCAACTCAGTCCAGAATCAAGCATGTTGCCAGAACTTTCAACAAGAGATCTAGGGTCAATTGCAGCACATGAATTTTTTAGCTGTCCAGAAGGCTCCACTGAAACAGATGAAGTTGATTCCCGATCAACTACCATGCTCTCTGGATCTTCACAATTGATTCCAACTAGCAAACTTTTATCACGGATTAATGGTTTCTTTAAAGGAGAAGAACAAGACTTGGAAGGAAAAGTATCCATATGATTTGCACCTATTTCAGCTTCAGATTCAACTCCCAAATTTCCATTCTTGATTGGAAAAGATACTTCTGTATTGCCTGAAAGTAGCCGAATATTAGTTGCGCCACCATCTTCAAAGTGCTCCCTTACAACATCAGAATTACTTTCTGATGCTAGGGACCCAGAACTGCTCGTTGAATTCATAGATGCCAAAGTTGACATGCAATCACCATTTTCCTTTGTGCAAGAACCTGATACTGATTTCACCATTTCCTGCTTCTCCTTCAAAGTTTCCATGGTTTTGCAACAAGATGACCGAGCTGAAACCCTGCGCCACACCAGGAAAACATGACCAAAGGAACACCACTCTTAGAAATTATAACATACATCCTCCTTTTAATGTACAGTGCTTCTCAAATTAAACAACACAAATCCACTCCTCCATGCTAGTTTTAGGATACAGCTTAAGTTATTAAAAAACGAAAACCAGATAGATAATATGTTCATCAATATAATATAATATAAAAAATGCCAGTGCACCTATGGAAAACCAACCAGATTGTTAAACTAAGCAAGTAACCAAATAAAACATTAAGATAGACAAAGAATAAGACGAAGCCCAAGCCTTTCTAGATAGAACAAATAATTTTACTAGTAAAACAACCAGCAGAAAATCAATTGCACAAGCAACTACAAGTCACAAGTGATCAAACAGAAACACATACTTAAATCTCCCCTCCCTTCTCCCCCATGTTATACACATGAAAAAGTAAATACCTAAAATTTGTTTGACAGAAAGAATATTGAAAGAATATGGAAGATTAGCATGTTACCTGTTATATAAAAGCATATAAGCTCCCTGAGAAAGTACCTCTTCCAATTCAACCATTGTAACCTGAGGCAAGATATACAAACAGTTGGAGTTATTAGTATTAAACTGTAAACAAATGCACATCTCAAGCAGTTAAAACGAAAATGCTTCTTCTCCTTCAAAAGGAAAGTTAGGTTAGAATAAAAACCAATCTACCCTGCTTTTTGTAACCTCTATTATGAATCTTATTCACCTTACAACCTTCTGTAAAACGAGTCATCTTTCAGATTAATCAACCAGTAGTTACAATAATCAGTACTGCTAATTAGCAGCCATTTCATCTTTAAAATGAAGATCAATTCATCCAATTATACAGTTCAGGCTATGCAGACAATGAACCTCAGCTACATTTGAGTAGTAGGTTGCACCCAATTGCACGTAGTGTTCCAAGTGATTAGAATGATTATCATGGATTAATCCTTACTAACAGTCATTTCTAAATTCAAACTTGGGATGCAGTGTTTATAAGGAAATTATGGCAGCTTTTGCAAAGACAGGACAGTGAGTGCTGCGGGTGAGAGAGGGAGAGAGAGACCCACCTTACAGTCATCAATTCTGTACCACTTGCCACAAAAATCCTTTGTGTAGCATATATAATGACCGAAAAATGATGCATTCAGCATGTCAATGTGGACAACAACCGCATAGAGCTTGTATATATCAGTACCATCTGCTTCCTCACTCATGTAGGGACTGAGGTCCAAGGTCTCAGGAAATGTAACCCGTTTATTAAGTTTGCCAAATCTGCCACTCTGCAGAGTCAGGTTAACAGATGTTATACTAGAGAAGAAGTTGTATTATAACAGATGTTATAATATAGGACATAATATAACAGATGTTACATTATAACAGATGTCATAAACAAAGGACATAATTAAAAGTTGAGAATAGAATCTAAAAGAAATAGGTACTGGTCCAACCTGAAATCTTTTTAAGGCAATTGTTAGAATATTTGGAGCCCTTCGGATCGAAAGACGCTTCCATGCCTTGACATAGTCATTGCACCTGTAAACAGGAGTGGAGATCACATCAAATATCAGGAACAGAAAAAAAAGTCAAACATATACATAAATTTATATGTAACATTACTCATTCATATCATTCCCCATCTAATCCAGAATACTTTATAATTTGTGCAAAAATTTCTTAATGAGCAAGTTTTACCTTCAGCCCCAACTAAATCCATCTTGATCTGGTTAAAGTAAAGTACTCATTTTGCTCAGTCTGGAAAGTGAGATAAACCTAACTATAATGGAGTTGTTAAATCTTGAGTCTACTTCAAAGGAAAAAGAACCGGATGTATTAAATCAAACTCTCACCTTTATTATTCACCCCCCCGATTTCAGTTCAAATTATAATATGGATTCTCACCTCCATGATTATAGATCATATGTACAGGAAGCCTAAAATTGTGTGAGAAGTGAAATCTTCTATTATATGCATATGATGAACAAATGCCAAAAATAGAACCATGCACAAAGTGGATAATATGAGGTCTTGTGCCTCTAAGTTCAGGACTATCAGCCATACCCATCACATTTGTACATATTATCTCCATGAAGCCACTCTTTGACCGTGAACTGATCAAGGCATTCCTCCAATGATGCAGCATCGCCGTGAATTTCAACAGTTAGATCCATCATGCTTTCATACTGATTTGATATTTTATTGCATGACGCACATATCACCTAAAGTAAATTGCAAGACAGTAAAATCAGTCAGGTCATCAACCAGACCAAGAGAGTTTGAAGATTTAACTGCTCAAGAAATGTACACAATTAGAAACATGGGACAAATCATCAACCAATATGCAAACTATGCAATGCAAGATTCAAATCACATTGCAAGTGAGTCAGCAGTGGAGATTGTAAATGGCTTAGTAGCTGAGAACTTTTTAAACTATCTCATTCCAAAAGTTTTGCCATAAAATTTTTGGTAAGTGACAAAATAAAAAAATAAGCCAAAATTTGATAATAAATTTTGCCTCGTGGAATTTATAGGCCATCATTATATGACAAGAAGTGCCACATCTGCAACTGATGCTTACATCATATTAAAACCTCACCTACTTGATTTCTGACAAGTCCTTGGGAATAGTAAATTAAGACACTTAGAATAGATAATAGCTCATAATTAGGATAGATTTCCATTTCTTTGCATCATGTACCACCAAGGCAAAGAGTGAGAAGAAGGTTAGACCAATTAATTTTTGCAGAGTCTATTATTTGCAAAAGATCTTCTCTTTTCCTTTATTTCCAAGAAGCAATAAAGGCAAATGATAGATGAAAATGTATTCTCGAGTCTATCATAAAATGGAATCTGTTGCATTTCTAGCATGTAATCTATAGGAACCAAGAAAGGGGAAAATTAATGGTAGAATGACATCAACCAACATCCTAATGATGTTTTCTGTTGAATAGCTCAGCCACAGAAGTGCATCAGCTTTTTTCCTTAATTAATGACGAAATTGTCAGATGGCAGCAAGGTAAGAGAATGTTATATTTTACTTTATAAAAAAGTTATAATATTTATGTACACAGCTTAAATAAGTTGCATAACCTGTGATTGCAGCTGACCACCAAAAATATGTTGAATAAGGGTAGTTTCTTGAGAGCTAGCATCAACAGCTTTTTCTCCGCCAAACTCATCAAGGCACACTGATTGCATTGTATCAATGGCAAACCTCATGAACTCATGAGCATCCTCCTGTCTTCCATATCCAAGGTTACCACCAATATTAGGTAGACGGGAGAGAATTTTAATTGGAGAAAATGGGTGAGAACTTTGGCTTGCTCTTTCAACGTGCTCTTGAAGTAAGCATAGAAAACACCAATCATCACAGTTATCTGAAAAGTAAAGTTAAAAGTTGCAATTTAGGAATTACTTAAGGCCCTCTACAATGGTAATTGCCAATAATCATAATTCTTCAACTCACATTCTCTTTGATGACCTTTCTCCAACAAGTAGGCAACAAGAGGGCGTGTGAAAGTAAGGCATTGCAAGACCACATTGGCGAAACAGCTACAACCAAGGGAAGAACTAAAATAAGACCCTAAATAACTCACAATTACCAACATATTTGCCTATGATTTAGAAGGTAAAGCACATTAATAGAGTCATGAAGTATGACCTGTTCCCACAATTCAAGAGACCACAAGGAGCAAAGCATGGCTTTTCCGAGTTGTACAGTTTAAGGAACTCCTCATAGGGAAAAAGAACCTGGAAAATAAGTTTCGAGATCAGTTTTGCCTCCTTACAAAAATAAGAAACTCTTCACAAGATAACAGAGCTTCCAAAAGGTAGGAGCAATAGAATCAAAACAAAAGGTCAAAGCATATGCCTTTCTTGGCCTTTTCGTAGGTTTTGAAGTCCCATAAGAAGGAACAAGTGCAATTCCAGAAAAATTTCCAGCACTAACACCTCGAGTTTTCTGTCCAAACTGCTTGCATTTTGTCTTGTGCCCAGAGTTCCAATGTTCAGTTTGGCATGCAGAAGAGCTGGAAAAAGAGAACAACTGATAAACTTTAAGGAAATTTTAACTGAAAATGCTACCAAGGATGACATCCTAATAGATATTAGTAAACTACAAAACATAGAGCTTTAACCTTAGAAATGTATACTTGAGCTGAAATTTATCCTATAAAGAAAATCCGCATGCTTGAAAATACTGGGCCCAATACATGTTAAAAACATTACAAACAACTATGAAATTTCAACATCTTGGTTACAAATTAAAACTTATAATGTCCTGAATACAAATAAAATCTTTTAAACCGATTATTTAATCTTGTAACTGTGTCTAGTTGGTCTTACCAAGTTACCATACTCTAAACAGTAAACTATATATCAACAGGGCTATTCTGGCGCCAGAAACAAACAACCATATTCTCAAATATGTACCTCTCCATTGTAATATCAAATAAAACAAGAAAATTGGAAAAGCCAATGATGCAAGGGCCATACAAGTGCCTCCGAATTCGCCAAAGGTTAAAAAGTGGAAGTATTCGACGAGCATTGAATGAAAAAGAATACGCACCAGTACTTAACAGATTTACAACGAGAGCACTTCCTGTTCTTCCCAGACTTCCCGCAATTGGAACAAGATGAATCTTCGGCGGTTTCCATGGAAACCACTCCTTCGGCGAGACTCCGATCAGCGTTCCCCCTTGCTCTTCCTCCGTCTGCACCGCCGCCGCCTCCTCCACCGCCTTCAAAACCGGCGTCGACTTCGAAGTATTTCGAAGCCGTGTTCTTTACCAAGTGAAGCAAACCTAAAGCTATCACAAAAATCGTAAACACAAATTGCAGCAACCAATTCAGATCCACCTTTATTCCACCGACATGCATCTACACGTCGATCATATACATAACATTTTAACTCTTTCAGGAAAAATAGGGTTTCCAATTATTTGGTGTTTCAATTTTGGAAGCTGAAGTGAATTAAACAGTATAAGAGTGCCCTCTGTATGAATTGAAGCCGAAAAATCAGTTAGGTTTTTCTCTTTTCCAAACAAATTGAGAAACTTCGTGAAATCAGTAGTAGTGTGTGTTAAACAAAAGGAAAGTAAAAATAATAAGGTATCAAAGCTTATTTGATGGAATGGAACTGCTGATTATTGTGTCACTGTTACAAATGAATTGATAATTTATGATAATGTAAGAACGTAACAGGCATGGGTCCGGCATGGGCCGAAGTCAATAGACTAGGTCAAGATTGATCGAGCCACGAGCCCAAATGAATGAGCCGTTAGGGCCTTGAGAGCCCGACCCAAATTGAGGCCCGATTAATAATAATAAAATGACGTTAATTTTTGAACTTTCAAAAAAAATTATAAATCGAGTCGGGTCAACTCGAGCCCAAGCCTCCCTATGGCCCGATTGGGCCGAGCTCAAGTCAGTCAATCCTAAGTCCTAAATATTCATATTTTTTGCTTCTGTTTTCTAACAATAAAAATCATAAAAGTATTAAATTGTTCAATATTTGGTCAAATTTATTACTTTTTGGTTCAATCAACTTTAATAAGTCTTATTGTTAAAAACTAATCAATTTATTAATTAATGGATAAATTTTATAAATTAATAAATCTAAATAAATCATTTAATATTTATTTAATTTTTTCAATTAAACTAAATTTTTCGATAAATAAAAATAATCTATTTCAATCATATTTTAAATTCTTTAATTTTATTTAATCTTTATTCAGTTTTATAATGGTCAAATATCGATTGAATATTTTAAATTTTAAATCTTTTGTCTTACCAATTTAACTTCTAGTCCAGTTTTTAAAACATTACTTTTGGTATTATATTTAAGCTAATTCATACAACTAGATATCTTATTATTTTGCACTCTTGATAATTTATTTTTTCAATTTTAAATAATTAACATTAGATATTCGATATATTTTCTACCATACAATATTATATATTTGCTGTGATTTGATATAATTATGTGACATTAATAGTTTTAAAAGTTAATGGGTTTGACAAAAATAAAAATTAGTGTTAAAAATAGCATTTTTTTAAGTTCATAGTTGTTAAGTAATTAAAACCTTTATATAAAAACAATATTTGTAAGTAATTTTAAAGAAAAGAAAATTAAGAATTTC
>JANSVA010000003.1:35449084-35466486 GCA_025504915.1 Erythroxylum reticulatum | reverse complement strand
ATATTTAAATTTTTATAAATTTCTTTCCGAATTTTAATTTTTTAGAAAATTATTTTTTTAAAATTTCGTTCAAAACTAATAACAAACATACTTGATATAATTATTAAACATAGACTAATCAAATGTTTATGATATAATAATAGTTATGATAAATTATTGCCCCATGTAATTAACAACTGAGCTAAATTATCATTTGATTTGCTTGCATGACGTTTATATCGTGTCTATTTGATCATTATTTTTAATTAAAATTTAAGAAATGAGATTTTTGAAAATTTTAAAACTATAAAAAATTCAAAAATTTGATTAAATATCCTAAACTAGAGGTGTTCCGTGTTCCCAGTCATTTGCTCAATATACTAATATAAAGTCTATTAAAATCTATTTTGTTTATATTTTTATAGAAAGGAGAAAGAATAAGTTAATTAAGACATAAGCAAAGTAGAATTGGGATCTATTGATTATAATTCTGGTGAGGTCACAGGTAATTAGCCATTGTAATCGTACAGTAGTTAATATTTAATTAATAGATAACAATTTATGAAGTTATGATTAAAAAAAAATCTTTAATTAAAGAACAGCTAGGCGCCGGCCAAGATGGACAAATTTGATGAATGAAGCAACATAAATGCTTCCCAATCAAAGAATTATCGAAGACAGGGGTACCATAAATGATATAAAAGTCAAAAGGTTAAGTTGTAATTAAGTTTGTAACTAACCATAACAAAAAACTCAAACAGTAAAAATTTTAAAAATTTTAATTTATTTTTTAATTGTTTAATTCGATTTATTTTAATAATTTTTGATTTTAAAAATTAATGAATATATTAATTAATCGGTCAATTTTTGTAAATTAATAAGTTCTTATCAATTAAACTTAATTAATTAGTTTTATTTAATAATTTTTAATTAAACTTTAAATTTTTTATTAATTAAAACAATCTCTTTTATTTATATTTTAAAGTTTTTAAGTTTATTTAATTTTTATTAAATTTTACGACAATTATTGAACGTTTTAAATTTTAATTTTCTTTTCAGCCTAATTTTTAAAATATAAATTGTAATCAAATTGCAACTCTGTAATTGGTGTTGGAGTACTGTCAAGTAGTACTGTAGAAAACTACAACCATTACTTGAAACGAATGCAATTTTCTAGTGAAAAGGGGCACATGGACGTGTAGAGAAAGTAAAGTGTTGCAAACTTCTGTGAACGAAAAGTTCTCAGCAAGTCAATTCTATTGTAGTTTAGTGGAGCGATTCTTCGAAGTTTGTTAATTTTCTATAGCCGTCGCCGTATTTATCAGGAACCGTAGAAGTCTGACCAATTCATATATATTATCTGATAGATGAATTATTACTGAAAAGGTGGCCATAGATTTCAGTTCCGTATTCATTTAAGATTTTGTTTAGAGTAGTGAAAAAGACAATCATTGTATAAAATATTTTTTATTGATTATTTAAATCGAAGTATTCTTTTAATTTTATTAACTTATTATCTTATTAGATATCTTATTTTATATAGATAATTTAGCAACAAGTAAAAAACTCAATTGATTCGATGAATTCAGTAGTAAAAGTTTTAAACTTTCCAACTTGTTGGTTCGATATATTCTAGTAGTTCTTATTATTAAAAATTAATCAATTTATTAATTAGTATATTAATTTTTATTAATTAATAAGTTCTTATAAACTATAATTAATTAATTAATTATACTTAATAATCTCTTTTTTATTAAATTTTAAATTTTTTAATAGGTAAATACCATCTTTTTCAATCATATTTTAAATTCTTTAATTTTATTCAATTTTTAGTTAGTTTTATAATAGTCTAATACCACTTAAACTATTTAAATATTAAATTTTGTCTTACAAATTTAACTTTTGGTGTGGCTTTTTAAATATTATAATTTAGAGATCTAAAATATTATTTACTATATGTATAGAAAAAAAATATTCTCATTTTAAAGAAAATAATAGTGATTAAGGTTTAGTATCACGTTGGTGACCATTTTCTATGGCATACTTTCTTGTCCAATCATCCCATTCCGTTGCTTTGATCAGTAGTCGTCATAAAATATAGTCTCTGCCTCTGGCTTTACATGTTTTAAATTAATTGGGTGATTGACCGACCACCCTCTCTCTCTTCCTATTCTTTACATTTAAACAATGGTTTGCAAAATGGTGCCTTCGCTGGAAACCCAATTAGAATATGTTTAACTAATGTGATAGAGTTAATTAGAATATATAGTTCGATGTATAACATCTAAGCAATTGGCGAGGCAGAGAAAAAGTCAAATTTATAAAAATTGAGCAAATTGCTGATATTATAAAAGCAATTCATCATATGAAATGTTGAGCGTTCATACTCGATATATAATACTTCTTTGAATTGGAAGGAACATGTGGAATAGTTGGTATATATGTTTGGAGGCAGATGTCTAATTTGTGTTTTCTTTGTTGAAATTATAAATCTTACTTTTGTTCAATTGCCTTAGAGAGTTTTAATTGTAGTTTCTAATAGGTAATGTTTGTTTTAACATCATCAAATTTCAATCGTACTCGGCATGTTTGGTGTTATGGTTGGCTCGCATGTTCCTTCACTTTACATATTTGGTGGTAACTCTTCACACCCGTGTCTATCTAATGCTATTAAAAGAGATGAATTAATTAGGCCTTCAATTTTTTATTATACTGGGGTACATAAGATTATTTATATCAAGTCTTCTTGTTATGAAAACAAAAAAAACAGAACGGAGATATATGTATACAAAGAAAAAGCTAGCTTTTGCTCAATCATTCTGACATGCACTGTACCTAAAAGACCCATAATTCACATGTCATTCCAATTAACTTATGTAATCCTCGAACCCTAATCCTCGTCATTCATTTCCTTGGTGGCTCAATTAAAATTTATGTATAATGTCCAATATTTTAAAAACTAGATTAAAAGTTAAACTTGTAAGATAAAAATTTAAAGTTTAAAATTTTTAATTAGCATTAGACCGTCGTAAAATTAATTAAAAATTAAAAATTTTAAAACATGATTAAAAAAAATTGTTAAATAAAAGTTAATTAATTTATAAAAATTTATTAATTTATTAAAATTAAACGATTATTTCAGTAATACCACTAACAATTTTTATATTGTGGCTAATTAAGCCAACTATCTATCAATAAGCCATTGGTTTCATCGGAGGTGATGCAATAGCAAACTATATCTTTCATGCTATAAAGCCTTCCTACAATAATTCATCCATAGTCCCTTCTTTTTATTTAATGAAACATGAAAAAAGGGACTATATTTGGGAGACGTTTGGTTCATAGAAGGTAATGAGTATGAGAATGTAAATGAATAGAAGGAGAAATGAGAATGAATATAATCATTATAATTATAATGGTCGGTTAAGATGAAGGAATGATTACCATTATTTTTTATGGTGGTTGGTTTGTTAAAAATCTTGAGAAATAAAAAAAATTTATATCAAATTTTAAATATAATTTAATTAATTATATTTTATACATCTTATTTATAATGACAGAATGTTCAAAATTAAGAATATTGTGGTATTTTTTTCCACAATTTAAAAAATTGTAGATTTTTTTAAAAATTTTATTTGTGTTTCTTACCCTTAAATTAATATTATTTGGTAAGTTTGTAATTTATTATGATTGTTTAAATTACTATGAAAAACTGTAAATTTAATAATAATAATCACATACTCCTAAATCTATTCACCTTCGATGAATGGTCCAATTAAAGGCATGCATAAAGCCTTTATACCAGGAGAATAAATTAATGATTTCCATTCCCCTAAATTAGCAGGGGAATGGAGGATTGCCAAGAGTTAGGTAATGAAAATGTTACCCCTTCAATGATAGTTTGACACCAAACGCAAGGTTTCATTCCATTCCCATATATTTTTATCCATTACCCCCAAACAAGAATACCCTTAATCTTTTTTATCGTCATATAAAATATGGTCTTTTCCTTTTAATAACATGTGAAATTAGAATTTAGGCTATAGTTTACATATTTGTTCTTTGTCGACGGAGATTTAGATTTGTCATGCAAAATAACTCCTAAAATTAATGTTTACAAAATCGGTTCAGCAGAATTTACATTAAAAATCTTAAATTGTATAACTTTTTGATTTAGTTTTTAACTTTTCGGTTTGATTTACTTTAATAATTTTTGTCATTAAAAACGGATCATTTTATTAATTAATCAATCATTTTTTATAAATTAATAAATTCTTATAAATATAAATAAATAAATAAATTTTTATTTAATAATTATTTTTAATTAAATTTCAAATTCTTTAATAGATAAGAACAATATCTTTTAATCATATTTAAATTATTTAATTTTATTTAATCTTTAATCGGTTTTATGACAATCTAATATCGGTTGAACATTTTAGATCTTAAACTTTTTATTTTATTAGTTTAATTTCTTATCCGTTTTTAAAATATTACTTAAAAAAAGAAAAACTAGAGAAAGATGCAGAAATAGGCTTAGTTGTTTGAGTTCCCTTTTGATGAAACTGTATCATTTTATTCCCACCATCTGCTTACCAACTAATGTATTTAGTATGCACTTATTTTAATTTGCAATGACTGTGTTTATATATATATATATATATATTGTTCTCCTTTTCTCTAATGTTACTAAAATATCCCAATAACACATGGAAGGGGCGAGCAACCAATTTGGAATCTAGAACATGACTATGAAGTTATAAAGCTAATTCTCATTACTTGTCTTAATAATTTTTATTCAATTTCTAATATATCTATGTTGACAACAACTTGTGAAAGGGATTAAGACACGTCGTTAAGTTATATATGATACTTTGTCCGGTCTTATAGTCTTTATCTATCTTTTTATTTCTTATCTATATATTTTTTAATTAAAACGACGAGTTTTAATATAATGTCGTTTAAAATTTTTTAAATAAATGAAAGGTTAATAAATTATGATAAAATAATTATATAATAATAAAGTGGTAAAAATAAATTTAAATAAAAATAAACTATATTGTAATTAAACTAATATTTAATATTTAATATTTAACATATATTATAAATAACAAGTAAAGAAGAGGTGTTGTCACGCGCCGTTCCATCACGTCACCTAGGGGTAGTAAAGGGCGGGGAACAAGAAAAACTTAAGGTTTAAAATATAACTGAAAACTACTCTTCCGGTATTTTCTCTCTCTAAACGTCTCTGATTGGCTGGAAAGTATTATATATATGGCAGAATCAAGAAGATGGCACATGTTTTGGTATTTACTACTAAGCCAACTTAGCTATACAGGCACTACTAGATCAAATGTGTTTGTGTGAATGGGGATTGGAAGGAAAAAATCTCTAGGAAAATGCAGAGAATAGTAATGGATGTAACATAGAAGAAGAGAAAGAAACAAGCTTTTGATGAAAATATATTACACAAGTGTCAATGGAGTAAAGGGGTAACTCAATTCTCTATTAATTTTTGACCTCCATTGTCACATGGCTTCTGGAACGTCTCTTCTCTACACACATATTTTTTTGTTTTTTTTCTATTTATTGTTGGCTCACATGCTCTTCTCCCTCTATCTCTCTCTTATTGGTTAACCTTTCTTTTCTGTTTCTCTTCTTTTGTTTTGTAAATAGCATTGGGAACTATTGACTAGGCAGTTGGGAGGAGATTCCTCAGATCTACAGTGAAAAGGTCTGTCTGTTCTGCAGCTCTCATTCTTGTTCTTCACAAAGTGTAGTCTTTGGTGGGTCGTTGTGATTCATACCAGTAAGGTTAGTTTGCCTCTGCCTTCTTATAATTCAATCATCTTTTCTCATTCCTGGTTCTGGGTTTTGATTGGTTTTCTTCAATGAAATGAAAGAAAGAATGAAACAAGGCAATGTTTATTCATGGTCATGGCAGAATTTGACTTCTTGTTGTGCTCTTTTCACTTGCCTTGTCTTATGTATGTCAGCTTCCCTGAGTTCAATTGAACACTTTGGAGAATGATCTATTTTTGGTTTACAAGAATCAAACCTTTTAGCTGATGAAAGTGACGTTTAAACTTCCTAATTTAATGTTCTTAATTTAAAGTTTGATGATGTTGTCGTGGATAATACAGTCCTCTTCTTTTCCTCCGTAAGAGGACAAACTGAATTCTTTGGCCAAACAATTCTTGGTATTAAATTTTGTTGGCATTACTCTGTTCTTGTTCATACAATCAATGGGTTTAACTTGAAGATCCCTCTTTTCCCTATCAGTTTCCAACTAACAATCTCTTTTCAAGCGGAACATACAAAATCGAATGGACTTGGATGTCTACGACTTTTCATTATGTAGTCTTCACTTTACCAAGACTTAGGATGTTCATAAGTGCAGTAACTTGTATATTGAGTACTGTAATGTTTGTGAGGTGGCACTGGCGCATCATTTTTTTCCTCAGCTAACTTGTCAACTCTGAATTGAATGAATTTGTATTTGGCCCTCATTCTTTATGCCGTGTTTCTTTCTTTCTTTTTTTTTTCTGTTTCAGGTTTCAGAAGAATTTGGGATTTCTGCTGCTAAACAACAAAGAACTTTGATTTTAGATTAGCTTTTAGTCTTCTTTCAGGATTTGTAGTGCAAACTATTAAATAGAGAGAAAAATAGAAGTCCTAGAACTCGGGTGCATATATGGTTGGCATGATTTAGAAGCTGATGGTCATATATGCTATAGACGGAAAAAATGGACGCAAGTGATTCCAAGGTCTTCGGGATGGAGAATGATCAAATTGAGGACATGGACAACGAAGAGCTCCCTTCAATGTGGCCTGAAGATATTGACAGTGAAAAGCCATACAATGTAGAAAATCCAGGAGGGGATCAAGATATGTTAGAAGAGGTTACAATAAATGAGGACACAACTATAGTTGATTTTCACCATCTTATAGAGTTAACAAATTATACTGACAAAGGCTCTTCTCAGTTGGCATACCTTGTAAAAAATTGGGAGTATAAGCAGGCAAATGCCGTGCGGCTTCTGAAAGAAGAACTTGATAACCTTAGCAAACAGAAGGAGGAAGTTGAACTCAAGAAATTGGAGATATTGGAGAATTTTCGATTCGAAGAAGAAAGACATGGCGGCAATAAACGTCCAATCTCTATATTGGATGGAATTATTGACATATATCAAGATGCTCCAAGGAGAAAAAAAGATGTCATTGTTCAAAGCAACAGAGTAGAGACAGACGCTGAATATGACAGTATAGCATACTGGAAGCAAAGGGCTCTGCACTTGGAGAAATTGTTGGAGGCTAGCATCCAGAGAGAGCACGTACTCACGGAGAAGTTGCAGGAAAGTATAAAAAGTTTTGAAAGACAGTCCTCACCAGTTGAAGAGTTGTCACAGATTCTTAAAAGAGCAGACAATTTCTTACACTTCGTACTTCAGACTGCTCCTGTCGTTATAGGTCATCAGGTAATTGTGATGTAGAGATTGCGAATTTGGCAATTTTGCATTTGAAAAGTTGTTTGCATGCCCATTATGCACACGTTAATTTGATCAGTGAAGGATAAAAACCTATCCTTTTTACTATGTGCTTGTCATAATTTCTCTGAAAGGGACTGATTGTTTCTTAATGATTTTTGTTTTCAGGATAAAGAGTTGAGATATCGATTTATCTATAATCATTTCCCAAGTTTGCAAGAGCAGGTAATGGTTGCATCTGAAAGTTGTTACTGAAGGTTGATCAGACCTTTCCAGTTACATCTTTACTATATTTGTCCCCTCCCCTTACCTCATACTTTGTTTCGGAGTATGCTTTTCAGTCATTTTCTCTTTTCTATTAATTCAGAGTTGTCTACTACTTCTATAAGGGAATTTGGTTGGTTAACTTGGCAATATCTTAATTTTTTCTCTCTTTTCAGGACATTCTGGGAAAAACAGATGTGGAAATATTTACTGGAGCCGGAGTTAAGGAGTCCCAAGATTTCAAGAGAGAAGTTTTGGAACAAGGAAGACCTGCAAAGAGGGAAATCACATTTGAGACTGAATTATTTGGTTCAAAAACATTTCTAATCTATGTGGAACCTGTTTTTAGCAAGTCAGGAGAGACAATTGGTATCAATTACATGGGAATGGAAGTAACAGATCAGGTAAAGCAATTCAACATTTTGTTCCAGGATTGTCTTTTGCCCTGAAAAGAATGGATGTTTACGCTGTTGTTTGTGTCAAAGGTACAAAAAAGAGAGAAAATGGCAAGACTTCGTGAAGAGATTGCAGTACAGAAAGCAAAGGAAACTGAGCTGACCAAAACTATCCACATAACAGGTCCATTTGCATGTTATCACCTTCATTTGGTTGCTAAGTATTGCTTCAATTCTAGAGAAACTGATATTGACTTGTCATAAATTTGCAGAGGAGACAATGCGAGCAAAACAAATGCTGGCAACTATGTCTCATGAGATCAGGTCTCCTCTGTCTGGAGTTGTAAGCATGGCCGAGATTCTTTCGACCACAAGCCTTGATCGGGAGCAAAAGCAACTAGTAAATGTGATGATATCATCAGGAGATCTGGTTCTTCAACTCATAAATGACATACTTGACCTTTCTAAGGTCGAGTCAGGCGTTATGAAGTTGGAAGCCACAAAATTCCGTCCAAGAGAAGTAGTAAAACATGTGCTTCAGACAGCTGCTGCTTCACTACGGAAAGTTCTCACCTTGGAAGGTCGTATAGCTGATGATGTTCCTATAGAGGTAACATGCTATAACCCACTGTTAATCAAAATCTTGTCCACTAGTTGACAATCTGACCTGATGCTCTTGCATTCTACTTGACCATGCAAGAAGCATCAGCATTTCAGACAAGCATACAGTCAAAATAATATTGCAAGTGTCAAGCATTGAAAAAATTCTGAACGACTTATGTATCAATTTCAGGTCATTGGAGATGTTCTAAGGATTCGACAAATCCTCACTAATTTGATCAGGTAGTCAATTTTGCCAAGTTTTATGCAGATGTCAGTGCTCCACCGAGATTCTGATGATTTTGTTCTATTCCAAGTAGTAATTAGTCTTAAGCTTTATTGCTTTAAGCTAACATGTACACTCTTCTAGTTTGTGAGGAACAATAAGGACCCCTGTTGGTTGAGATTATTTGCTTTTGTGAGGAACAATAAGGGCCCCTGTTGGTTGAGATTATTTGCTCTCTTTTAGCTTTTCTTATCACAGACAGGCATTAGTCAGAACTTAGTTCATCCCTCAGTGATAGAAATTAGATGTCCTTGCAAATATTACTACACCTCCCATGCTCTAAACATATCAAACTACTCCTATCGATTACAATTTATTCACTCCTTTTGATGTTGCCTTCCTTGGCTCTGATCTAAGTCACGTCATACATAATTGTTGCAGCAATGCAGTAAAATTTACCCATGAAGGGAAGGTTGGTATAAATCTGTATGTTGTGCCAGATCCTCCAACAAATGTGCAAGAAAAAGAGCAATATCCATTAACATCTCAAACAAGCAGTGGTAGAAAAGCGTCCCATGTTAGGGAACTTAGTGGAGGCAACAACCAGAATCATTCATTTAATGATGAACCTAGAACTCCGGTAAAGCATCAAAGCACATCGGATAAAGACAATGATGAAGGTCCTCAATTAATTGAAACAACCGTGTGGTTGCGCTGTGATGTTTATGATACTGGGATCGGAATACCAGGTGCATCACGACTAGCTCAGATTCCTATCCTTTTTCCTTGTTTGATGTCTCTCTATCAATTATTTTCATGTTGATTTATATCATAGAAACTAATCAATGTCTCCCTTTCATGTTACAGAAAATGCCCTACCAACACTATTTAAAAAGTATATGCAAGTCAGTGCAGATCATGCTCGAAAGTATGGTGGGACAGGACTTGGCCTTGCAATATGCAAACAGTTGGTAAATGACATACAAAGAACTACAGCTTATATGCTACTCGGATTTAAAAAGCTTCTATGTTCAACACTTGGATCACCTAATAAATTCTTACTACTTTGAATTCGTCTTATAGTTGCTAGATGGCTCAGCAATCCTTTAAAAGTTGGCCATGTAAAATTAAGAATGAATAAAAAATGGAGTTTGTTCTACTGAGGTTCTGTATCCCTTTTAGGCCAGTTTCTGTGTTGTTCTAATCGTGATTCACCAATATTGTGCTGCAGTTTCGATGTTGGAATGTGTAAATTAAGTACTAAGTTATCAAATCGCTCACTTCCTCATACTTCTATGCATTGCCATAGGTTGAGCTGATGGGTGGACGTCTCACGGTATCTAGTCAAGTGAACTGTGGCTCAACATTTACATTTGTACTACCATACAAGGCGTCAACAATGTGCGATTCTTCAGATGACCCTGATGAGATCTCAGACATGGGTGACCATGATCCTCCACCTGAGGATGAAACAGCTGGATTCTTTGAGTTCCGACCACGTAATTTAGGCACTTTGTTCTCCAATGGACCCATCAGGATTCAAAAATTGCTACCAGAAAGCATCAATTATGTTGATTCTCACAAAATGAATGGATTCCCAGATGGTTCGCATTCAAAACCCTCTGAAAATGTTAGATTAAAGGATACAGCACCAATTGAGGATGCTTGTTCGGCTGTTGAGGCTGCTGAAATATCATCTGAACCTGACTGCTCGGTGAGCCATAGTCCAGAAAGCAACGATGAGGGTGTAATCTCTGAAAGGAAACAGTACCACGGTGAAACCAATAGTCAGTATCATAATCTTAGTTCAGATTCCGTCTCTCACTCAAAGTCGAATGGTGAAATCAGGGTGAGAAATGAACCACCAGGATCATGTCAGGCGGAGGAGAAAGGTGAAATATCTTATCAGAGCACATCTAGCAGCCGTTCAGAAGCACCCAAATCAAAACCAAAGCCTAGGATTCTGCTTGTAGAAGATAACAAGATAAATGTGATGGTGACACAGACAATGATGAAGCAGCTAGGGTATACTATGGATGTAGCCTATAATGGAGTTGAAGCAATGAGTGCTGTTCAGACACATAATTATGATCTCATTTTAATGGTAATTTCCTGAGTCCAAATAAATGTCGGAAATTTCTATAGACTGCAATTATTTGTTCATATTTTAGAACAGGCAAGCATATGCAACATTCAAATGCAGTGCTTAGTGAGTTGAAAAGTTTGACGATAAGTTATTGTAACCAAGTGTCAACTTATTCTGCAGGATGTCTGCATGCCAGTTATGGATGGTCTTAAAGCTACAAGAATAATCCGTTCTTTCGAAGAAACAGGAAACTGGGATGCTGCTACAGATGCTGGAATTGAGAAATGTGTACTGCCTCTAGATTCATTACAAGATGTTCAATATCCTTTGCCATCTTCGAAGCGGATCCCTATAATTGCGGTGAGCATTCTGCATCATTCTACTCAAGTCTTATGTTATTTCTCAGTATGTAGATGTATTAGAGTACAAGAGTTTTGGCCTGATCAAATCTTCAAGTACATTATTCTCCTATCTTCACCATAATACAACTGTGAATTGGCTACTACTTTGTATTAGCAGCTCAGGCTGAAATGGATGTTGACTGTAGCTGTCCTAAAGTAAAACATTAGGCAGTAAAACTGATAATTCCCACGTAATAAGGCTGTTTCCCAGTCTACTGAAAGCAAGTAAAAGTTAAGCTTATGAGACTAATTGGGTAATCAGATAAAAAGAAAATAACTTACTGTAAAATGCTTATGAAACTTAGATGAGGATAATTATAAAAGTTCATCATATCATGTTTATTTCCAAGTAAATATTTCAATTCCCTTTTTTTTGGACTCTATAGTATATAACACATGGAAACACATCCATCTATATTGCTTCGGAAAATGCAGATGACAGCAAATGCATTATCAGAGAGTGCAGAAGAATGTTATGCAAATGGGATGGACTCCTTTGTTTCAAAACCAGTCACTTTTCAAAAGCTCAAAGAGTGTCTGGAAAAATATATATTATGAATTAATGATATCTCTTGTACATTGTACGCATGTGAATACAGGATGCTAGGAAAGTTTTGTAATCATTGCATCAAGTTACTTGTAGCCATTAGCATTTATTTGTAGTTGTATATGGTCACTTTCCTTCTTCTCGTTTCTCCTTTTCCCCTGAAAAATTTGCTTTTTTGGAGGTGTAACTAGTTGGAGGTTTTGGCAAGTTTGAAAGATTCATACTCTTAGTACCAGTTACCTGATGACTGTGTTCTCATGGTTCAGTAATTAAAATAAAGGTAATCTTTTTATTGAAGAGAAAAGAAACAAAATTAATAGAACCAGTCATTCCAACCAAATCTGATTGGTGCTAAGAGAACACTTCGTTCAAGTCATCAATGCTACTACTCTCCAGTACGAAGAAACTTCATGTCTTTCCTTTCTTGTTTATCCAGGACCAATTTAAGCAAATGAAGGGGTATAACGTAAAACATAATCTTTAGGACATAAGATCAAAATTGATATCTATAACTTTGTGATCTTAAATAAGCACGTGTCACAAATAATTAGGTTGTGTACTTGCTGCGGAAGACAGAGAGAAATTAAGAAAATCCATAATTGTTCTTTGTTAAAATGGATATTTCGCTAACTCTTTTCCTACTACAAAACATTTTAATAGAATACTTTCTGTAACTCTACTAAGTAAAGACGACCAATTTATATATATATCTATAATTTTTAATTACTAAATAAATGGTTGAGATTTGTTACACCATTAAACAGGAAACATGTACCAAATAGAGCTCTTAAATTATGTTAATATTATTCTTGTTATATATAGAATATGAGCATTAATAAGGGCCATTCTAACATCTACCTGGCCTAATATTTTAAAATTTATTTTAATAATACAAACATTAAGTGCAAATAAATAAATCTCTTAATATTTTCGTAACTTACCTTAATATAATAAACAACATAATGCATGTTATAGCGGTTAAACATTTTAATATTGCATACTTCTTTTCATATACTACAACATTAGTAATTTATTAAGTCATGTAACATAAGCGACATATAAATATCATAAAGATCTATATTAATGTCTCGTAGATACTTTTATTAAGCTCAAGAGTAAAAAAAAAACATTATTAAAAGCAATCATTAATATAACCAATACCCATTCTTTAAACATATTCCTTAAATATCATTGGTTATGGGCCTTTAGTTAAGTGATTTGCAATTATGAGATTCGTCTTAATATATTTAATAAATATTCTTTGTTTTTGCACTTCCTCCTTTATCACAAAATATTTTAATTCCATATATTTAGCATCTTTAGAATACTTGTCATTCTTAGGAAAGAAAACTGTCAAAGAATTCTCTCAATAAATTTTCAACGACTTAGTAATAGTATTAACAACCCTAACCTTTGAAATGAAATTTTGTAGCTATAAGATATGAATTGTAGCCTAAAAAATAAGCTATAAAATTTGCTTCCATAGTAGATGAAGCAGTGACAGATTATTTGACACTTTTCTAAGAAATTGCTCCTTTTACTAGTAGAAACAAATAGCTAAATGTTGACTTTTTATTGTCAAAGCTTTTAGCAAAATCTGAATATGAATTCTGCAATCAATATTAATAGATTAAATCAGCTATACATGAGCATATAGTCATTTATTCCTTGAAGGTACTTTAAGACTTTCTTTGTAGCTTTCCAATAGTCTGTGATATCAGTCTAGCATTTCAACTACGAAGTTGATATTGGGATGCATCAAACTGCTAACAACAAAATTATATGGAATAGATTCTAGTTCTTTACATTCCATGTCATTCTTTAGACATTGCATGAGACTAAATTTATCCCCCTTTTGTATCAGGATAACCCCTGCTGAATATTTGCCCGTATTAAATCCCTAAAAGTTTCTTTTGATATTGTCTTTTTGAGACAATTCTATAAGTCTTTATAATCTATTTTAGAATATTGACATTCCTATCGTGTAGGATGCCTTTTTTATATCTTTTATTTCAAAATTATTGAAAAGAAAATCTTTAATCTTATACAATATATCCAAATCATTAGTAGCAAGTAAAATATCATCAATATATAGAACTAGAAATATAAAATTACTCTCACTAATCTTTTAGTAGATACACTGATGAACAATATTTTCTTGAAAACTAAAAGATATTATGGTATCATTAAACTTAATATACCATTTTGGGAAGCTTGTTTAAGTCAATATATTGATTTCTTAAGTTTACATACCATGTGGCTTTTTCTCTATATGAAAAACCTTCAAGTTGATCTATATAAACTTCCTCCTCAAGATCTCCATTCAGGAAAGGAGTGTCTATATCTATTTGACGTAGTTCTAAATCAAACTGGATATCTAATGCCATAAGTATTCTTAACGAGTCTTTCCTTCAGATAGGTGAAAAAGTCTCTTTATAATTAATACCATCTTTTTTAGTATAAATTTTGGCAACAAGATTAGTTTTATATCATTTAATATTGCCATTCAAGTCATATTTGGTCTTAAAGACCCATTTGCATTTGACTCTCTTAGAACTTTCTGTCAAATCAACAAGGTCCTATACATTATTTCATGTTAATGAAATTAACTCATCTTCTATAAGATCAATCCATTTATCAAATTTGTCACTTTCTATGACTTGTGAAAACAAATTAGGATCCCTATTAATACCATAATTAAATTTTGGATCTTTCAAATGAACTACATAATCATCATAAATAATTGATCTCCTTGTTCTTATAAGTTTATTTAAATCTATTTCATGCGGTTCATTTATATCAATTAGTTGTAAGTCAGTTTCTTCATAAGCAGTTGATTCATTCAAATGTTGTTCAAGATCATTTTCTTCTTCTAATAATGGGAAAATATTTGGTAGAAATATGGATATTATGACATTTATAGGTAATGGAACATCAACCCTTTCATTAACATCCATAACACATTTTTCGGCACTCCAGTTAATTTTACCATTTTTAACGAACTTAGCATTAACTGGTTCAACAATTTCTGGACTATAGTTTGTGTAATAAAACCTATACCTTTTGGATTTCTGTAGGTAATCAATAAAGTATCTACTAACTATTCAATAATCTAATTTCTTTTTGTTTGGATTGTAAACTCTTGCTTCTGCTAGATAACCCCAAACATGTACGTACCTCATTCTAGGTTTCCTTTTAGTCTATAACTTAAAAGGAGTTTTAGGGATTCCTTTACTAGGAATCCTAATTAGTAACTACACAAAAGTTTTAAGTGCATCAAGTAATGAGGAATTAATCCCATTATACTTCTAACCATATCCATTAATGTCTTATTATGCCTTTCTGTCACATCATTTTGTTGAGGTGTGTCTAGGTTAGTATACTATTTATATATGCCAAGTTCTCCAGAAATTTTGTAAATAGACTTGGATATTGACCTGCTTTATCATATTTTTCATAATATTCACCACTTTTATTATATCTTACAATTTTAACTTTTTTGTTTAATTGCCTTTCAACTTCTTTTACAAACATCTCAAGGGAAATTACATCTTGATATTTTTCATTAAGAAAAAAGACATATATTTATGTAACGTGAAAAATCATCTATAAAGGTGATAAAATACTTTTCTCTACTAAAGAATGGATTATCAAAAGGTCTACATATATCAGTGTGTATAATTTCAAAGAGCTAACCACTTCTTATGTTCCATTTCTTACTATGTTCGGTTTGCTTTCCCTTACTATAATCCACACATATGCCAAGATCTCTAGCAATATCTAATCTTTCATAACCTTTCTAATCTTTCTTTAGATATATGACTTAAATGTTTAAGCTATAAGTAAGTAGAAATGTCATTTATTATGCTATGTTTAGTTCCAATAGTATGATAAATTGAAAATAGGGATTCAAAAAAATTAACATCAATTTTCAATTTATAGAAACCATCCATAAAAATTCCAAAACCAATAATAGAATTATGTTTAAATAATTTGAAACAATCATCACCAAACTTAAAAGTAAAACCACTTTCATCAAGTTTAGAAACATAAATTGAGTTTCTAAAAATTGAAGACACATAGAGAATTTGTATTCGATCCAGGTGATAACCAATATTTAATATGAGATGATAAGTCCCTACGCCTTCAATTGAGACCTTATGATTTTTCATGTAGAGAAAGTTCTCAGCTTCTCATTAATTAGAAACATGAGTAATAATGCTAGAATCAGGCTACCGTTGAACTTTTGATGTATTTAATAATTTAATTCTATCTTATGAACATTTTTTAAGTTTGAACTTTCAATATATTTAATAATTTAAGTCTATAATTTTGTCATTATAGAGAAAATTATGAATTCAATCCTTAATGTAATATTCATAAAAACATTTATAATATCCCTAGAATAAGAGGTATAGTTATGGGCATTTTTTTTAACCTATTGGCAATAATGAGAAGTTTATTTAATCATTCAATGTAATATCCCATCCCCATATTAAAGGTTAGAACCCCAATTTCAATAATGGGGAGAATAACAATGTGAGAGTTAGAAAAATTTGCATTTCATGCTCAACAGAATGTTAGCATACATGCATGTGAATTTGAATCTTTGCACACATGAAAATAATTATACATGCACTTATTGACATTTCAGGTATATTGAATAGTAATGAGATAGATTGAGGATTGTGGTTATAGTGAATGAGTAGAATGAAATGGAATAGACAGACTAGAAATAAAATTTAAGTGTTGGATTTTGTGAAGGAAAATACGTTGGAGAAGTTTACTGAGAATATTTAGTATGAAAATTTTAGATAGTGGAGTAGAAAGTTATGGTTTTAATAAGGGGAGATGTTTAGGAGCATATATGTATCGTCTGTAAAGACGTATCATCTGTGATGACGTCAAATCGTCTATGATGACGTCATTTCATCTATGAAGATGCATCGTCTATAAAGACGTATCGTCTGTGATGATGTCACATCATCTGTGATGACATCATATCGTCTTAAGAGTTGCATCGTCTTAAGTTGACTTTGCTTCATCTTAAGTTGACTTTTGTTTCGTCTGCTTTTTGCTTCGTCTACTTATTGCTTTGTCTGCTTATTGCTTCGTCTACTTTCTGCTTCGTCTGCTTATTATTTTGTCTGCCCTTTTCACTTCGTCTGCTTATTGCTTTGTCTGCTTTTTGGCTTAATTTACTTTCTACTTCGTCTGCTTATTGCTTCGTCTACTTTCTGCTTATTTGACCGAAACTTCTTCTTCTGTATACTGTTCGTTTGATGCTATCGTCTGGTCCATCTTTGACCTTTCAAGTGATAGAATTTGTCTCCAATGTCTTCATGAAAGATGTAGATATTAAAGTCTTCTTTGAAACCGTCCTAAGATGATCTCAATCTGATATCTCTAGAGAGAGT
>JANSVA010000003.1:35417253-35443346 GCA_025504915.1 Erythroxylum reticulatum | reverse complement strand
CATGTGTCCTCCAAGTAAGGCTACCAATTGTCACTTAAATCTTTGTCCACATGTCACACATTAATTGATCCATTTGTCACTCCATAATTTATCCATTGATCAATTAATAATTTGTCTCTTATTTCAATATTTTCCTATTATTAAATACCTCAAAATTTTTAAAAATTTCTAAAATTCACCAAAAATTCCGAAATAATACTAATAGTCTCCAAATAAATTTTTAACGCAAATAATCCACAATTCACATTTAATCACAATTACAAACCAATTATACCCAGAAAATGTCATGAATGCATGTACACTTATTTGTATAAGTCAAAATTTATGCATATATCAGCGAATACTCAATTATGCAAAGTATATGATGTACTGAAAATTCCTAAATTTTCTAACCCCTAACATAGGGTGTTATAACAAATAAGAGAAAGTATAGGCATAGTGAGATAATTCAACTGGGGTTGAGTGTTAGTGCCTTATTTAAGCCACAGTTGCCTATTAAATACAAAGGCCCGGGTTCTTACACTATCCCCTGTACCATAGGTAGAACTACCGTTTCTTATGCCTTACTTAGCTTAGGTGTAGTCATTAATGTCATGCCAACCTCTTTTTATAAGACCTTGGGTATTAAAGCTTTGAAAGACACTAGTGTAGTGCTTGGTCTAGTAGATAGGACAGTGAAATACCCTAAAGGCATTCTAGAAGATATCCTTTTGCAAGTCAAAGATCTTGTTTTTCCAGCTGATTTTTTTATCTTAGATATGACTAATGAGCTTCCTTATGAGAGTAGATTGATTCTAGGTAGGCCATTCCTTCTAATTGCTAAGACCATAACATGAAGAAGGGCCTTATCACTATAGGAATTGGGGATCAAGAAGTGCAATTTAATCTTTCAGATGCTATGAGCCATGGTTATGAAGATTGTTCTTACTTGGGTGTTAATTTGATTGAATGTCATGATAATGATGTGGAAGATTCGCATAAGACTGATGTGCATGAGCCTGACCAGTATAGTATGGGTAGGGATCATCATGATGCACTTGCTTGTCTATCCTTCCCCTGTTCTTCTAATTTTTGTGTATGAGGGCGACGTATCATGTGTCTATTGTTTAGCAGTTAAGCAGCCACTAAGGAGGTCGAATCCTCTCATCCATGATGTGATTAAGGAGTAGGTATCTAAGTTATTGAGTGCAGGGATCATATGTACCATATCAGACAGTGAGTGGGTGAGCTCAGTACAGGTAGTACTAAAAAAGAGTAGTATCACAATGGTGAGAACTGAGAGTGACGAACTTATTCCATCAAGAGTTCAAAATGCTTGGAGAATATGCATAGACTATAGGAAGTTGAACGAAGCAACTAGGAAGGATCATTTTCCATTACCTTTCATTGATCAAATGTTAGAAAGAATATATAGGAAATCTCACTATTGTTTCTTGGATGACTTTTCAGGTTACTTCCAAGTACTGATTGCACCTGCAGTCTAAGATAAAACTACTTTTACATGCCCTTTTGGTACTTACGCTTATTAAAGGATGCCATTTGGGTTGTGTAACACTCCATGCACATTTTAAAGGTGTATGATAATGATCTTCTGTAATTTATTGGAGTGAAATATGGAGGTTTTTATGGATGACTTCACCATTTATGGTGATAGCTTTGACAATTGGTTGTTTAGTCTTGAACGTTTTCTTGATAGATGTATTAGAAAAAGATTGGTTTTGAATTATGAGATATGTTAATTTTATGGTAGATAGTGGCATAATGTTAGGTCATCACATCTCCCAAAAGGGGATTAAGGTTGATAGAGCCAATATTGAAATCATTTCTTTACTTTCTTATCCTACTTGTCTAAAAGAATTGAGGTCTTTCTTGGGCCATATGAGGTTTTATCGACGCTTTGTAAAATATTTTAGTACACTTGCTTTACCCCTTTCTACATTGTTGAAAAAAAGATATTGATTTTCACTTTGATGATAAATGTAGACATGCCTTCGACACTTTGAAATCCTTGCTTATTTCACCTCATATTTTGACTGCACCTAATTGGGATTTGCTCTTTGAGGTGTCTTGTGATGCTTCTAATTTTGCAGTTGGTGCTATACTTGGTCAGAGGGAAGAAAAGCGATCTAGAGTGATAGCTTATGCCTTTGAGACACTTGACTCTACTCAAGTGAATTATACCACTACTGAGAAGGAACTTTTTGCTATAATCTTTGCTTTAGGTAAGTTTAGACAGTATCTGATAAACTCTCGAGTGGTTGTTTTTACAGATCATGCAGCAATGCGGTACTTGTTCAAAAAGCCCCAGTTTAAACCAAGACTACTAAGATAGGCTTTGTTGCTACAAGAGTTTGATATTGAAATCAGAGATAGAGCTGGAGCAAAGAAGCATGTGGCTGACCATCATAGTCAATCACCTGAGGGCATTGAGGGAGTTGATAAGCTGAAGAGGGAGGCAACATACTATACATGGGTTCTTTGGAAGCAATGCAGTGACCAGGTCATCAGACGATGTGTTCCTAATAATGAGATCCACTCTATCCTTACTTTTGCACATTCTTTATCTTGCAGGGGGCATTTTAGTGCTAATGGGACTGTTATGAAGGTTTTAAAGTGTGGGTTTTACTGGCATACCTTATTCAAAGATGCTTATGCTTTTTACAAGTCTTGTGATAATTGCTAGAGGTTTGAGAGTCTGGGTAAAAAGCATGAAATGTCTCTAAGACCTATGCATTTTTGTGAAATTTTTGATGCCTAGGGCATGGATTTTATGGGCCCCTTTCCTTAGTCATTTGGGTTTTCATAAATATTACTTATAGTATATTATGTGTCTAGGTGGGTAGAAGTAGTGCCAATTAGGAAAGATGATGCTTCTACGGTTTCCAAGTTTTTACGTGTTCATATCTTTTGTAGGTACGACATTCTAAGAGCAATCGTCAGTTTCCAAAGAGCACATTTCTGCAATAGGACTATCGAGTCTTTACTTGCTAAATATGGAGTTAATCACAAACTGACCACTCCTTACCACCCTCAAACAAATGGGTTGGCTGAAGTCTCCAATCGAGAAGTGAAGCATATACTACAGAAGATTGTGAAACCATCCCGAAAAGACTGGAGTGAAAGGCTCAAGGAGGCGCTGTGGGCTTACAGGATTGCCTATAAGACCCCTATAGGCATGTCTCCTTTTCAGTTGCTCTATGACAAGTCTTGCCATCTACCTATAAAAATCGAGCACAAATCTTATTAGGCAATTAAGGCATGTAATGCAGACCTTGAATCTCACTTGACAACCGGGCAGTACACCTCCAAGAGCTTGAAGAGATGAGACTTGAGTCTTATGATAATGCCAGAATCTACAAAGACAAGCTAAAAATGATTTGTGACAAACAAATTTTGAGGAAAGAATTCCATGGAGGTGACAAAGTTCTAAAGTTCAAGACTCGGTTAAAGTTGAAGTTCGGGAAGTTTGTCACCAAGTGTGAGGGCCCTTTCTAAGTTACCAAGGTGCATTCATTTGGTACAGTATAGTTGGTGGATGAAGAAACTAGTCATGTTTCACAAGCCAATGGTCATCTACTTAAGCACTACCATGAGGATTAGAGACCCCCTAATCCCACAATTGTTCCCTTCCACCTTTCTCCTTTATTTTCTATTATTTTAATGGTGATATCTATCTGCTAAGTTAGGCCAAAATAAGTGTGAGGGAGGGAACCTTGCTGGTAGGAAGTAGTTGTAGTTGTTTATTTCATTTAGTTTTTATTAGTTAGTTTCCCTTTTCTCTTGCCAATTCGCCTATATTTGTTTTTCTTACATTGAGGCCAATGTATTAACTAAGTGTGGGGGATGGATTGCTTTTGCTGAATTGTTTGCCACTGCTTGGATTCCATTTTATTGACTTTTCATTACGCACTATTCGTTGATTGACCTAAATTAATTAGGTTTTTCTCTTGAGAACGATTTGCTGCTGTGATTCCCACCTTCTGACTTGACTTTTGCAATCCTTGGGTTTTGTTTTCAAATCTTTGTTGCTTATGCATGTGAACATTGACATGTCAAGGTTTGAATGCATTTTGATTTGAGTAATTTTTATTCTTAGTTGAATGGCATAGTGGAATGTCTTTGTTGCAGTGTTACTAACCTTATTATATAGCTTAATTTTAGGGAGGAAATATCTTAAAGAAAGTCTTGTTGGAAGGATTTTATAGCCTTACTTTTCTTTCTCATCTTGTGTGATTTCTACCTATCATGGTTAGCCTCCAGATTTTATATAAATTCTTTTCCAAAGATGCATTAATACCTAGATTTATGAGCATGATAGGGGCATTCATTTCTAAATCTCTTTACCCAAATACAAGCCTATTCAATTGACCTTTACTTACCCCTTTGAGCCCTTCACTTTCATTCATTCCATTGTGTTTTGAACAAGTGTTTTGCATAAGTTACATTATGTTCTTCTTGATTAAATGTGCAAAATTGATGTTGCTATTTTTATCTTCTTGGGTTAAAAAAACAAGAAAAGAAAAGAAAAAAAGAAAAAAAAAACAAAGCGCCGATAATTTGACCAAAAAGAATAAAGTTTGAAATAAGGCATCCCTTGGTGGATTGAAGATTAAAGTTTGGGTCTTTAAAGTTGATAATTATACATTGGTGTTTATTTGATGGTTGCACTTTAGCTCACTTTGAGTTGCTTCTTAATGCTCATGTATTGCCTTTGTCATTATTTCCATTTCATCCTTTCATTAGCCTTTCATCAACATTACAACCCTACAAAATCTCCTTGATCATGAATCTATGGAATGTTAGTGGTGGAGATAGTAGAATCTTTACAAGCTTATGGTAGGTGCTAATCTAGGTAGATTGAGTGAAAATTACCTATTTGAGAGATGAGTGAGACACTTATACCTTTAAAAGATCTATTATGTTTCTTTTCCTTCTATCTTGTTATGTCTCTTGTGTTAGCTTTTTTACACCGAAACATTCCATGACTGTTGGTTGATTAGGGATAGAGGTTGTTTGAGTTGTTTGCATATTCTTACCTTATTGGGTTTCTCTTTATTGATAATTTGGCCAGGAGTGCAAATGGCTAAGTATGGGGGAGTTCACACTCATTTATTTACATATAGTTTCATATCAATTGGATGAATTTTTTTCACTTTAATTAGTCTTTATGGAATTATTTGATTATTATTTAAATTATTGTGATAAATTGATTTTGGACAATTAATATTAAATTATTTGTAATTTTTATTTTACGGTATTAGGAGAAATTAGACTTAAAAGGAATTAAGATGTAGTGAGCCACAAAGCCAAAGAAGAAACACCCACCATAAGACAACAGTAGTCCAAAATGCAAACAAAGAAGGAGAAAAGGCAATAACAAAGCAAACCAAAACGACTACGTAGAAGAAGGAAGCGGAGGTTTGTGGGTCTCGGAAAAGCAAGAAGAAATGACAGCGTGTCGAGGAAAAATAGAGGAGAGGAAAACGGCAGTTTGGTCTTAGGTATAATTGAGGCCTGCGAGGGTTTTGGTGCGTGAACAGTGGGGGACCGAAAGCTAGCAAGACTTAATTTGTCACATCAAGAAGAGAGCGGCTGCCTGCAGTGTGTGCGTGAACAGTGGAGGTTGGAGAGAAACTACAACATTAAATTATCATATCAAGCATATACAAGGGAGGCGCCAGGTGCGTGCTAGCTGGGACGTGAAAAGAGTGGGTAGTGCGCGGTCTGTGCAGCGTGAAGAGAGCTGGCGGTGGAGTGCGTGCGTGGTCGGGGCAACGAAGAGAGAAAATGATAATGTAGTGGAGAGAAGGGACGGAGGCGTTCAAAAAGATGAGGGAACTAGGTTTCATTTTTGGTCTTGATCTCCCTCAAAAATCCGAACATCATTCCTACCTTATATGGTTGACCACAGGAGCTCATTTTTATGGCTACTTCATCACAATCTTCTTATTCAACGGCAATTGCAGGAGCTTGGGTTTTCATAGGGGGGTTTAATTTGCATTTATCTTCTATCCTTTTAATTATTTAGTAATTCTTTGGTCTTAAGATAACTATTTAATTATTTAGAGTTATGTATAGATTATATTTTTTAATTGGAAGATTCTTGTGGCTGTGTAATCGTTTAATAACTGATATTGTGTTGATTTCGGTTCAATTTTATTACTTTATTTTAGGTCAAGATTTTGTATTGAGATTTTATTGAATATTTGGTAATTATTCAAGGTGGCTTGAATGATTGGATTGTTATATCGGTTGTTGGTATTAATTCAGTTTTTCTAATTATTGAGTAAAAATTAAGCATTGAGTTTTAGTATCCTTGGTTCTATTTTACTATTCTGGTGCTAGTTAGTATATTTAAATTTTGGAAAATATTTTTGTGACAATTTGAGGTGACTCAATTGTTGGATTAAAAGCTTGATTTTAACTCTTGGTTCATTTGTTTAACTCCAATATCTGTTTAAGTGATGATTGCCTGCACTATTGAACTGAAGGGTTGCGTTTATCATTATTAATTACCCTGTGTTTTTTTCTTTTTACATTCACTCACTACCATTTCATATAACTCATTTTAGATTTAAAAAACCAAAAACAAGTCCTTTATGTTTATTATAATTCTTTGCAATTTTAATGGTAATTGATCAAATCACACCCCATTCTATAATTTAGGTTGCATTGCATTTAGTTACTTAGGAAATTAATTTCATTTTTTGTTGGTTCCTCAGAGAGAACGACCTAAGGTTGCACTATATGCAATCCTTGATTAAATTTTGAAGTAATCCCAAGACGACATCAGATTTAAGGTTATTTTATACTCCACAACCAATGTAGTTATTGATAAGTTAATAAAACCATTTTTGAGAAGGTTTGATATATGCTCTGGATGTTAAACTTACTAAAAAATATTTAGGGTGAGGTAGTCAAGATCAATAAAACTCCTTTAGTTTCCTTAGACCTTGACATTTTTGAGAGATTATGGAAAGGAAAAAAAAATCTAATGTATTCGCATTTAAGGGTGTTCATATCCAAGGCCTTCACACACGTGACAAAGGGGCAGAGATCGAAAATGGATTTGAAGACTCCTCCTTATGTGCTTGTTAGATATGGTGATGAGAAGTTTAGCTATAGGCCCTATGACCCAAAAAAAACAAAAGGTTGTTAGAAGCAGAGATATGAGATGGGTATAGATCTCATCAATGAAAACAAGGTTACATTAAGTAGTTCATCTTTTGGTAATGAAGGTTTTACCCCTATTCCTACTTTTGGTGATTAGCCTACGAGTAAAGAAGGTTAATATAAGCGAACACAGGATAATAATCAGGTAAAAAAAGGTGAACATAAGCTAACACATGATAATAATCGACTGGAACCTGATGGAGAGAAGGCTCATGAGCCACATACAAGAGGAGATGAATTCATATGGACAAGAATAGTGCTAATATGATAACTAGGATGGTTCCTTGAAGTAAGCTTAAGGTTTGTAGTAAGATCATCGGAATGACATTCAAGTGATTTTTGAAGGTAGTAGATTTCTCCTACAAAATGGGTTGGAGGGGGAGATTGTTGTAAGTTCAACCTCATTTTATGGATGTTTACTTGAATAGTTTCATTAAATCTAAAATCTAGAATTATTAACTATCTCATTGGATCAAAATCAGTGTGTGTTATAAATCATATCCTTTTGAAGATAATTTTGAAGACAGAAGCTGCATAAGACAGAAATACATGTTGATAGAAGAGTTTTAGAGTCCAAATAGCTTTCAACAACTACAATTTTTTAAAAATTGAATTTCTAGAATTTGTTTAGGATTAGGATTAGTATATGTGTGTAAACAGAAAAAAAAATCAATTTATACTCAATTCTAATGATGGTTAACAAAAGTCTTTTCAGGGAGTTTGGAAGAGAGGTTATGTCGTAGTTGTCTTATGACAGTGTGATTAGCTTGAAATCTTCATTTCTTGTATTTTTTATTTGATTCTTAATGGTTTATACTGTTTTTTTTATCTCAATACTAGAGAGTTGTTCACATTTGAATCATGTGTTCATTATCTTTCAGTCATTTTTATTACGTGCATAGATTGATATTGGTTAAATGATCTTAATGATCTTATGAGTGTTATTGTTTTAAATAGCCCAACATATGTTATCATAGCTTAACAAGTGGTACTAGATCCCAACAATATATACAAAGTCTTTTAGGTTAAGAAAATATAAAAAATACGGACTAATTAGGAGTCACTTTAGTTTAAATGGATTCACGGTTACTTTTTTAAGTGTGCAAGTTTTTGGAAAGCTTAATTTAAAACTAATGCATCCCCCTAAGCAAATGTTGGGACTAAGAAGTCAAGTACATAAGGAATTCATAAGAATGATTAAGAATTGGAAAGACATATATCTTTGGTATAACAATTGGCATGAGCTAGATCTTTTATTCTTATTGCATAGCTTTAACTCCCTAAGAGCTTTATTCTCTTGAATTAACTAAAGTAGAAGCATGTTAGCTTAAGGTTTATATTTAACGATTTTGATGATAATGATATAATATCTCAAAATTCAAATTAGATTTATTTCCTTTTATTATTAATGGATTAATTTCCAAAAGGAAATAAAATTATAAGAAATATGCTTCCTTTCTTGCAGTAACCTTCTTTATGAACTTACCTTATTAGAAACGGTTTATCCTAAAGGATCTTACTAATTATGAAGGTTGCATATAAGCTTCGTGATCACTGGAAGAATTTTAGCAAAGATAAACGTCAAAATTATTCAAATTCAAATTGATCTAGTTGACTAAGGATGCAAGTGAAGCATCGGCTAATTAAGGAAATGCAATTTAAAGAAGAGGCAATGCAACTATGAACATGAAGAACTGAACGATATAGAAGCTTGAAAAGTTATATTTTCGAAACTCATCAAAAGCATACACATTCTGGAAAGTGATATCTTTGTAAAAAATTCTCTTGTGCATTAGAAAGTGAAATTCTATTAAGAGAGATTACTAAAGCTCATATTAAGCAAACCTTATTTATATTTGAGAGCTTGTAGAGGCTAGTGAAATGGTATTAGTATGGAAGGTTGAAGAACTTTGAAAAATATTAACTTGTGAGCTTAGAGAGGCTCGTCAATTTACTACTTATTTTTATAGTGAAACACTCAAGTTTGATACTTGGGGACTGGACGTAGGCTTAGGTTGTAAGCTGAACTAATATAAATTGACTGCTTCCTTCTCTCCCTTCCCTTAAATTTTAAATTTTTGCATCATATTGTGTGTGTTCATTTCAGTAAGAGAGTCCTTCACTTTATAATAGGCTCATTCTATTTTCAACTTGCAAGAGCTTCTTTTTAGTTTTAACTGATGCTTTCTGTTTTTTAATTGGTCTAATAGGATTTATCATTCAATAGGCTCCTTTTATTAAGTAGGGTCCTATTCCACAAAAGGCTCCTATCACCTAATATGCTCTTATTGTTTAAAAGACTTTATCATCTGATAGGATCCTACTGTTTTTATTCGTTAACTAGTATTTGTTTAATATATGAATTGAAAGAACTTGCTAATTTTTTTTAAAGTCATACACAATTCACCCCCTCTTTTGTGTATTTACTTTATCATTTGGTATCAGAGCAAGGTTTCATATTTTTGTGATTTACAACATGTGATAGAGTGTGGCAAGCACCTTGAGAAATTTTGAAGGACAATCTATCTTAAAGCCTCCTTACTTCAATGGGAACAACTATTTATACTGGAAAGAGAAAATGACCATATATCTCCAATCTATAGATATCACAGTATGACAAGCACGTAGAGATGGAGCTACAATTTCCACTTCTAATAACATAGAAGTATGGACTAATGCTAACAGGAGAAATGTACAACTAAATGCTAAAGAAAAAACATCACCTGGTATGTGCGTTGTCCCCAGAAGAATATAAAAAGATATCCTATTGCTCTATAAACAAAAGAAATGTGGGACAAACTACAAGTCACATTTAAAGGAACGAATAAGGTAAAAAAAAGCATAGAATAAATCCTTTGGTGCATCAATACAAAACTATTGACATGAAACAAGGAGAGACCATAGATGAATTCATCAGACGCTTCAATAATATCATCATGGCCTTAAAGAACTTAGGAAATATATAACCCAATGACGAGCTCATAACGAAGATTCTAAGGTCACTACCAAAGGAATGGAGACTTAAGGTGATAGCTCTACAAACAACAAAGGATCTAGACCTATTTCACTCAACTAGCTACCAGAAAATCTGATGATCTATGAAACCGAGCTTAGACGAGATGAAGGATCCTCCTACAGAAAAGGAATGATCCTAAAAGCAACTAACAAATCAAATGGTGATGAAAGTGATACAAATAGATGGAGATGACTAGTTCAACTTTATGATTAGAAAATATGCCCGCTTTTATGAAAAGAAGTTGATGAACAAAAGAGAAGGAAACAAGAAAGCTGGAAACAACATGTTCCTATCAAAAGGTAGCAGCAACAATAGCAATACACAAAACAATCAAAGCATATTCTATCACTGCAAGAAGCCTGGACATATAAGACTAAAATTTCCTCTTCTTCAAAAGTAAAAGCTAGAGAATAGAAATCTAGAAAGCAAGCGATGACTGCAGCCTCCTCAGTTGAAGATTCTGAAGATTTTGAAGAAGAAGAGCCAGAAGATGTCAGCAACGTTTGCTTCATGGCTGAATCAGGAGAAGATGAGATATATCATTTTGACTTTGATATTGAAGTTGATGAATTGAAAAATGCATATCATGAATTGTAGGATTAGTATAAAAGGTTGACAATGAAGTATTTCAAAGAAGTTGAGAAGTTCAAGAGCAATGATGTATCTCTAAAGAGTAAGATTAAATTATTGGAATTTGCGAATGAGAATTTGGCAACTGGGAGTATGTCTCTTGAGGTTAACTATAAGCAAAAGGTTTCTGAAAAGGAAGTTCTAGAATAAAGAGTAGCTAAGTTAGAAAATACACTGCTAAAAAATGATTATGATAGGATGAAAATAGTGCAAAACTCCATCAACAATTACAGAACTTTCAAGCTAATCAAGCACAAATGTGAGAACAAATAGACAGCATGCAAAATTAGTTTCTAGACATGCAAATTTTACTGAGAAAAGTCTTTGAATCCCTTCATTAACTCTGTTGCTATTCTTCTCTGTCTGGCTTATTGAAATTGTTTTATTTCACTTCCTCCCTATACTCTTTTATTATTTTTGATAATGACAAAGGGGGAGAGTTTATGTTGATATATTTTGTGCATATTTCTGCATATATGATGATATATTTCTTAATACTGCTTAATGCATATTTCTCAATGCTACCTCGATTATATAAGTAATTGATTACGCTGTTAAATCTATGAAAATCTATGATATATAAACTATAGTTTCCTTTCTTAAGAGACAGGTTCCTTCTGATTATGTCTGAACATATAAAAGTCACATATACCTTTCGAAATCATCTATCATCTCTTTGAAATTTGAAAAATATATCTATCATTGCTTGTCATCAAAAAGGGGAAGATTGTTAACTCAAAGTTTATATTTAACAATTTTGAAGATAACGATATAATATTTCAAAATTCAAATTGGATTTATTTGCTTTTATTGTTAATGTGTTAATTCTCAAAAAGAAATAAAATCATAAGAAATATACTTTCTTTCTTGCAGGAACCTTCTTTATGAACTTACCTTATTAGAAATGGTTTATCCAAAAGGATCCTACTAAATATGAAGGTTGCATATTAGCTCCGTTATCACTGGAAGAATTTTAGCAAAGATAAATGTCAAATTTATTTAGATTCAAATCGATCCAGTTGATTAAGGATGCAAGTGAAGCAACGACTAATTAAGAAAATGCCTATTTAAGGAAGAGGCAATGCAACTGTGAACAAGAAGAACTAAACGATACAAAAGCTTACAAAGCTATATTGGCAAAACTCATCAAAAGCATACACATTTTTGAAAGTGATATCCTTGTAAAAATTCTCTTGTGCATTAGAAAGTGAAATTCCATTGAGAGAGATTACTAAAGCTCATATTGAGAAAACCTTATTTTTATTTGAGAGCTTGTAGAGGCTAGTGAAATACTACTAGTGTGGAATGTTGAAGAACCTTGAAAAATATTAACTTGTGAGCTTAAAGAGGCTCGTCAAATTACTATTTGAATTTATAGTGAAACACTCAAGTTGGATAATTGGGAACTGCACAAAGGCTTGGATTGTAGGCTAAACTAGTATAAATTGTTTGCGCCCTTCTCTCTCTTTTCTTAACTTTTAAATTTTCGTATTATATTACGTATATGTTCATTTCAACAAGAGGATCCTTCACTTTATAATAGACTCCTTTTGTTTTCAACTTGCAAGAGGTTCTTTTCAGTTTTAACTGGTATCATTTTTTTAAAATTATTTTAATGGGATTTATCATTCAGTAGGCACCTTTCGTTTAAGCAGGGTCTTATCTTATAAAAGGCTCCTATCATTTAAAAGGTTTTATTGTTTGATAGGCTCCTACTGTTTTTATTCGTTAACTAGGATTTGCTTAATATACGAATTGAAAGAACATGTGAAAACATTTTTTAAGTCACACACAATTTGCGCCCCCTTGCATATGTTTGCTTTAGCAAAGCAATCATAAATAGGGAGAACTAGAGATGGCCACCTCATGCTTGTAAAGGTTTCTCAAAAATAAGCAATAGGATATCAAGGATGGATATTGATTAGGGAAAAACAAACTACTTGATTTGGCTTAAACATTGCACTAAAGTCTTCACAAGTCACTCATGCCTGAAAATGTTTGTAACATCTGAAAATAAAGTTTCCTAGAATAATCTAGTATGGAAAGAAAGAAACATCCCCAAACATCGTTCATTTTATAGTTGTCAATCTTAAAAAGATTAAAAATTAAGAATATGATTAAGTTCAACATTCTAGATATCTTATGTCCCTATGCAAAAGAGAGATAAAATAATAGATCATATATTGTTCAATTACTCCAATTGTACTACTTTATATCGCATGATACTTGATTTATTCAATTTTCAATAAAACCATAATAATTGGGGTGGAATAGTGGAATAGATTGGAAAAGCTTAGTTCTTAAGAGGATTATCTAATTATTCTGAGATATTTGATCCCAAATTAGTTTGATAATTTTTACTATTTTAATCTTTGTGATGATCTGTAAACTTATAACAATATGCCCAAATTTATGACCTATTAAAAATGTTTTCATTGCTTACATCCAAAAATTACAGTTCGAGTGAGCTAATTAAAACAATTAAAATAATTTTCATAATATTAATTATCAAGAAAATAAATTAGAACAAATATTAAAGATTACATGAATAAATTTCCTTTACTAAAAACATTTTAACTTGATAGCGATAGTTGATTAGGCTAGACTTTAGCAAATGGTCTTATGGATTGAATCAAATATCAAACTATAGGCAAGAATGAGAAACATCCATATAAAGGCAACACATCCAACATGGTTTGATTAATGATGGTTAACATTTTAAAACTAGTTTTGATGGAGCCTTAATAGTACAATTGCAAGTTCATACTATATTTATTAAACATATTATGTCTACTCAAGACAGAGGTTCTAAGTGCACTAAGTTAATAAAGGTGGTAGGAATAAAGAAAGTGAGAAATAGTCCTCAATACTTCTATTTATACTCTTATTGCCATTGCTATTGTTAAGCATTGCACTTTAGATGGATTTCAATAATGCTTTCTTAAATGGAGATCTCACTGAAGATTTCTATATATAACCTTGTTCTATTCCTAATCATTCTTTAGCTAAAGTTTGTCTTCTTCAAAAGGCTTTATACAACCTTAAACAAACACCTCATTTTTTATTTGCTGAATTTAGTTACACCATTTTTTAGTTTGCTTCTCAGTTAAATTCTTATGATCATGAATTATTCCTTTGAACAAAGTATTATTTTTTTGTTATTATATGTTGATGACATGATCATTACTAATGATGATACATAAGATATTCATGATCTCAAAAACTTTCATAGTTGTCAATTAGAGATGAAAGATCTTAGGCATTTAAGCTATTTCTTATGTTATAAGGTTAATTTTGATTCTACAGGGTTATGCTGTTAATCCTATCTATTGTACAAGTCTTATTGATGATAAAATTATCAATACTTATATCGAATCTAGTGCTCATTTCTACTTCTCAAGACTTTCCTCTTCCTAGCATTACTTTGTATCGTTAGCTTATTGGCATTATTATTTAACTTACTATTACTTGTCCTGACATTAATTATATTGTTCACGTTGTTACTTAGTTCATGATAGCTCCTCACATCACTCATTATATAACTTCTTCATAGTTTGTGTTATATCAGAGTTACCTTATTTCATAATCTTCATTACTCCAACTCATATTCTCTTTAATTTCGAGCTTATTCAAATGCTAATTAGCTTAGCTATTATATTGCCTTAATCCTTAACCTATCTTTGCATATATTGTTTTCAATATATAAAGTTATTTAACTAACTTCTATAAGTCAATCCTTTGTAAGAAGGTCGCAATGAGGGCATTAATTGCTCGAGTTTTTCTCCAAATAATAAATGTTCATGAATTATGACATTATAGCTAATAGAGGTAAATATAGACTATATTCTATCTTTTAGTTTCAAGTTCTAACAAAATGTTGGTGTTTAGAGCTTTTAATTACATGTTGATCCATTATCATAAGATTAATTGAACAAATTCATTAGTGAATCAAAAATAGTAATTGTTCAATGCTTGCTTATTTTATTGGACTCAAGGATTTAGATTTCAGCTTCCATATATAATATCATGGTTATAATTTATTTTATTATCACAATTTATTATAATGGTAAAAGTTGTGGAACTCTCATATGGATTAAAAAACTTTAGAAAGAATTATTAATCTTTAAAACTCTTAAAAGCATTTCTTGTAATTTTCAATTTCTTAGAAAATTCCCTTATATTAGACTTTGGTTAAGAAATGATGACAAAACACACATGACATGAAAATCACACAGGAACCAATCAAATGTTAGTCATGTGACTATCCAATCTAACTCTTAGACTTAAACCGAACTAATTAAACTCGACTAAACTAATAATTTAGTATAATTATCTTTAAATTATTAATTTAAATCAAGTAATTAGTCCTTGTTGGGTTTAAGAACTGAGGTAAATTATTATGTTAATAATATTTGATTTTTGATTGATATTTAATAACCATTATTTTTGAAAAAAATTAAAATTAAAATTATATAATTATATAATTATTTTTTAAGTTTTTAAAACTAGGTCTATATTTGTTTACCTTTATTATAATTATATTCTCTTTGATGTTTTGTAATATTTGATTCGGTCTCATCAAATAGTTGAAACTTAATATAAAATTATTTTCCTAGTTGCCTGTACCTTATTTAAAGAGAGGTTGCAACTAATTCTAATTATGGATAATCTATCTAGGTTCTATGTACCACACCATACAAGTCGAAAAATGTTGTGGTACCGAGTGATTTTGTACCAATCAGCACTGAATGGTACTGAAATAGCAACCACTAAATTGTAATTACAAAATTTTTAGACTAAATTGTAATTAAAAAAAAAAACTAATCCTACCTGACCCCTTCCTTACTCGACTATGCCTTTGCTCTCAACCTCTCACTCTTAATCTCTTATCTCACTTCTTTACTCTAAATCTCGATGGTCAACCGATCATAATTTCACACCCACCTATGTCGTAGCCATAGTCGCCTTGGTTCATCCACTTTTGCCTGCACAGTCGCCTTACCCTCTCTTAAGGTCTCACCTTTGTCACAGTCACCTCAGCCTCACTCTCTCGTAGTCAAGCAGCTAGCCAACCATTTCTCCCTTCCTCCACCGTACTGTCTCCTGGGTTGGCTGACTCGTCTCATTGAGTCACCAATACCATCCTAGTCAAGCACCAACAATGAGTGGAGCTGCAAACTTCAAGCGTTAAGGTTAAAAAAATGCAAATCAGCCTTGAACAATTGAATTGTGTGTAATGTGCTTGAGCATTGATTAACTGATTTATATTGTGTTGATTGTTGAGTTTTGAGTTACTTGAGTGGTTGTTATGTGTTTGAGTGACTTATAGTTGTGAATTTAAACTTTTCATTTTGGAAATTGAGTATAGCTAGTTACTAGAATGGGTAGATGTGTTTGTTTTGTACAAATTTTGGAAATTGTGGAATGAGGTTGAGAATTCTATATAGCATTTTTGTATTTAAAATTTGGAATTTTGGATGTGTTTTGTAATTTGTGTTGTTTGGATTATGGAAACTAGGGATTCAATCATTCAATATAAAATTGAAATTTGTTTTACTGTTTGAAAATTGAGAATATATTGAATTAAATGTTGGTTTTTATTATAAATTATGTTATATATTATAAATTGAATTTTGTAATACACAAAATAGGTTAGTTAATTTAGGTTGAATTATGTGATTATATGAATTAATTATTAAAGATGTGAATTTATGATAGTTAGATGTAATCAAAGAAATAAGTTATGCATTTATGAGTTTATAATTAAATTATGTAATCGAGAGGATTTGGACTTAAATGAGAAATATTTTTTATTTCAGATCTTATTCGTTTCACTTTAAGGAAAAAGAGCGAATTTGGAAAATAATTAAACGATCATAGAACACTACACCCACACGCCACTATTTTAAGGTCGTGTTCTAAGATGATCACTTCTTTCATGTAGCCCTACATACTCAGTGTTATTCCATGTTGGTTGTGAAATTTTCTAAAATAATTACCAAATGTGCTAAACAAAACATGACCTATTACACAGTCCATGTTACTGTCCTGTAGCTCATTAAAAAATAGGGTTTCAAAATTTAAAGAAAAAGAAAAGGAAAAAAGAAGAAGCTTATTGGCCAAGAATTGGTGGAAAGTATTGTATAGTCATTTGGAAGTTATTCTACATTGGTTATTGATCAAGAACAAGTCAACCTTGAACCCTAGTTGCATTATAAATTTAGGTTTGATGAACCCTAGAATGTAATATATTTAATTGAGTCTTAGGTTTAATGAATTTTTAGTTTTCTTGATATTTATCTATGTTTTTATAATTGATTGAATTGAAGGAACAAAAGTGGAAGATTTAATTATTTGATTCATGCATTGAGAGTCAAGACATGAAATGTATGGTTAGATCACAACGTGGGTAAAGAACGTTAAGCATGAACTATTTAAGAGAAAGTCACAAGATCTTACTAGGTTGGGGAAAAACATATCAAGAGAATTAATATAGTGAATAAATGTATTCTTAAGTTGTCTTAATTTAAAAGGAACTTCAATGGATTAATCTAAGAATAGGGTTTATATACCTTAAAGAGAGAATGTAATTTAATTTAGAAATTGTTACTGGTCCAAGAAACTATAATCTTTTATTAAATTAGAGTGAAATTGAGCATGGCAAAGTCCTCAGGAACATTTCACCTATATATAGTATATTTGTAGATTGATTTATTCTTGATTATTGTTTCGTCTTAGTATTTAGAATTATTTCTTTCTTTTTTGTCTGCAATCAATCTTAAATTGTTAATCGAACTTATTATGTTTATGAATAAACGACCTAGAGGTGAGACCCATTGATAGCGACGCGAGGGCAACGCAACCCATCTCTTGTGCTCGTCTCTTGTGTTGTGGTGGTCACCGTTGAAGAAGCATCCTTACCTATGTTGGTATTGTTCTTCTTTTCTATTTTCAAAATGTCCTTCTTATGCTCTATTTTACTGATACGTTTAGGTGTTTATTGTGAGTTTTTTTTTTCCTGCTTATAGTGTATGGGTTTTATTTGTGTTTGTGTTTGGAAAATGATTTATTGTCTTCCTTTGTTGGTTGTATATGAGTTGACTTTTTTTACCACCTTTAATGCTTCTTCCAGAAAAGCTTGCTAACTATTTGATAAAAGTTCTATGAGAGTATTTAACTCTTTTTGTTGTTAGGGAAAATTGTTCTTTTTCAGTATAATCCACTTGTTCATTTTGAAATTTTCATATTTTTATTATAATAGTAATATAACCTTATATAGAAAATACTATATTTCTGTACATAAATAACATAGTCATGTGTACTCTACTCTAAGTTCTAAAATTTAGATATGATATAAAGGGTAAATAGATAACTTTCATTTTAATAAGGGTAACTTTCATCTCATTAGGCAAATTGAAGATGTATAACTACTAAATTGTAGTACTTTGGCTTATCATCAAGAATTTGATTGATCATAATGAATTTTATACTAAATTGACTTTTTAGAATATAACTGTTAACATTAATTCATCGAGGAATGGCGACATGGCAACTAGTTTCCAATGGTGGAAATGAATTTCACTAGAAGGAATGTGGCAAAATTGTCCTAAAAAATCAATGTAGAACAAATCCCCTCATTATACACTAATAACCAATTGCCTTTCATGACCAATCTTCTTCTTTAAGGTTTTTAGTATCATTCAAACTACCTACCTTTCTTTATTGTCTGTATCTCATTTCCCGTTATGAAGCTATTATATATATGAACATTTGATTGTATGCACTATATGTTGTGTTAAGCTTCCTGAGTCTTCAAGAGAACATAGATGGAAATTGGAACACATGTCACTGTATCTTCTGCTAGTTTAGTTACAACCAAGAACTTATTGGAAGAGGATGTCAATAACCCAAAATATGAGTGAAGATCTTTGACTTTTTCAATTGATATATTCGAACATGCAAGGACCCTTCATTGAAAATAACTTGACAACAAAAGATAACTTAAATAGGATTATATAAATGTCAATTATAATTAACCTTAACTAGGATTATTAAGTAAACTTCGCATTAACAAATTGTCTTCCAAATATTATTAATTTTAAGAATGCTGTCACATACAAAAATTCATCAAAAATTTCCCTAACAAATTATCAAATTATTTAAAAACAACTTTTGTTGCCATACTTATCATACTCAACCTCTAGCGATGATTTACAAAATCGTCACCAAATGCTATCATATTGGAGACAAATTTTCAAAATGGTCATAAAAAATCACTCCTTTTGTGACGTTTCTCAACAATCGTTGCAAAATATATTCGTTTATCAGAACTTTGTGTGAAGATTTAGATAATCGTCTCAAAATGACAATATATTGGTCTACAAAAAATGTTCCTCGTTGCTATTGTAGCTGCCATTTGTGACGATTCAGTGTAATCACCGCCAAATATCTTGATTTTCTATGACCATCTGCGACGATATCAATATTCATAGCTAAAGGCTGCTATATTGGTGAAGAAATTCTATAACCATCGTAAAAACTTCTCCTATTGTGATGATTTTCTTTAATCGTCATGAAATATATTCATTTACTAATGATTTTCTTTAACATCATAAAATATTGTGCTTTGGTTGATGAATTTTATATTCATCACCAATAGAAGTCTTTTAGCGACATTTTCTAGTTCCTTGCCAAAGAACATAGCCAAAAGTCCCATCTGTTGTGGTGGGACAACACTTTTTTTAGTCCAAATCTTTAATAGGTTGAATTGGGATTTTTTCTTTAACGAAAGGGTTGTATGCCTTCTTTAAGTCAACATAAAACTATATAAATATGAAACATTGATTTGCAAAGTTAGTGATGACCATATTACATTTATGTTCTTGTTTAACTTAGGTCAAATTCTGCTTTATTTATATAGGATTCAAGATTTTGTTGCATATTGGATGTTTGAGAGCAATTACATAGGATTTAAGAGTTTGCTATGTTGCATATTACATTCTTTTCATTCGGAGTTATTTGAAGAACAAGCGCACTTAAGAAGTAGATTATAATAGATAGTTATAGTGTACTTTGATTTTCCTTTTCTTTTTATTTCATCACCTTGATTAATTTGAAGTTTGACTTATAACACTCATTCAATTGAGCCTGCCTATCTTATGAACATGCTTCACTCTTGAGCTTTCAATGCATTTAATAATATAATTATATAATTTTTTCATTATAAAGAAAATTATGAATGCATCCTTAATGTAATACTCATAAAAATTTCTAATATCTCTAAAATAAGAGGTTCAATTATAGGCATTTTTTAACTTATTGACAATAATGAAAAGTTTATTCAATCATTCAATGTGAACTTGTTTATTGCATTCGTATATAACTTAACATGTTTGTGTTTGGGTGTAATTTTCGAGGATTGGATTAGAAAAAAGTTGATAGCAAATAATTAATTTAATTTATTTTAACTTTATATTTTCTAACGATGATAATTTAAATACTTTGATAGTAAAGAACTTATTACTCCTAATAAGTTAGTAAAGAATTTGCTATGGTGTTAATCATTTTGGCTATCTTCAAGTGAATTTTTCTTTTGACTTGGCTATATTTCTATCCCTTTATGAACAGGTGTGTAATAACGTAATTTGGTAGTATAAGGTTGTTTTATGGTGGAAAATTTTGTAGTAAAATTGGAGTTAAAATATGTTAACTGGCAAAAAAGTGTTTTTGATAAAGTAAACCTTGATTATATTAGCTATAGGCAAATATGTGAGATGAGAAAGAAGTTATGATACCTTCAAGTTCACAAGGCTTATTACAATGTACCAAGTTTTAAATTTAATGAGTCATTGAGATTAATAAATCAAATCAAAGTTGTCTCGGGCTTATTAACCTTATAAAAATTGACCAAATGATTGATGTTTGTGTAGCTCATTTATTAGGCACCCCAATATTTGCACTAGAGATATTTTCTATAACTAGAGGAGATGATGGAGATAGCGAGGGTGAAAAGGGAAGTTGTGATATTAGGGTTATGTTAATGATGAACATGGTGAGAAAGTTAGTGGAGTTGGTGAAGGAGTTAGTGAAGGCATTGGTGAAGGATTTAGTGAAGGAATTGATGTAGGAGTTAATGAAGAGTTGAATGATCATGATAGGGATTAGGATAAGGGCTTTTATACAAGTTGGCATTCCTAATGACCACCAACTAGTTATAATTGACTCAACTAATTGTGGTAGTTTTATTTATAGTGATGAATATCCAAGCGGAGAAGAGCTTGGTAACCAATTACAGAGACCATGTACCAGTAGTATTAGGCTAAGTACAGGTGAACCATTATAAAGATTAATAGACACCAATTGTGTAGTTGTTGGGCATGGGAGTTTTTATAGATATCCTTTGTAAACATGCTATAAGTGATGTTAACCATTCGAAACAAAAGGTAGAGGCATTTGTAGATAATTACTATGAGAAATCTAAATTCCTTGCATTGTATAACCATGCGTTGTAACTTATTAAGGGTCTAACTTTTTGGCCTATTATTGATGCAAAATTAATAAACCCACCACCTAAAAGTGTCATGATAAGAGGACCTACAGCAGCTAGAAAGAGAGGAGTCAATAAACATGATAAGTTGAAAAATCCAAACAAATTGACTTGAAAGGGTCAAGTATAATTATATAGCAAATGTGGCAATTCTAGATACAACACTAGAAAATATAAGAATGAAAACTCAACTCAACTTACTCAGCAATCTTCACAGTTATAAAACATTCTTTGATTATCGATCCTTGTCTTGATTACTATATATTGCTTCATATATCAAACTCACAATGATATTTATATCATATTTATTAGGTCATAACTGAGGTCTCTCCACATATTTTCAGTTCTAATACAGTTGAACATATTGTTATACTGAGTCAATAGAGCAATATTGTTAGTATATGTGCATTCATCACATTGTTAATAACTAATTCAAATGAATACTATTTGCAGGTTGCTAGCTCTTCATATAGTAATAAATGGAAGTATGGAGAAGTTAATCGACATTCATTTAATCTTTCTTTTGAACTAAGGGTTCTATGTTTCAAAGGATAACCAAACATCACTTTCCAAAGTTACAAACCTAAGCAATGAGGAGAAGAGCATTATTGGCTCAACCAGTACATGATCAACCTTCCCAATCAAGTGCAAATGAGGGAAGCAATGTGGTTGATTTCCAGATTATACATTAATGTTATCTATGTGTTGTTGGAACTTTAGTTGTTGAAACTTTTGTTTATGGATCCAATCACTTTTGTACATCGATAGATAGATGGGTGTTGGTGGTACTTTCTAGATGGATTATTTTATATAGATAGGTAGATCAAATCACTTTTGTATGTGGATGAATAGATGGGTGTTAGTGGTAATTTCTAGACGAATTATTTGTATATGGATAGATAGATCCAATCACTTTTGTATATTGATGGATAGATGTTATGGTGTAATTATTTACTTCTTTACTGCTTTGATTATTGTGACATAAAACTACAAAATATACTTCGTGATGATTATTACATCTATTAATAAAGGACCATGTTCTTCTGCATGTCTATACCATCTTATACACACTTTTTGAGTATGAATTGCCATTAAGACATCTTTATGAATAACAAAATAATAAAGATAAATGATAATTAACTGAAGTGTTTTTCATTCATCAGAATTCAAGTTTCTAAAAAAAATTACAATTTAGTTTTATTTTCCCACAACAATTCATATTATAACACTCACATTAAGTACAATAAATCCTATTATGATAATCACTAAAATAAATTTCAACTCATTTTTCTCTTTTATCAACAAAATAATGTATTCTTTTATTAGCTTTATTTGCTCCTTAATTTCCACGTTGTACATGATTCAATTGTGGTTGTTTTGACCTCTTTCTTTAACATATGTACTTCTTTCTTTAATTTATATATAAATTACTTCAACAACTCTCCTACTAAATTTGTCATTATACTAGTTTAAAAAATCACATCTTGTAACCTAAAAGAAATTTAATAATTACTAAGATAAATGTTAAACATATATACTAATAATTTTACCTTATTAAAAAATTAACTTACAATATATTTTGGGCATCCATAAAATCTCCTTCTTGGGTTATTATCAATTCATGAAGTTCTTAATGAGACTTTTAAACCACAATAACACATCTTATAATCACCATTTTCTTTAATGTAGTATCAGGAGAAGACATCATGTCCATAGTTTTAGGTGGTCACTGCAATTATCTCAATGTAATTATCATGCTATATAAATTGATAAACATAATTTGGAAAATTGTGTCCAAATTAAATTAAGCATAAGATAATGGATTTGCTTGCTTTCTGTTGCTATTTTTGTTGTCAAATTCTTTCAGCTTCTTGTGTGTGATCAACTAATATAGTATATAATTGTGTAATGGATGTGACATCAATACAACGAAGTGGGAGAGGGAAACTTGTAATGAACAGTTTAACAGTACAATGGCAACAATGCTACAATGATTAGAACAAGGATCAAATTAGTACTCAAGGTTCATTCAAACGCCCAATTACATCTCTTAACTTTATTTCCAATCATACAGAGAGTGGGCAGCAATTTATAAGGATATTCAAATACAAATATAATGCATTAGATAAAGTGGATAGGTTAGCAAACGGCAAAGGTGTTGTGGTTGGATAAAGGCCTATGTAGAGATAATCATTTAACGTAAGTATGTGTATATATATATCTAACATTTTTCCTGACTTAAAACTAATTCAATGACAAAAAAATTAAATTAAAATTAAGTTAAGAAATCTCAATTAGCTTGCCAAACTAATATTGAGAATGAAAACACAATTTTGGCCCAAAATTTAATATGAAATCATTTTGAAATCATAAATAGATAAAAATTAATATAATATAGAAAAATTGTTTAATAATTAAATAATATTATAAAAAGTAAAAATAACTTTTAAAATATAAAAATTAAATTAAAATTGAATACAATATAATCAACCTTAGTGACTACCAATTCCTTATTTGGCCCAAGATTTTTGTTATCCATATCAAGACACTGCATTTATGACTTTTCTTCTCCGGATCAAATGGCAATGCAACTGGTTGGCATTTCAACTCAGCAAATGCCATGTTTTAATTTTCGTTTGAAAAAAATAATGAAAAAGATATATAGACTTTCTTGGTAAAAAGATCCACCAAACTCTGAAGTCATCGTAAAAGAAAGTAAAATATTTGTGAACAATTTTTAGTAGTTATTGATTATTATTAATATAATAAAATATCTTTATTTCATTATTATAAAAATTAATCATGTAATTAGATCCTTATAAGAATCACATTTATGTTATATAATTCTTGTTATTAAATAATAACTTATTAATTAATATATCGATCATACATGCCCAATATTGAATATAAGAAGCCAATTACCTATAGATGTAAACGATTCGTTTTCTAGCAAGACATAACAAACACTTAGGACCACCTTTGACTGGTGATGGGCTATGCCAATCTGTTTTCGCCAAACTTTTAACAACGGTTGTGTGTGTGTGCGTATTTTTTGGGCTTTGAAGCCATTCAAATTCGATTGGAGAAAAAAAAACCACAACACATTGAATCGGAGAAACTAATCTTATGATGGAAATCTGGTGTAAACAGACGAATTCTAGTTTCTGGTTGCGAGCTTCGTACAGATTGACTGGTTGACCAAGCAACCATTCCACTAGTCAGCCAAGGGATTAAAATGAATCTATTAATCAAGTGAACTTAGTAATAAACAGAGTGGACTAAGTAACAAATTAGATTCTACTATTTCTTGGTCGGTTGTGATCTGGTTAGACTATATAAAAGCAAGACAAGTCTCAGCCTGCACCTTGGCAGTTGGTAGGATTCATACACTGGACTTCTTCAGTTGCAAGTTCCAAACGCAAATCGCAGGAGAGCTTTACAAGGTCATTAGCTACTATGTCAAGTTTAATGCTATGGAGGGTTTTGTATATATGGTGTCATCCAATCTTGTGTTATTTTGAGAAGTTCTTGGTGTTTCATGATTTTGAACGGCGAATTCAATATCTGAAGCTGCCTCTTGAGGTGGTTGCTGATCATTCAGATTCTGATCACCATTCTCTGAAGAAACTCCGTCCTCTTCGCTGGTTATCGAATACACCGATCGACGTGGTTCACAGACGACAGCTGCATTAACTTGAACTTTTTGATCATTGACTTGATTTCCTATCATAGAATGTGAAGACAAGTCCCTGTTGTAGAAGTTCCAGAACAATGCAACAGCTCTTTGCCTTAATGATCGAAAATCAGGAGATGTTATTACATCCCATTGTTCGCAGATAAACACGACTAAGAATACTAGTAGAGCCAAAAATGAAACTCCTCCAGTAATTAAGAAAAGACCCCAAAAACTTTCAACACCGAGGCTGTTGGAAGATATTGAGCTGCTTGGGTCAGGACAACTTGCTTCTTTGCCCAACCATTTTTCTTCTATTTTCTTCATTGTTTCTCCTTCTGTCACGCCTAGAATTGCCCTGGAAACATCACTTACAAGCGGGGAACCTTTAGGAAACACCTGAAATGATGATATTTAGTTTTGAAAAGATGAAACCTCATTCAGAAAACGATACCCCAAACAAGAGAAAGGAGTTGAAACTTACAAAGCCGAAGCCATCTGTCTTAAACCTAGGCTCAACGGTGGTATATTTGGAGCAATACTTTGCTAGGAACAATTTTGTGTATGGTACTTCATTGAATGCTGCAGATATACCGCCATTGCCACTTCCTTTAGTGAATAGAGCGTCCCATTCCTCAACAGTACCGAATGGAATGAGCTTCGATTTGTCGAAACCTAGGCGTTTCAAGAGTCCCATAGTGAATGAGCCCTCATGGTAACCAACATAAGCTCCACTCTTGATAAGTTCGTTCACGTCAGTAACTGTGGGTTGGAGCTTTTGAACTGTTAGAAGACTTGTTAAACTGGCTGTGTAACTTTGCGTCAGAATCAATACCACGAAACACCATACTACTATCACAATTCTTGCCAAATTGCTAACAACTCTCTCCCCTGTATAACACCCAAGAAGACAAAGTTAAATACATAAGAGTGATAAGTTAACTATGACTGATGTCGCCACAAGTCATAAAAAATTTGTAATTATTATTTCAAAGATTGAAGGGAAATTACTGTGTGCGAAAACCATGATAGAGAAGGAAAACCAGAAACTAGTT
>JANSVA010000003.1:35377239-35400012 GCA_025504915.1 Erythroxylum reticulatum | reverse complement strand
AGCTGAGTTATTTACATAAAACGCTGGGGCTGAATGTTTACTATAACTAGGGGAAATTAATCCTTTATTTAATAATTACATACATACATGCATACATGCATACATGCATACATACACATATACATACATACAGACATATATACATACATTCATATACATACATACATACATACATATATATACATACATATATATACATACATACATACATACTTACATACATACATACATATATATACATATACATATATATATATATATATACCTGTGTGTGTGAATGGAAGCAATATCATATGTAGTTATGGATGTAATGCAAAATATGATCATATGCTGTTGTAATTATGTAAGAAGTAAAGTTAAAGATAGTGTAAAACATGGTTAGCAATATGGTCATATCAATGCATATTTTCAGGTGCAAAAAGTAAATAGTGAATAACAAGACTAAAGTCCTAAGTGTGTCAATGCATATGTAATTTTTCATATTGGAAGTGATATCTTACACATCTGGAGAGATGACCATATCTATCATTATAATTTAGTTTAAATACACGTAAACTCCATTTGAAGGAGTCCTTTTAATTCTTTAGTGTTTCATAAAATAGGGTTAGCAGCCATCCACTAAATGAGAGTCTATGAGCATATTTGAAGTTTGTTGTTAATAGAGAGTGAGATTAAAATTCATTCTAAGAATCAATAGAGGAAAGAGATTTTCATTAGGGGATACCTTAAGATGAGGTTTACCTTCATTTAGAACTTTTTTTTTTGTATTTATAAGGTAGATTTACGGTTAAATACTTTTATATCCACGTTATATGAAACCATAATAGAAGTTTGTATGTTTTGATTTAATTTACAATAAAGGTTTATAAGGTTTATATGAATGAGATTTGTTTGTGTTGTTTTTAATGTTAATAATACCTAAGTGAGAGCTTAGATTTGATTTGATCTATATATATAAGTAGTCAAAAGAACCTATATATAGATTGTCTACGGAATATATATTAAGGATCAAACAAGGATATAAAGATATACATGCATGATCATTCTAGTACTAGGGTAACCTTTTGTGGAGTTTAAAAAAATTTAGTATATTTTGAGCAAAGTTAATCAAATTGAGATATTAGTTAATCTAATTGGGAATGAGTGGCTATAAATTGTGAGATGACAAATTATTATATAAGAAAACTTCATTAATCCAAATGACAGAATTTCTATAATTGAAGCATTAATTAAGATGAATTTAGGGGGAATCTAGTCTATTTCTTTATTAATATTGGCATTCACTTTTGAATTTTGTATAGTGTTCTTATGGTCAAATTAAGTAGCTGGTATTTATTTTGGCTTTAATTTAATCAACCAAACTTAACTTTATTATTAACCAACTACCGCTATTGTACCAATTCAAGTGATAAGTACACTTATCTTTATTTAGTACTAGAATATAGGGATTATATAAAACACTCATCAGTATACGTTAGTTCAATCATCCAACTGGATAATAATATTCATTTTCTTAAGAAGTAATAGACGTAATAAAGCATATATAGATTATGGCATAAGATTAATGGAAGCCTCTAAATCTTACACAACACTCTTAATTTTGTTGTTGCCTATCTTGTAAAGAATGATGAATATACTAGGATCCTTTAACTTGAGTGAAAGTTTCTATTGGAAAACTACTGAGACTTTTTTACTCATCGTTTTCTTCTTATTTCCCTACAATTTTCTCTGATTACTGCATAATTCTTTAAGAAATTTAGAATACATAAGTGTTCATCTAGTTGTATCTAGTAGGGTTATATTGATTCCACTTTGCAAAATGTCTCAAAAATCACTTTTCATTATCTCCTGTCTTTTTCCTTGCTAACCTTCCAGGAAAAGGAGGCACTGGTTTATATCCTAAAAAAGGAGGAAACTTACGTTTGGGTTCAACTACCTCCTCTTTTTTTAACTACTTCTTTATCTGCACTAGGGGTTGCCCTCTTCAATTCCTTAACTTTCTTACCGCTTCTTAAAATAATTACATTTACGTTTTCCTTTATATTGACAATAGTTTGGGATGGAAACTTCCTTCTAGTTTAAACTTCCGCATGAGATCACAATTTCCAATTAACTTACCTAATTTTCGACACTCTTTGTACTAGATCTTGTCTTTGGTTAGAATTGTTTGTTATTAAGGGCAAGTAATTAACTATTTCCTGAAATATTAGCTTGAATTTACCTTTTAGGAATCTATCCTCTAGGTTGGATTCCTTGTTGCCTACTTTAAATAAAAATCAGTCTTAATTTTTTATTAACTTATCGAAATGTGGATGAACCGTACAACTAGAGTTAAATGCTTTAGATAAGGGATCATATTACCTTAGTGATTCTATGAAATTACTAGTTGCATTAATCTTCTTAGTCTTTTTATTTTAAATTTTTGGGAACATATTGGTTAACTGTTCTATAGTAGAACATATTATGCTCATTTTGTGATTACATAATTTAATTGAGTATCAGTAAGAGTCATACTAGTATAATAAATGACATGCAACTTTTTTCATTGACCAAAAACTAATCCTACTATAAGGTCACTAGCATTACATATAAGTTTAAAAAGAAAACTCCAAACAGGTGCCAACATAATTTGTATAGCTACTAATTTCTTTTTTAGCTTATTAAATGCGTCCATGCAATCTATATAAACTTAAATGCTATGTCCTTATTCAAAAAGTTATAAAGGGTTTAGAGATTTTAGAAAAATATTTAATGAATCTCTTGGAAAAACTTACATGCCCTAAGAAACTACTAATTTCCTTCTCATTAATGGTGGGTGCCATCTTATCAATGAAATCTATGTTTTTTTCCACCTCCATCCTAGGTGTCAATATCTAATAACTCAAAATAATTCCTTATCTCTCCATAAAGTTACACTTCACCCAATTTCTTAGTTTCTTCACTTTATTGTAAAAATCTTTTCCAAATTTGTTATGCAATCATTAAAAGAGTTACTAAAAGAAAAAAAGATCCATAAAGTTATTTTTATGATTTTCTTAACAAAAATTGAAAATATGGTCATTACATAACATTGAAAAGTTGTAGAGCATTTTATAATTCAAAAGGCATTATATGAAATATAAATTCTTATCTACATCAAATTTCTTAAAAACTTCCAAAAGTTCTCATATCATTTATCCATTCTATTCTTTTTAAGTCTATAAAGGAGAGGAATTGTAGGAACATAAGTTCTATCTAGTAATGCCTATTTTTTGATGATCTTCCACTTGCCTTTATCTATTGCTTATTGAACCTCTTCCTCTACATAGATGTCTCTTAATTTTTTGATCTCCTTACCACTCTTTAATTTCTCTAATTTGCATTGCTCCTTCTCAGTTTTTTTAGTATGGGTTCTCACCTTATAGAATGGATGGAATTAGCCAACTGTCCAATATGAAATTCTATATTCTTACTACAATTACCATCAAATCAAATTTTAGCTCGAAATTTTTAATCTTTTTTATAGTGACTATTGCTAGTCTTTCAATGGCTAACTCCTAATCTAGTTTCTTTCTTATTGTTGGTATGGTCTTTATACCATACCTCCTATTTGGTTGCTCTAAGCAAAGTTTAGATAGTTTCTCCACCACAAATTATATCTATTTTTATATAGATTATTTTGATAGCTTGAGTAGTTCTCAAGAAAATACACATGCTACTAAAATTAGAAAAGGCCAACTCATTTGAAATTTGTTACTAATAATACCTCCGTTACTTAACTCATAATACAATCCTTGAGTTAGTCCTGTTGCTTTATCTACAACAACAATATCATCTCAATATAAGTCTCGTTGAGACACTAGCTTTAGGGAGGTCTAAAAGTATACAACCTTACCCTTTACTAGTGAAGAGACTATTTCTATAAAGACCCACAAAAAAATAAAAGAAGAAACAAAGTTTTCGAGAACTGTTTGTATAAAACATAGCCAAAAAGAATTAAAAAGTAACTACATAAAAATAACAACAAAAAAGAAAGAGAATAAAGAAATTATAGATAAAAATGAAAAGATAGACAAATAAAAATAAGGACATATAATAAAAGAAAAATAATAAAAATAATAAAATACAATTACAAAATAAATAAAAATTAAAATATATAGGAAGGATAATGCTAATAAAAATAAAAAATAAAAAATAAAATAAAGATAAAAAGGTAAAGAATAAAAATATAAGATAAAATAAGTAAAATAAATAAACAAATAAGAAAGAAGACAAATAAATAAATAAAACAAACAAGTAATTGGAAAAAATGTTTAGACTAAGTAAGGAAAAGTTTAGGATAAATAACTAGTGAAAGTGCTTTTAATTAATCTATAAACAATGTGATCTCATCTAAATTGTGAATAGTCACATTGTTAATAGTTATCCTATTTAATGCTCTAGCTCATATTTATTTTCATTAGTAATTATTTATAGCCATCTCTTTAATTAAGTATAAGGCGGCTTTCGAGGTCTTATTGTTAAAGTTTTCTTTAATTGTTACATGTACCATTTTCTTAGTTCCATAATCCAAACGATCATAAAAATATGACCTCTTAACCATATTAGGAGTTTATGATTTGGACACCTCATAAGCAAGTCCTTGTACCTCTCCCATAACTCACACAATGTTTCATTATTAAGCTACCAATAAGCAGAGATATTATTCGATAAGTTAATAGTCTTCACCAATAGAAAATACCTGGCCAAAAATTTGTTTACCAAGTTTGTCTTATGTGGTGATTGAAGTTACAGGTTGTGACTTCAACTATCACTTGGAATGATGGTAACAACAGATGCTTTATTAACCTTAAATATACCATATATCTCCAAGAAACTGGTGATTCTCTTATTATTATTTAACCAATAGTAAGATGGAGTTTTGGTTGACTAAATTAAAATTTAACAAAATAAATCTATTGTAGATCATCATAAGAACATTGCCTAATAATTAAAAGAGAATATCGATATTGATAAATATATAAACTATATTTTCTCCTAAGTTTATCTATTATGCTTTAGTCAATTGCAAGAATCATATTCTTTAGACAAATGTGGTTTGATAATGTAGATATATGTGGCCTCTTAATGTATAACCATCTATCCCTAAATTGATTAATCGATATATATATTTTATTAACTACATTTGGAATGCACTTAATCAAATACTAAAAGGGATACATAGGTTTATCTCTAGATCTATATTTAATCCTTAATATACATGTCTAAGTCAATTTATCACATAGGTTCTCTCAACTACGTTTATATAAAAGTAAAATTGGATCTAAGTTGTCACTTGTATATGATCATCATTAAAAACAACATATATAAATCTCAAATATAGAAGCCTTTATTGAAAACCTAAACCTAAACATATAAAAATCTGATAGATTTTCAACTAATCTAGTATAAAACTTATTAGCCCAAAATCATCCTTAAAAATATGAGAAAGAACACTTGAAAGTATTCCCTAATGAAAATATTTAGCCTTTATTGATGACCACTTTTTCAAAATGACCATTGATCTTTCTCTATATTGAAAATGGCTTTCGAATGTATTCTTCAGCTCTCGGTTGCTAACCCTAATGAAAACTAAAGACTATCATGAAAGAAGAGTGAAAATTCTTTAAATCCTTAATTTTCAATTCCTTTTACAAATTTTTTCTATCGCAAAAATGATATGAGACACCATCTCAAGTAGTATATCTTTTTATAACTTTTATGGAGAGAGAGACAGGTTGGATACGTTCAAGTGATAGGTTGTGTTCATCTATAATTGATTTTTTCTTCATGTTTTGACATGAAATCTGCTCTATTCTTGGTTGTTTCATTCCTTTAATAACTTTTCCATAATTATCTGAAATAAAAAATTAAATCAAGGTAATTTAAATAAAAACATAGAAAAATATTAAGAATATATGAAAATAAAATTTCATGTTTATCAATAGCTTGAAGGACTTCTTTGCTTATTTTATATCTAAATCAAAGAGAATCATATAGCCACCTTGATTCATATGTTATCTAATTTTGTTGTGAACCTGGTTGCGGAATAGATTTATTTCCAGTTTCTATATCTGAATATACACATATTCTTTTACTCCCATAAGTTATGTAAAATATAGGCTAGTGCCAAGTATAAACACCAAATGATTGATCCATCTAGATTCTTGACGTTGGCACACCATTGAATTATATTAACCAATTCACTGGTGGTTCTCCGATCTGACATCTTTGCACTAGGTTCTTCCACAATCTGTTGTAAAACTCAGATCGGAAGAATATGTGACTTGTTCTATATATTGATTTTTTACATAGAGAATATCTATTAGGGGTCATCAGATTTTTATTGAGTCTGTATAATGTTGGAAGTCTCCCTTTGATTGCTTTCTATAGGGTAATTGAAGCCATTGGTAGCATATGCCTTCTGCACACCATGATGTACCAGTTAATGGATAAGTAGGTACTAGTGTATAGTTCCCTACAAGATTTGTTGGAGAATTTTTTAGTGGAAGATAGCTTCCAAATAGTATGCTCCATGCTCACTCAGAACTGTATTTAGGAAGTTAAGTTTTATCTGTTGTTGTATGGAATTGATGATTTCTTCCCTATTGCAAAAAGTTTCCTTCATTGAGATGTTAGGATTTAGTGTATGCCTTAGCTGGAGTAAATCTTGCAAATGGAGAGGGGTCTAGTAGATGTTCAACTATCCTCCCAAAGATTTGTATCCTTACTATTCTTCACCATTTTGCTTACATGCATCCTTATGCTTTCCTTTAATTTGATCACAACTTTAATAGTGATTGGGGCAGTTTCCTTCAACTTAAAGGTTTAAATGCTATTGCCTTTAATGTAGTATTTAAGGGTCCATGTTTCCCACAATGAATATTTATCATTTAACAACCTCCATAACCTCATTTTTAGCTTTACCCCGTTGAAGATTTTAAGGGGGATTAGGTTGGGTACTTTATGCCTTTTGGTAGTATAGATTTCTCCCCAATTAATGCCTTCTTCATAGCCATATCCAGTATACATACGTAACTTCTTAGTAGTCTGTCTATTTGCTTGGTAACACCTTATGGGATAAATAAGTGAGAAGCCCAATGAATATTAATAGGTTGGAGAACATCAGATAAGAGTTATAACCTGCCGCCTAAGGACACAAATTTGGAAGTCAAGTTGTTGATTCTTACTTGTATTTCATCAATGAGTGGTTTAAAGTCCCATATCTTGTGGCAGTGATAGGTATACCTATAAAATAGGTGTAGCTCCTTGTTCTAAAAACATAAGATGGATTTGATTGCTTATATTGAATCAAAATCCTCTGCTGAAACATAGAAGAAACTTTTTGTTTCATTTGTTTCCAAGCCTAACATTATAGAGAACATACCCAATGCCTTAATACGGATTTTGATAGATTGTCCATCAGCTTTTGAGAGAAAAATTAGATGATCTGTAAATGTAAGATAAGAAATCCTTGATCTTTCATTTTTCATGAAATTTGAAAGATCTGCAATCCTTGATGGATTTAGTGAGAAGTCTATTGAAGAATTCCATTAACAAAGAAAACATATAAGGTGATGTAGGATCACCTTGCCTAATCCCTTTTGAGCTTTTGATAGCTTTGGATGGCTCCCCATTTATCAATATATGAAATGTGGGAGTGGTGAAGCATTGGGACATCCATTCAATAAAGTTTGCAAGAAAATCCATAGCTTTTGTAGTATTCAGTAGGAATTTCCAATCTACATTTTCATAAGCTTTTCTCATATTCACTTTGATTATGTAGTTTCTGCCTCCAGTTTTCCGTGTTTAACCTTTCATAAGTTCTTATAGTAGGGCAATACTATCCCCCACAATTTTACTAGAAATATAGACTGCTTAGGATTTGTCAACATGAAAAGACCCATTTTGGAGTTTCCCTTTCAAAACCCAAATAGAGCACTCCCGACAACTCTATGGTAGCCTTCTGATCGATATTTAACTGAACCCAAAGGTTCCCATAAAGCCAAGTCATTCAACTATTAAAAGCCTTTTATACTTTAAAAGTTAAAAGTACGAAAAATATTGAGAATTTTTTTAAAAAATTTAGCAGCATAATAACTGCTTTTTCTAATAACACTAAAATTTAAAAACTAGCATAACACGATTTAAAATACTTATAGCATTTCACATACCATCTCACCTTTTGGAATGGGACCTCAAGTCCACATTATAAGCAACCACAAACATATAATTCTCAACACTTTTAAAACATCATTGAGGATCAAAGCCCTCATAGTTTATTAAGTAAATGATATTTACAGTCTCATAAATATTTACAAGATCACACGTTTAAATAGTTTCCAAAATAATTTAAAACATATATAAGTAACTAAGCCAATTTCAAGAAAACAAAAACATAGTAAAAATGACACAAGCATAACAACACTTGACGATATGACTAATCTTGTAGTAAGGTCCTAGCTATTATAGTACCTGTTCACATACTTGGGGTCATTTATTTAAAAACATAAAAAATAGGAGCGAGTTAAACGAGCTCAATGAGTGTTAATTAGTTTACTAAAAATAAAAAGCTTTATAACAACACAATTGAGATATTCCTATATAATAATAAAGCTCATGGAAAAATAATTTCCATAAAAATTCATTATTGCATTATAAAATTCTTTCGTGCATCATACAATCAAGTAATAAAATAACATTTCGTAAAACATAACTTCATTTTCTGAAATTACTATTTCAGAATGCCCTTTTGAAATTAAACTTATAATATAAGAGTTTTCATTTCCCCTTTTCCTTAATTAGTAAATAGTGGCTTCATTAAATTTCCTGAAAATTTTTATAGTAAAAATAAGCCAACTATTATAATTGGTACCATACGATGCCTCTCAAATTACTTTTAAAATAAATAATGGTGGCATTATTATTTTCATAAATTTTCTTGAAAACATAGCCCGCCACTAATTTGTTACCATATGGTACCCGAAGCTTAAAGTCATGGAGCTAGTTCTGCATTGCTTACCCATAACTGTTTAATCACGAGTTACGATGCTAACTTTACATCGCTTACCCACCATAGGTTAATCGCTATAAATTGGTAGTCACAGAGCTGGTTTTATATCACTTACCTGTAATAATTTTGGCTAATATTATATATATGGAATTGGTTCTGTTTAGCTTACTCGTAATAATTTTGGCTAGTAATATATATACTCCATATGTGTAGAGGGCAATTCACTAAACTACTGACAGACACAATAACACCTGTTGTTAGTAACTAACATCCCCAGACATTGCCATTTATGATAGAAATACTCTAACCAGTATAATAACATGTATAAAACCTAACTGTTTCATCAACAAATAACACAATTTCAATGTAACTTCCAATCGCATAAAATTTAACTTTCAAATTAAATTTCATATATTGTTAAAATTTCACTTGTAAAATATCATGCACATAAAACTTAACATAAATATTCATTTCATGGTAAAATAAAAACCATTTGCATAAAATCAATTTAAAGTACACTCACTACTTGCTAGGTTCCTTTTAACCACTTCAAAATCCTTCAATTGGTTTCATTTTTCTATCCAAAAACCTAATAAAAATACATTCAACTCCTTAACACATTTTCCAACCAAATACACCATAAATCATTTCAACTTCATTACTTTCCATATACACTCCATATACTAAATTTCTCTAAATAATAACATAATACTTCATTTAATAATTCCAATACCACAAATACACCTAGTGATCAACCTTAATCACATTCATATGGTGATTTCATCATAACCATACTTTTATTAAAAAAAAGCCCTTAAGGTTAGACTTAAACATATTTTACATTAAAATTTTCCAATTCAATCGCATTTGATTTCTAACACTTAAAACCAATCTAAATTATTTCTATGACATTTTCATACACACATTTAAGCCATAAAATTTCATTAACAAATTTTTACATAATTATGCACCCTTGGCCCAATTTCAACTAAAACCAATTCCAAATCAATTCCTTTCATTTCTTTACTTCATTAGCATCAAAATCATGCTATGAACATCATAAAACATCAAAATAGATTCTTGTATCATATCATGTTAAAAGAACCCTAACCATGGCTGAAATTTCATCTAATCATTTCCATGGTTTTTCTTTTATTCTTTCATCATTAAACTAATTTCCTAATGCCATTCATAAATCTTAAGTCATCAAATGGCAAAAATACTTTAGGCAATGGATCTTACCTTTGACGAAGGTTCCACACACTATGTTTAGTGATTTTCTTCTCCTAATCACTTCCAATGCAATAAAACCTTGATATCACATCATAAGGGTGTAATTCACACCATCAAAACCAAATCTCAGCTATAACATAACTAATCCAATTTTTCAACAAAACTAGTAAGCTTACCAACCCATTTTCTTCTTCTTTTTCACTTCGATGGTTATAGGATCTTGTTAGATGCTTCACTAGAGGTAGAAGAGCATTAGAGCATGAAAAACTCCTTAGATCACTTTTTCATCGCTAGCCGAAGCTCTTTGTTCTCCTTTTTCTTTTCTTTTTTTTTTCTCTCTTTTCCTTCTTTTTTTTTCTCCTTGGCTGAATCTCCATTCCTTTCTTTTCCCTTCTTCTTTTCTCTCACATTCACTCTCATGATTAACAATAAAATGAAGAAAAATGTGATTAAAGTTTGCTTTTTATAATCATTTAGTGCATCACACATGTCACTTTCTTATTGGTCATCTGTAATGACTCATGACAATTTAATGAATGGTTCTTAACCCTTAATAAAGACTTTAATTGGTCGTTAAGTGTGACTCATTAATCCACTAAGACCATTTTATACAAAAAGACCATTTTGTCTCTTACCAAATTAATCTGATAAACTTTTCTAGATAAATACAAAAAATATTCTAGATAATTCTAAATCTCAAATAGACCTCAATGCACTCTAATTAAACCTAAAGCCCTTCAATTACATGCTTAAAACAATTTAATTGGGCACATTATCCCTAAAATTTGTTATTTTTTTAATACGAGTCTTTTTATCTTGAATTTTTTGAATTACATTAATTCTATTCAAACAACCTCCATTTTGACCTGTTTTAGTTCCTAAAGACTCCAATCCTAATTTGGAACTTTTTTTTACCATATTTCAAAATTGTTTAGTAACTTTTTCGGTTGTATAGAAAAAATTTCAAATTGAATATGGACTTTACCAAAAGTCACTGAAATTTTTTAGATTTCATTCAAAAGTTTCACTTAAATCTCCAAAGCACATTTCAGGTCTTTTAAAGCTTGTTTGGACTCATTTCGTACCTTTTTGTAGTTTTCGAAAATTTTTCAAAACCTTTTCGGTTAAGTCTAGGGTCATCTCTTGCCAATCCGTGATCTCCTTTATAACCTCAATAATACATTTAAACTTTTAAATTAATCTAGTGTACCATAAGTAGAGCATACTTTGTAAAATGCATGTACAACACGTTAAACAATACAATAATCAGACTAGTATATTACATAATATGTTTGTTCAATACTCTTTTAAGTCTCTTTACAAAGACTTTGGAGATGACTTTGTAAATAGAAATACAATAAGCTATAGGTCTATAGTATCCCATTCCTCTTTGTCCACTATTATTAGGAATTAAAGTAATATAGGTTTTTTTGATTTTCTTAAGCAATGTCCCATTTCTAAAGAACTCTATAATGGCTTTCAGAATTTTATGTTTGATCATAGGCCAAGTCTTAACAAGTAACACAATAGTAAAACCATTAGGGCCAGAAGTTTTGTAAAAATTCAATAGACTTAGCGCTCTTTCATTCTCCTGAACTATAACAAATTTAGTGAGAATGCTTTTTTCCATGTCATTCAGTCCCCTATTCATAATTAACTTAATTATCTCAATGGATGAAATGGCATTGGTTGGAGCATTTATAACTTGTGAAAAATAACTAATAGCTTATTTTAAATGGTTTTCCTATTCTAAAATTAGTGTTCCATCTTTCTCTATGGATACAATACTATTGCCCCATCTTCTTGTCATAATTTCTTTATGGAAGAAAGCAGTATTTTATCTCCTTCCTTTAACCATTGAACCCTGGATCTCTTTTTCATTAAAGAGTAATCAAATAGGAGATCTTTTGATAGATTTTCCCAAGTTTCTTTTTCCTTATGTTGTAGCTCTATAGATGATGGGTGGTAGTTTAGTGCATTCTGTATGTTCTCTAAGGCTTGTTTAGTTATGTTAAGAAGATGCCTAGGGTTTCCAACATTCTCTTTGTGCTGTCTTTTCAACTTATCCCTAATGTTTTTGAGCTTCTGGACATATATATACTACTTAGCTCCTAAAGCTGTGGTTGTAATCCCTTTCCATATTGCTTTATCGAAATCAACTAGGTTACTAAGAAAGTTATTGAACCTAAAATGGGTTTTAGGACTTACCAATTTAGAATTAACAATAAAGAGGTGTGGTCAGATGGGCTTGAATTAAAGAAGGAGGAATGATAGTTTGGGAACGCTTATAACCACTCTCAATTTGTAAGGCATCGATCTAGTGTCTTCTTAATAAAGTTGCTTACACCATGATTATTACTTACACCATGATTATTAGTCTAAGTAAAAAATTAACCCTTATGGAATATCTGTCACTTAAAAATTAGTGAGGCATTTTCTAAGCTCAGTGCATGTCAGTTTTCTAGCTCTATCGCCATCAACGTCTTTAAAGGAGATGATGTCATTAAAATCTCCAGCTATCATCTATGGGGTTTTGCTATTGTAAGCAATTTCTCTAAACTTTTTTCCCTAGAGAAAGTTTTAGATGACTACTGTTATAAGCATAGATGAAAGATAATAGAAAAATCCTCTTATTTTTCAACTGGACAACACTAACATAAAGTAGTTGCTCAATTTTCTACAAAACCTTCATTTCAATGGTTAGAGAGTAATAATATAATAGAATTCTTCCATTAGGGTGAGAGATGTGGTTGCTTATCATTCTTTATTTGGATTACAACAAGTGTGGTAGATCACTATTTTCTTGCTTTAGTTTGGTTTCTTAAATGCTAATAATATCTAGTTTATTTTGAAGGATAAAATCCCTCAACAAACATTTTTTAGAGGATGCATTGGCTCCTCTTATGGTTTATAAAATTACTTACATGAATTAGTGGAAGGATTTTTCTTCCTCCCTGATTTCCTTCTTCTTTTAGTTTCAAAGACATCATTTTGGTTACCTATTTCTAGCGTTCCATCCTCATTGGATTTGCAATTTATGTCACTCATAAAGGTATCTTGTGATTCCTTTTTTCCTTCTTACCTTCCTTAGTTGTTTGCTTCGAGATATACACCTCCTCTGACTAAGTAATGACGGTCTTATCTTAAAAAAGTCTTAGACCTAACCTCCTTTTAATTCTCTGCTTCTACTTTCCCATTGACTGAAGTGAGACCTTATGTGTTTATTGTAGTGCCCTGATTAGTTCTGTCTTTAGCTTCCAGTTCATTCAATTTATCAAAGATCTTAGTATTAAATTTTCTCTCTATGTGCATCCATCTCATGACTAGTTTTAGTGATTAAGGTCTCCAAACATAAGAAACTTTCAGCTTATCCTCCATAGTCCTTAAATCCTCATTGAATGGTTTCATGTAAAGGAGCTAGTAAAATTACTAATAGACAAAACAAAGTCTTGCATAATTGATTCTTGTTTTCTGTATTATTGCTTGATCCATGATAATTAATTTTCCAATATTGTAGAACCTCATTACCACGGAGTACATACCGGAACACCCTGAGGATATGCCAGTACCTAACCTATGATAATGGCACATTAGAGCATGCCCATCATTCACTTAGACATGGCATCATCATTCTTTATTCTCTTATAGGACACTATCCAGAAAGACACAATATTTAAAAGCCAAATTCCACATTTCACTACTTAAAACAATTTGTACATTGTACCTTTACACTATCATCCAAATATGTACAATAACGAAACTAAATACAAAATATGCTACATATGAGGAATTATAATTTTTTTTAATCTAATCCACCAATTTGAGCTGACCGACCTTTAAGCCATTTCTTCGTTCTAAAAATACAAGAACTATTCTTCTTGTAGAGTCTCTCAGTAGCTAAAGTCCTCTCTTGGTCCTGAAAAATCAACATTACAATTTTGATGAGTTTTGCGAACTTAATAAGGTAACCATCATCGATGGTTCACTCAATTCATACAATACATCATACATGTTAACATATAATTCACATTTCACATTCTCATTTAATTGTAAGACAACCACACATTTTAATTAATCAACATACATATTGAAAGGTATATGAAATGCTCATGTGACTCTTTTCCAATTATTACATTGTTGTCGTCGAGCGCCTAAACTGTCCCTTATCTTTAGTAGATAGTAGGTTCATTAATGCTATCCCCTATTCATTAACGATACAGGGCTCATTTCATATAGTGAGCCTTTGGCTCTTAATCACATTTATATTATGAGTTTTAAGTTCTTTTTCGGTGGCTACTCTAGTCATAACTCTCATTATCTGATCATTCATTCATTTAATGAAATGCCTCTCATATATTCAATCATTCATGTTCACATTTATCATCGGACCTTGGTCTGACATTCTCAATCCAACATCAACTAGGCTCATTGAAGTTCACAATCAAGCCTAAATATCTTTGAGAAAAACAATGCTAGTCAATCATCTATAAACAAACATATCTTGGGACAAAAGGCATAACTTTTTCTGTAGATGTTGAATTAATTTCATTGTAGAGGACTTTAAGACCTACAACTTTTGTGAAGACCCCAAAGAGAGATTTTTCCATTTAGAGGGTCAAAATTGCAAATTTCTGAAAGTGGATAGTGAATGTCCACTAAACAGACGTACACTGCACTAAAATGGACATAAACAGGGATGAAGTGTTTTCCTGAAATGTGAAGGTCCGTTTAACAGACTTAATGTCCATTTAACGGACGTGGATGAGATTAAGAGTCTTTCCATACCTAAGAAGGTCCATTTAGCAGACCTAAAGTCCATCCAATGAACATAGGTGAGACAAAACTGACTCAAGAGCCTTCCCAAAGGTTTCTACATCTATCCTAACCTTACTTTCACTCTAAATTGTCCCAAATTCACTTCCTCTAATACAACATCATTTCATAACAATTTAAATACCAATTTGATTTCATTAAACTCTCTAATATATACTCATTTGATTCATCACTTACAACTAATTCTCATCATTCACAAATTCCTATCTTTCTTTTCCATAACATATCTCACTTATATGTAACAACAATTCATATTCAAAATACATCATTTCAAGTTGATAACTTTAACTTTCCCAAATTCACTTCCTCTAAGGAACATCATTTCATAATAATTCAACTACCAATTTTATTTCATTAAACTCTCAAATCTATACTCATTTGATTAATCACTTACAAATAATTCTCATCATTTATGAATTCCTATCTTTCTTTTATATAACATATTTCATTCCTAAGTCTCTAACAATTCATATTCAAAATTCATCATTTCAGGTTGATACTTCTTCAAGTATACCTTAATTTCAACTCAACATCATCCATACACAATTTATAATCCCTAGTTGATCATAAACACTCAAAATACAACATATTCTCATACACTCAAAATAGAACACATCATATACATTCATCCACCAATTTGCTGCACCCAGTTCTCAATTTCATGTCAAGTTTTGAGACTCTTAAAGATATAATTTAAATTCTATGTCTTATAAAAAATGTAGCCTTATGTCTCTAGTTTAACCAAAATTAAGAATCATCTCATTTAGATAACTACAGAATAAGTTATGGCTAAAACACAGAAGCATAATTAGTGAACATGTTATTGCTACATTTTCCAGCACTCATCTTCCAATTTTCCAGATTTTACACCTAACACAACTTGTACAAAGATCATTTTTCCTACTTCAGTTACTCTTCGTTCTCAACTCCATTTCAACTCAATATCATTTACAAATAAATTATGATCTATATTTGATCATTAACTAAAAAATAGAACATGCGCATATATCATTCATTTTCAATTTTCTGCACTCATCCTAACACCATTATGATGATCATTCTACCTCTAAAGCATCTCTAAAACAATTTATGAATTATTACTCATTATACATACATAAAAGCAAGACATTTACATCAACTATTCATCACTCACATTTATCATACATAAAACACCATTTTAAGCCATTTAACCTCTAACTATCATCATAAAAGCTTCATTAAACAATACCCATGAAGATTTACAAGCTACTTACTTGATTTAGTTTCCAATTCTTTAAACTTTACAAGAACACCAAGAATCCCTAATTTTCCATACATCACACGTACATCATCATGGAGATTGGAAGGTTTAGGTTTTCTTATGGCAATGAAGAAGATCAAATGAAGGAAGTAGTAATTGAAAGATGAGAGAGTTGGTTCAACGTTGGTGGAGGTGAGAGTGAATGGAGAAAATGAAAATGGAGGAGAAGAAGAAAGCAAGCCACAAAGAAGATGAAGAAAGCATAAGAGAATCGTGAGAAATAAGACAAGGGTGGTCTTTTAATTAAAAGAATAGTAATCTTATGACATGGCTTGGTAAGTGACACTTGTCACTTTCTACATGTCCCATTCTTATAGCTTTAAACTAGGTTCCTTCCTTTAGCTAGTCTAATTAAATCAAATTTCTACTCCAGTTACCTCTTAATTTTCAATGACACTCGTCAATAAATCTCAAAGTTATTTATCAAAATTTTCGTTGTCATTGGACAGTAATTCTACTATCATTTATCAATTATCTTGCCATTTGGCAATTTTCTACTCCAAAAAGACCCAAAATTTTAGAAATTTCTTAATTTTCACTAAAAATTCTAAATCAATAAATATACTCTCCAATTACATTTCCAGTATATAAAAACCACAATTCTCAATATAATCACATTCATACTCAGTTATACCTGGAAAATGTCAATGAATGCATGTACAATCATTTAATGTGCAAAAATCAATATTCACATGTATGTGCATGTCATATTATGCATGAGCATGAAATGAATTTTCTAATCTCTCAATAATCTCTCATATTTACTATTCTAGCCTTAACATGGGTGACGGGATGTTACAAATATAGCTAGTTAGGTATCTTTAACCACTCATGATCCAATACTCTAGACAAACCTCATGAATAAAAAGCCAGATGGGTATGTTTTCTTATTTGATTTTATTTACCTTCATACTAAGGCTCCATGCTTGTAAAAGTAAGGTTTTATTGCTTACATGTCATGGTCCTACTTGTAGGATTTTCTTAACTTCTTCTTGAATAGAAAATCTAAAGAAGAAGGTGTCTTTAAAGTTCACATAGATGTCTATAAAGCTATATTATTTACAGTGTCTCAAGGCCCATTCTTTTATGATTGGGTATGCCATTCTTCTATCAAGGAAGTGGCCCACTAAAATTACATTCCAACATTGTTCTCCAACCTTAAGGACCTTTAGAAGTGCTACAACTTGAATGTAGTTCTTATATTTATTTGGGAGGCAGTAACTAAATTCGTTGTTTGGTTTTTGATTCCTTAAAACTTGCACCCGTGATTTTCTTACTATTTGCTATATTTGTTCTTGAACCGGTGGAGCAAAGGATGAGTCAAGAGCTTTAGGAGAGGAATGAAGAGGGGCTTGCTCTGCTCCATACAAGGGCAAAGAAGAAATTCCTCCCTTTTAGCAATTTGCAAAGTAGTTGTTATTAGCTCAAGGTTTATTATTAACAATTTTAATGACAATTGAATAATATTTCAAAATTCAAATTGGATTTATTTTGTTGTATAATTAACAATCTTATTCTCAAAAATAAATAAAATCATAAGAAATATACTTTCTTTCTTGAAGGAACCTTCATTATGAACTTACCTTATTAGAAATGGTTCTTCCGAAAGAATCCTATTAATTATGAAGGTCGTATATTAGCCCTGTGATTACTGGAAGATTTTTGGCAAAGATGGCATCGAAATTATTCAGATTCAAATCGATCTAGATAACTAAAGATGCAATTGAAGCAATGGATAATTAACTCAATGCCTATTTAGGAAAGAGTCAATGCAACTGTGAACAAAAATTGATTGATATAGAAGCTTGCAAAGTTGTATTGTTGAAACTTATCAAAAACATAAACATTCTTGAAAGTGATATCTTTGTAAAAATTCTCTTACATGTTAGAAAGTTGTTGTGGTCTAAACAAAACAATATAAATTAAATTCTATCTAGATTAGCTAGAGGCAAGCATACCCCGTCGACAAGTAATATAAAATGATAAGAACTGAATATCGTACCCAAGGGATTCCAACACGCACGACAATTAAATTAAATGATGCAAAATTATTTATACGATCAAGAATTGATTGATTTGAAAAAAAAATAAAATAAGCAAATCAAGGAAATATGCAAGATGCAAAGTATGAATTAAAAATAACTATATTTAATCAAATGACAAAAATCGGCTAAGGTATCATATTTATTTGGATTAGATACAGTGGATTGATTTAGGATTAACTTCACTTAAGCGAGTTGAACCCAATGTTTATAGGAATTCGCTTCTCTTCTAAATCTGAATTACCTACTTGGTTCATAGATAATTTGGAATAAGAGGCATTCAATACAAGAAGCCTAAAATTAAGTTCGTTAATCTTAGGTGTCCTCACACAAGATCCTAAGGTTGGTCTACGCTTTAGTCTCAAGTATATTGCTTGATTAATTTTTCTAACAAATTAAATCCCATTGGTTATGGCATTCAATCATCTAAGGCCTTAATCTAGGTGATCAAGCTAAATTAAGACTAAATGTGCATTCAATTAAATAAAAACCAATACCACAAAAAACTTACTCACACATATTCCTCAATGTAACATAAATTATGGTTATAATATATATTTGCATTGATTAAATCCACAAAAATTAAAACAACTAAGGAATAAAAATAAATTAAAAAACCTAATATTTAGTCTCTCCCTCGCTGCAGTATATTCTCTCATGCCTCTGTCTTAAGCTGCAACTCTCTCCTACATTCTTGTTCATTGACATGACAAATAAACGCTTTAGCCTACCCCTTTTGTTCACACACAGCCGCTGCTCATGCTCCTTTCTCTCTGCCGTCTGCTTCTCTTATTTTTATGTATTGAATGTTTTCCATAAGGTTTTTTGGTCCACCCCTATAAATGGATGACCACTCACACCATTCTAGCTCTCTTACCATCGCCAACTTCATTCATTTGTTTCATCTTCCATTTAATGTCCACCAGCTCACAGTTCATTCCTCTCTATTTGTGTCGCCACTTGCCTTTCTTTCTCTCTCTATATTCAATGTTTTTTTGAAAAGGTTTTTGGTCCCACGCAAACTCATGCTCTTTGTCCCTATGCGTCGTCGTCCTTCTCTCCTTTTGTTTTTATTTCTGGAATAATTCCAGCCCTCTCATTCATACCTAACCCTCTTATTTTTCAAGCCAAACTTGATTCTTGTTTTCTAAAACGTTAACGTTTTTAGGTAGGTAAAACGTTAATGTTTTAACCTTTGCTTTCTTTAAAAGCTTTTCTTGATTTATGGTATTAGATGTTCCAAATCCAATATGTACCTAAAATTAAAACAAACATATCTTAATTAGTGCAATTTAAACATTAAATGAAAACAAGTTTAACAGATTATGTATTTAAAATCAATATAAAATGCCCATTAACAACACCCCCATACTTGAATTGTTGCTTGTCCTCAAGCAATTTACTTAGATCACAACCAATGTATTTTGTCATTTTATTTTAAATGAAAATCAAGTGCTTGCAATCCCTTAAACTTCGGCAAACTCAAGTATCAAGCTACTACATATATCATAATCTTTTCATCAATGCACGTAAAAAAATCAAAGGTAGATATCCTTGATGAAAAGTAGGCATAAAATTAAAATGGACTTTCCTCACGATATTCATTCATGTCACTCAAGTTTCTAAGGGTTGTGTTTCATTCAAAGCTTCCTCTAAGAGATTACACCACCATATGCTTGCAAATTCACCTATTTTTGACTACATATGATACATGCCATCTTGCATCAAAAGGGCAGTTACTATAATGGGGCTTAGGTTAAAGTAAAGGAAAAAGGGCAAAGGCTACTCACAAGTATTCATAAAGCAATAAGTAACGTGGGACAATTAAAATGAAATTATGAGGTGTGCAAATAGAAACATGTGATTACAACTACTCATCACTATCCAATGCTACTGTTTGATTTTTTTTCTTTCTTTCTTTTTGTATTTTTTTGGTAACGTTAAACATGAAAGAAGATAATAGTAGCACAAATCAACAACAACTAAGTAGATGTATCTCTAAAACATCTCATAATAGCATATAAAACAAAAGTCCCTAAGTCAAGGACATCAAATACTTACTACTTCATTCAACTTGTGAAAGGGTCAGGCTAAAAGATTTTCAGGTTTCAATGCAATATGATTAATACGAAAACAACAACGTCAAAGGATCAAAGGGGATAACAAGAGAAAATGATTTAGTAGGACATTTAAGTTAAAGGTTAAAAACAAAGCAGGCCTTTATCATGTCCATAAAGCATGTAACTAACAGTATTAAACAGATTCAGAGAAAGTTCTGAAGGAAATCCACATATGCGAGCATCACATACAATCAAGAAAATAGATGACTATGAGATGCAGTCATATAGCTCAAGACCTCACATATGCTTAAATGAAAGTCCATCAAACTCTATACATTGCCTTATCACTCAGCATCAGTTATTGACTAAGTTTATACAATCCACTACTTTAATCAATCAACATGGTTCACTATACACTCAAGCTACCTAATCGAAATTCACGCATACAACTTAATTCTCCATCTAACTACTTTGACAGAATTGTATGGTCAAATTCATCAAAAAAAGTTAGCTACCAAAAGAGACGTAACCATTCAAGTGTATATCTCTCAACATCAACATCAATATCATAAATATCAGCATGCACATAATCTCAATCCCCCCCACACTTAATATTACTATTATCCTCAATGTTCAAGTAGTCAATAATCAAACACAAAGAGGGGAAAGAGGAAGAAGAAACTTCACTAAGAACTCTTTGCTACCAACTATGCGAACCCTAAATAAACTTAAAACAATTTAAAGAAATGCATTAAACTAGAACAAGATGCAAAGGACACAACGGGAAAAGAAAAGAAAGAAAACTATAGTCCTACTGAAAGGTATGTATTGTGATCAAGGAGGCGAAGTGTCATGAAGAGACAATCGCTCCTTAGAATTATCCACAAACCTGGGCATATATAATTTATCTCATTGTCCATTTACCTTGAAAGGGTTTTCATTTTCTTGTTTTACCTCAAGGACCCCAAAAGGAAGGACTTGGATCACCTTAAGTGGACCATACCACCTTGACTTAAGCTTCCTTGAAAAGGATGAAGACGAGAGTTGTAAATCAATACCTGGTCGCCTACCTTAAAGTCTCAGTGGAGGATCTCCTTGTCATGCCACTTCTTCACGTGCTCCTTATACAACTTCGAATTATTATAAGCATCCAAACGGAACTCTTCAAGCTCGTGAAGCTTCATAAGTCTCTTAGCACTTGTAGGAGACAAATCAAAGTTAAGAAATTTGGTAGCCCAGTATACATGATGCTCTAACTCAACTGGAAGATGACAAGACTTGCCATACACAATCCCAAATGGTGAAATGCCTATGGGTGTCTTAAATGTGGTCCTATATGCCTAAAGTGCATCATCTAGCTTTAAAGACCAGTCCCACCTAGAAGCATTAATAGTTTTATCTAGTATTTTCTTTAATTCCCTATTTTAGACTTTAACTTGCCCACTATTTTGGGAGTGGTATAGAGTAGCAACCTTATGGGTCACCCCATACTTAGCTAATAATGAATCCAAAATTTTATTGCAACCCCCTATCACTAATGATAGCCCTAGGTGTGCCAAAATGTGTAAAAATATTATTCTTCAAAAACTTAACAACACCTCTAGCCTCATTTATGGGCAATGCCTCTGCTTCTACCCTGTAACTTAATCAACAGCAACCAATAAATATTGATTGGAGAAAGACTTAGGGAATGGTCCCATGAAGCCTATGCCCCAAAGGTAGTATCTTATCTTGGACAAATTCTTTTTCTTTTAATCATAAGAAAAATCAGGGGGATAGATATTACCAACAAGGTAGTTTACATAGTCCGCAAACTAAGGAGTGACTGTCATAACCATCAGATGCTCATCAGAAAAAGTTTCGTAAATGTCCTTCTTTGTTACACTCTCCATGGTAGTTTCATCTAACCCTAATAAGTGATCAGCTACAAAATACTTGGCTCCCTTATTATTCCTCATATCAATGTCAAACTTCTATAAAAGTAACACCCAATGAATTAGTCTTGGTTTAGCGTCGGGTTTTGTCATTAAGTATTTCAAGGCTCCATGGTAAGTATACACAATCACTTTAGACAAAACCAAATATGAGCAAAACTTGTCAAAAGTGAACACAACTGCCAACATCTCTTTTCCCGCGGTGGTGTAATGACGTTGTGTGTTGTTTAATGTCCTACTTACATAAAAAATGGGATGAAAGGTGTTGGACCCCGAACTTTTCTTGGAAAATTTGAATTATTAAATGAGATTAAATGAGGTTTTGGTGGTTTTATTTTCA
>JANSVA010000003.1:35336346-35355332 GCA_025504915.1 Erythroxylum reticulatum | reverse complement strand
GTAAAGTCGACATAATAGGACCTATTCAATCTGATTGTTGAATCTGCCACTACAGCATCATAATTCTGTTGGTAACACTCAAAATGCCAAAAATGTTCGTTAGAGAAGAAATTAAATGTAAAGATTTGACTTTTTAATGAGATTTGAAAACAAATGTAGCTCTAGTGCTTTACCCTCGAGTAAACTTGATAGACCAGACCATCATAAGTTTTGTCATCAGAGATCTCGTAAGGGAGGTAGTCGAATGGCAAAGCATAAGGCAACAATTTCACTGCAGCTTCAAAAACATCGATACAGTAACCTTCAACATTGGGGGAGTTGGTAGAAGGGTCTTTGGTCACCTTTAAGAATTCAGTGAAGCCACTCTTTACTGGCACTCCTATTTTCAACCTTTTCCCTTTTGTTGGAATCTGCCAACCCTTGGGAAGAGAAGTTGCTTCTCCTGGCCATATAATAGGTGCAAGACTGGAATTGGATGTAGAATATATACTTATAGTGCTGTTTATTAGTGTATTCAACTTTCTGATAAGTCCACTTTCTGCTGTCCAAAATCCAATCCCTCTAGCTCCATCTCCATTCACATTGATTATTTGGTACGGTGATGGCTTTAGCTGCCCATTAACAAAGCTGAAATTTCCTGAGAGGCCTTTGAAACTAGTATCTGACAATGCTTGAAAAAGGTTCGGACCAAAACGAGACACTCCCAAATTTTCAAGATCAGTTGAATTACTAGAAACATTTAGCTTTTGGAAGCTTAAGTTGGAAGTCCCAGCTTTTTCAATGGCCATTGCTAATGCTGTCGTAGCATCATAGGCCCATAAATCATAAACATTCAAATCAGCATCCACTGTATCAGGGTTATTCTGTATGAATGTCCTTTTAAACTGAGTTTTAAAACTCATTACCTCTTTCGTTTTGGCAACATAAGGTCTCACTCCTAAAACGCCCTGCATGGAATCAATAACTGAAGAGTTCATGAAACTCAAGAAATCAGCCAACCCATCAGTGATAATCCAAACATATCCAGGACTCATCATTCCAATCTTATCTGCTATGAGGAAAAGACGAGAACCAAGAGTAGTAGACATATGCACTATAAAAACTCTAGTCTGCATGGCCATTAACTTATAGAGCTCTTCACCAATTTCATTGTCCGTGGCTGTCGGAAAAATGGCACTCCGATAAGGGACACGCGCATCAACTGCTTGCAAAGCGTCGATTAGAAAAGGAACGATTCCAGCACCAAACTCGTTGTCGACGTAGACAGGTACTGCTTCTCTCCATCCAAAAGCTTTGACAATGGAACTTATAGCTTTCACTTGAGTTGCGTCATTCTGTGTGGCTTGGAAAAAATAAGGATTCCTGAGAGAGCTCAAGGAAGGACTTGAGGCAGAAAATGAGATAATGGGGACCCGAGCTTTTACTCCCATATCAATTAGGAAATCGGCCTGCATCGATGTTGGTGGTCCTAGGATTGCCTTCACTTCCACATTTTTTATCAAATCTAGGCCTGCCATTTTCATTAAAAAACCTTTGCAATGAGATATTTTCTAAATTGTATATTAAGTTTTATTCATAAATTATAAATAGAAATTATTGTTCCTAGTTCAACTGACATTACTTGTAGCTTTACTCTTTGGAAAAAATATGGATCATCAAAAACAAGTTGATACTTTTGTCTGATATCCATCCCCTAAAATGAGACGTCAACCTTTTGTTTGTATCCAATCATTTCCACTCTACAGCTCTTATAGCCTGCTTATTCTGACTAAGATCTTGTTATAGACAGAACCGCACACCTAATTCCTCTTTCTAGTTACCGCAATGTAGTCCAAGGTTTATGCTAGAATTATACGAATTTTCTTCTCTGGAGCACTAGGCATGCAACTAGTTGGACACACAAGAAAATGACAAGTTTTAATTTTCTTTCTGAAAAAAGAATGAAAGCTATTATGTATCTTAGGATAGAGATCCAGCAAAGTTCACATCTTTTATGTAGTTTCGTTATTTTCAGTTACTGAATTTTTACTTATAATTAACTAATAATTAATCCCTCATGCATAAATTACAAGTGAAAATACCAAGTACCGATTTCAAACAAAATTGTAAGTTCTAACAAACAGTTAAGTCAACCTTTTACTGGTTAGGAACTACGCCGACCAAAATATAATACCGACATCCAAAAGAATATCTTGGTTTTTTTTTTCTTTTGGTATAATGAGAAACCTCTATTATCACATTGCTAAATCAACTCTGGAATAATGGCAATCTGCTTTCGTCAAACTTGAAGAACTTGTGTGTATATGCGCGTGGTTTTAGGGCTTTGAAGCCATTTCAACCAGGAACTTATATAAATATAAGATGCCTCCATTTCTGGACCATTGAACTACGTATCAACAAATCCTACGTATATCCAAAAGATTAGGAAAAGTTAAATGGTTGTCCGAGTAGAATATCTGTATAAAATATTAATTTATTACCCTATAAAACGAATTCTTATTTTAACTAATTTTAAGTGGTTCGTGCACTTGGTTCTATGTTATAGGCCTGAGGTTCTATAAAGCCTAAAATGAGAAGAAACGCACATACTAGCTGGCACATTTTGTCTTCCATAAGCATAACTATGCTAAACGCGAGGTTTATGAAGTCAAAGATCAACCCTGGAGAATCCATACCAGTACGGAACAGTAAAAGCTGACTATACTAGCTAGATTGGTCATACTTTTCAGAGGGACGCGGGAGCTTGTATATCCAATCAAGAGAAACTTCTGATGATGGTTTTTAAACAGAAGACGCACATATAAAGTTATGAAACCAGTTATCAGTTGAGATGATTAATTCGGCTCTCCTTCTGCGAATCTCCAACATAACAGGACTGCTAATTACTTTTCCAGCAATGTTATAATACCAGCAATTATGAGCATGAAAAAGCAGAACCAAACTGAGAACGAAAGCAATTGAAAGGGGGACCGAGTAAAACCTGCAGCAGCTGCTCCGACAACATCTTGCTTGGAGTTTCTGGTGGTGAGAACCAGTCTGGTTTTGTATTGACCACCGTGAACTGCGTAGAAGTCTGTAAGAGACATGTTAATACAGCTCAACCACACCTTATCGAATCCAACGTTAAGGTTCAGAATGACCCCGACATTCACCAGAATTGTTGTGTTGTTCTGCGCTACGAGCATTTTCATGGGCAGAAAAGCAAAGAAAAGGAACATGAGAAAGGTTTCAGAAGGATTGTTTATCATCTTTGTATGTTATGGTGGAAGTGGGAATCAATGTTTGAAGGTTTATGGGTTGTAACTTATTATGAGCAGAGGACAGGAGACTTACATAGATATATATATATATATAGCAGAGGAGAGGAGACTTCTATCTATACATACATATATATATATTTATACTTGACCAGGTATGGTTAGGCTCTGATTTTGTGGACCTTTGGTGTAAGACGATGAATTTTGCTATACAAGTGGTTGGGGACCGTCTTTCTTGAACGTTTAATATCAGTAAGAAAATGAGCAAAATTACCAGGAAAGTGCATGCTCTCTATCGGGCTGGAGATTACGTACTGATTAGGAGATTAATCAAACGAACAGTTTTGCTAATAACGAACAATTGGAATATTAGATTACCCAATTGGAATATCTTAGTGGCTTATGGCAAGTTTGGTTTTACTTTACGATTGTCGTTTTTTATATGCATCTTCTCTTCTTCAAACATTATTTAATTATTTTGCCAACTTGTAATTGACAAGTGGAAGTATTGATATTTTTTTTCTTTGACTTTCAACGTACAGTTATTATGTCTTAGAATAAGTTTACTGATTTATTTTTATTTAAATAATAAATAGTAAATGAGGTTAAATTTATAGTGCAGAACAAGGATTTAGGTGGTTCACCCACCACGGATAACAATGAGCAAAATAATTAAGTGGAGAAGAGTTACAACAAAAATCCTACTTTTGTGTTTGGTTTCACAAAAGAAAGATAAAATTCTCTCTAAATAAAGTGAAAAAACTTGAGCCGTTATGGTAAAAATTGTTACTCAAATGTTGGCTTTGTGTCTCAGCTCTCTCATGCAAAAATGGCAGATGGAGCACTGCTATTTATACGTGTTCATAGCTGCCAACCTCAAGCTTAGCGTGCAAGGATTTGCAATCGTAGAAACCATTACATGCTTTGAATAGCCAAAGCATGATGAAGGAGAAATAAGAGCCACTAGGCATATTCTTAATGGTTATGGATTTGATATTAGCCATAAAAATATTGAGTTTAGATGTGAATAATCTAAATCACATCCAAATAATCTTCACCTTAGTTCGAAGTTGATGAGCTACTCATCACATATAAAAGTCCAGAAGGGCAATCCGATGTTGTAAACACCAACTAAGTGCAAAGAATGCTTGAACTTAGCGCTAGGCAGTGGATTAGTCAACATATCTATGGTATTCTTAGACGTGTGAAACTTCTTCACAACAATTTTTCCAGCATCTACTTCTTCTTTGATGTTGTGGTATTTGATGCTAATGTACTTAGTCTTGGAATCATACACATCGTTCTTGGTGAGATGAATAACACTTTGGCTATTTGAAAGTACAATGATCGTACCATGTGCAACACCAAGCTCAATAACAAGACTTTGCAACCAAGTAGCCTCTTTCACACCCTACTTAGCTATAATATATTCTACCTCACAAAGCAATAATAGATTGCAGTGATTAAAAGGTGAGCTTTAAGTCAGATAGAGAAAGTTTCTAGTGTGATAAAAGGTGATGGATTTTTCAATGAACAACACTCCGATTACGGTTAACATTTGGAGAGGGCCAACCGGAGCGCCGTCGGAGTATGGAGTCTTACGACCTTGATGGTCATCTGGCTAAGAAGGGGCGGACCCGAAAAAGGTAGGAGGACCCTCCCCCACCTAAGCCCTCCTATATAGTGGGGTCACAGGCGGCCACGTACTGGAGGGCGATGCAGCGAAGCAAGGATGGCAGGAGGAGGACCCAGTGGAGGTAGACGAGGGTGACATTGTGCTGACCGTTGGGGAGCTGGGGGGCAGCCTCAAGCTCTCGCAAGCATTGAAAACGAAGCTTGATCACCAATGGAGTCAGGCGGTGGTGGTCAAGGTGCTGGGTCGACAGGTGGGTTTCACTGTACTGAACACTCGGTTGCGGGCACTATGGGCATTGAGACGGCCAATGAAAATGATTGATCTTGATAACGACTTCTATTTGGTGAAATTCAAGGAAGAGGGCGACTATCTGTGGGTTCTCACCGAGGGGCCATGGGGGATTTTCGGCCATGTGATCGTCGTGCAGCGTTGGAGCCCCGCCTTCCGCCTGTCCCAAGCAGCGATCAACCGAGCGGTGGTTTGGGTGAGGATCCCAAACCTGCCGATTGCAAGGTATCACCTAAAAATTCTCACCGAGCTGGGAAACTTAGTCAGCCAAACTGTCCGTATCGACGAGGACACACTGCAGGCGAACAAAGGGAGGTTTGCAAGAATAGCGGTTGACATAGACCTCACCTGCTCTCTACCACCCAACGTCGACCTTGATGGCAAAACCATGCTCATCACGTACGAAGGCCTTCCCCAGGTATGTTTCACACTCCCAACGGTTGTTCCCGGAAGCCTCCAGTTGCGACTGCTGCTCATTCGCCGGTGGAGACACCTAGCCCAAGCAGGACGGCGAGCGGAGGACCAAGTGGGGAACCTCGTGGGCAGAAGTTGGACGAGGCAAGCAACGGATACGGCCCATGGACTAACGTGCAGAGAAGACGTCAACGAGCTGGGAAAGGATCGGTGGTTGAGGGAGATAGTGTGCAAGGACAGGCCAACTCTAGGGGAGGCTCACGTTACTCTGCCTTGATGACGCATGCTACAGGAAAGGAAGCGACAGACCACCAAGTGGAAATGACTACTCCAGCGCACTCAGTTGGCTTTGGATAGAGGCTTAAGGTGTTCAGTTTTAAGGGAACTGAACAACATAAAAATCCAATAGGGGCAGCACGGCCCAAGGAGAGTGCAGGTAGGTTCAGAGTGGGCCTAAAAGGAAAAGCCCCTATGACCAATACCCCATCTCGAACAGCCCAGGGACCGACTAGCGGACGTTAGGAACTGGAACCTGCCCGCACCATACCCATCCAACTCAAACCAATGAGAGACGAGAGGAATTTAGCAGTTGAAATCCTGACACACACGGAAATGACCTGTGATACCTAGATAGTCACGGCCCAACCCCAGGAAACTGGGGAGGGACTGTGAAGTATGGCCGGGGTGCAGGCGATCGAGGAACAATCCGCTCTCACTAACATCCCTCTAGGGGATCCTCCCGATGCATCAGATCCTCAAGATATCGCTATGGATTCGGCTGGACAAGAGGAGACAGGGGGCCTATGCCCATCTGAGGAAGGACCGCCGACTCGTCCACAGGGCAACCAAGGGAGACGCCCGTTGTGAGCCCTATGGCTCCTCCTCTATAGGGTAACCCTTTCCATTTTCCTTTTATGTCGATCTTAATTTGAAATTGTCAAGGGCCGGGAGGGGCTCAGTTTTAGACCCTCTTGCGCAACTACATTCGCAGCTATCAACCGGGCATTCTAGCTTTGCTGGAACCCAGATTAGTGGGGCGTGAGCTAAGGCTATTATTCTTTCCCTAGGGTATGATTTTTCCTTTTTTGTTGAGGTGGAGGGTTTTTCGGGAGGTATCTGGCTCATGTAGAGGGAAGCTTTTGACATCTCTATCCTTATCACTCATCGGCAATTTATTAATGCGACAGTTCAGTATTGGTCCCAATCCTTTGATCTTACTGTCGTGTACGCCAGCCCGTAGGTGCCTTCCTAGCATAGTCTCTGGACCGCGCTATCGTGGATTGGAGATTCCAATACCAAACCGTGGCTTGTGGGAGGTGATTTTAATGCTAAGCTAACCAGTCGGATAAATGGGGAGGTGCACACTCGACGCAGCTAATTAGTCGTCGTTTTAAAGATTCGGTCCATCAGTGTGGTCGCCACTACTTAAGTTTTATCGGGTCTAAATTTATGTGGCATCTTGGAACAGTTCAAGCTCGCCTCGACCGTATGTTTGGATCTTCTGAATGGGTACAATAGTTTCCTAATACAGTGAATCAGCATCTTCCCTTTCTTGGCTCTGATCACCGGCCTATGTTGTGCCACTTCTCTCATCCTATACCCTGAGCTAATGGAGCATCGCCTTTTCGCTTCCAAAATGCCTGGCTAACCCATTCAGGGTTCCAGGAGGTGGTCGAGGAGTACTGGCACCCGAATGAGGACTCAATGAGTCGTTCCCTTCTCCAATTCTCTTCCCACCTAAGCAGATGGAATAAACAAGTGTTTGGCAATATTTTCCAACATAAAAAGAAATTAGTGGCCTGCCTTGAAGGGATTCAACGGGCCCAGATGGCCGACCCTCAGGACTCTTTGCTAGATTTGGAGGACCAGCTCAGTGCGGATTTATTGCAAGTCCTGTGTGAGGAAGAGATTTATTGGAATCAGAAAGCCAGGTGTGAATGGCTCTCCAAGGGTGACCTCAACAGGAAGTATTATCACACGCTCACCCTGGCCAAATGTAAAAAGTTAAGGATTGAGAGGCACACAGACCCTATAGGAAACTAACTTTCAAATCTGACCCAGATACGTAGTCTCATCACAAATTTTTTTGTTCAGCTTTACACTGGCAAATTCGGCCCTCCCTTGCAATTCCCGATCTCAGGAGCATTCCCACCCCTTTCGGAGATGAACTTTCAGGATCTTAATAGGCCTATTCAGGATACCAAAGTCCGTTGGGCAATTTTCGATATGAATCCTTACAAAACGTCAGGCGTTGATGGGTGTAATGCACTTTTTTACCAGCACCAATGGGGGAAGGTCGGGCTGGCAGTGGTGGCAGTTATGCAGAAAGTTTTCAGGATCGAACAGTGGGAACCAGAATTGAATCACACGCTCCTGGTCCTACTCCCCAAAACCCCGTCCCCGACTCAGGTTTCTCAATTTCGGCCTATTAGCTTATGTAACGTGCTGTATAAGATCATTTCCAAGGTGCTTGTTAATCGGTTGAAAATGCACATGAACCTTTAACCGCAACGAATCAATGCAGTTTCATCCCAGGCAGGCACATCACTGAGAATATCATTATTACGCAGGAGGTGATCCACTCCATGTGGAAGAAGACCGGTAATACTGGATATTTGGCTCTTAAAGTGGACCTCGAAAAGGCCTATGACCGGCTCAGCTGGCCTTTCGTTCATGAGACCCTACTGGACATTGGTTTGCCAGATTCGTTAATATAGGTCATTATAAAGTGTATTACGACCACGACCTTACAAGTTGTCTGGCAAGGCACTACCACTGAGCTGTTCCAACTGTCCCGTGATCTTCGATAGGGTGACCCCATCTCGCCTTATCTCTTCGTCCTTTGCATGGAGCACTTAGGCCATCTCATTTCGGCGGAGGTAGGGAAGGGGGTGTGGAAATCGATCAAGATCGGTCGCACGAAACCCCCTATATCCAATCTTTTCTTCGTAGATGACCTCGTCCTTTTTGCTGAAGCTGAGGATAGTCAAGTGCAGGTTACAAACCTCGGAGATGTTTTGCAGAGCTTCGGGTCAGCAAGTTAGTAAAGCTAAAACTCGGGTTTTCTTCTCTAAGAACGTTTCACGAGGAATTGCGTGACGCCTCAGCCAAGGGCTGCAGGTTATATGCACGGATAATCTGGGCTGGTATCTGGGAGTTCCGTTGCTCCATAAGCTGACTACCAGGCACACCTACCAGCATATCTTGGATATGGCGCAGAAGAAACTTACGGAGTGGAGTGCCAGGATGTTATCCCTCACAGGCCGGGTTACTTTAACCCAGACTGTTCTCTCAGCATTACCAATGTTCATTATGCAAACGATGCATCTCCCCAGGATATTGTGCAATGATATGGAAAAACTCATGTGAGACTTTATATGGGGGTCCTCTACTGATCAACACAAGATGCATTTAGTCAACTGGGACGCTGTGTGTAAGCCAAAAGCGGTAGGAGGGCTAGGGATCAAACGCATTAGGTCCTTAAATGACGCTTTACTAGCTAAATTGGGATGGGGCTTGCTTATTAAACCCACAGCCCTTTAGGTGCAACTCCTTCGAGCCAAGTATAGTATCGAGACTACGCATCTACCTCTCACGCTCGCCAGGTCTGGGGCTTCGTCAGTTTGGAAGGGGATATCAACGTCCTGGACTTGGATCCAGTAAAGGATCAATTGGACAGTGAGCGACAGGTAGCGTGTGCTTTTTTGGATGGATAACTAGTTGGACGATTGAGGACCTCTTATTCATTTAGCATCCTCGCCAGTGCCGGACAATTGAAGGTTGGCTAAAGTGGCGGACCTCCTACTGGATGGTGGCAGATGGAACTAGCAAGCGATACAGCAGTACCTCTAGGCCACATTCTGTTTGGCATTTGCCCTTTTCGGCCTTGTTCTCGAGAATAGGGTTGCGGACAGCTTGCGATGGGACCCTACACCATACGGCGGGTTCACCGTGGCTTCCACTTACGATTTAATCGAGGGGCACCTTACGGGCATCAGGCACCCGATGTGGGGGATTATCTAGAAATGAGCAGGCCCATAACGCATCAGATTATTTTTATGGCTTATTGCTAAACGGAAACTCTTGACCAATCAGTAGCGTGTTGTCCGGCATATTGCCATGGACAGTTGATGTCAGGTCTGTGGGCAGGACAAGACTATCGTCCACTTGTTGCAGGACTGTCCGCGCGTACAAGCTATCTGGCACAAATTTCCCCCAGCGGTGACCGATCCGGGATTCTTTCAGTAGGACGAAGCGTTTTGGCTATCCTCTAACCATACAGACCATACTCAGGTGCACCAGGATGCGTGGTCCACGATCTTTGACATCACTTGCTGGTTCCTTTAAAAATGGCAGAATAGTAGCCTGTTTGAATAGGGATTTGTTTGGCCAGACGCGGGCCACCTACTCATCTTAGATTACGTGCGGTGGATCGCTCGAGCCAGGGTGATGGAAAATTATGTGTTTCCTACGCAGGGTCGGCCAGTGGGCTCCTTCGTAGGATGGGCTAAACCGGACCCAGGATAGGTAAAGGTCAATTATGATGGAGTAGTCCACTCGGCCTCCACAACGTCTTCCGCTGGGGGGCTTATTTGTGATTGGAATGGGGTCTGGCAAGGGGGGTTCCACCAAAACATTGGGAAGGGATCCCCTCTGGCAGCTGAGCTTTGGGGGTTGCTCTCAAACCTCGCACTAGCCTGGGATCGGGGATTTCGCCAAGTGATGGTCGAAACAGACTCACTAGAGGTTATTAATCTGCTTTCTGATCCAGCCATTGTACTGACTGAGGTTTCCATTTTGGTGATAGGAATCCAGTAGTTGCTGCACTAGGAGTGGACGGTTCACATTCAGCATGTTTTTCGGGAAGGGAACCAGTGTGTAGACAGTCTCGCTCGCTCTGCTGGCGGGTTAAGTCCGGGCATACATATCCTTCAGGAGCCCCCTTTTGGAGTCCAGGAGCTTCTTCATAGCGATGCACTAGGCGCAGTGTACCCTGGAGCGTTAATTTAGTTTTGTTTTTCCTCTTGTATAAAAAAATAGATTACAGTGATGCTTTTTAGTTGATAGCAACAGAACACAAGGTAAAGATAAACCAGAGAGAAACACCATTATTAGAGCCCACAAAATTGATAATGTTATTATATGTTGCCTTGCTTAAATGAAAAACCAAGCCCAAATCCATTTCACAACTTTCCAATCATCCTTCCTAAGATTATGCATATAACAACTCACCATATTAACTAGATATGCAAGATCAGGCTTAGTGTAAACTATGACATACATTAGATTGCTAACCACACCAAAATATTGAACGTGTGATATACGTTCAATCTCTTTCTCCGTTTGGGGTAACGTTTATAAGACAATTTGAAATGAGCAGCTAAAGGACTAGAAACAAGTTTTAAATTAATTATATTGAACCTATCGAGAACTTCTTCAATGTAATTCTTTTAAGACAGGTACAATTTACCATCTTAATGGTCTCTATAAATCTCCATACTTAAAATTTTCTTGGCTACAATAAGATCTTTCATCTCAAATTCACTACTAAGTTGAGATTTCAACTTATTGATCAAGGACTCATCCTTGGAAACAATTAACATGTCACTGACATATAACAAAAATTAGACATATGAACCATCTTCAAACCGTCTAATATGAACATAATTATCATAATTACTCTTTGTATAACCTTGCCCAATCATATAGGAACTGAATCTCTTGGTCCACTATTTGGGATCTTATTTAAGGTCGTATAAGGATCTCTTCGAATGATAAACATAATTTTCCTTACTAGGAATAACAAAACCCTTGGGTTGTTTCATATATATCCCTTTTTCTAACTCACCATAGAGAAAAGAAATGTTTGAACATCAAATTACTCCAACTCCAAATAAAAAAAAAAGCCAGAGTACTTAAATGGAGGTGTGACGAACAATAAGGGATGAAACTTCATTCAAGTTAATACCTTCCTTTTGATTACAACCCTCGATAACAAGGTGTGCTTTCTATCTTGCATCTTCAATCCCAAGTATACCAACTTTCCATTTGTAGATCCATTTATAAGTTAATGCATGAAAACCTTTAAGAAGCTCAACCAAGTCCCAAGTTTCATTTTTATAAAGACTCTCGATCTCTTTATTCACAACCATAAGCTACATGAAGAATTAGGACAAGAAATAGCCTTGGAGTAAAAAGAAGTTTCAATACCTTTAGGAATTTCCTGTGCAACTACTAATGTATAGGCAAACATATCATCTTCTTCTTCAGTATGTCTTGTAGGTTTCCTAGTGATGTTATCTATCTATCATACACAAAACTAAGCAAAACTACTGGAACTTTAAAGAATGAAGTTTTGAGAGAGAAAGCACAAGGAAACAGGGGCAAACAGAGTAAGCTACAAGAACTCAACAACACGTTGAGAATTTGTCTGATTTTATTCAATATCAAACTACAAAATGCATGTATGTAATTTCTATGAATTCACAGTATTTATAACACTCAATTTTCTAACTACCATATAACAACTAATCCAATTAACTCTTCTTGAATTTTTTTAACCCGATTCTTTTACGTTGTTTACATGGCATTGCATGACATGATTCTATACTCCTATTTAAATTTTTGAGACATTCTTCCTATATACTCCTCTTTGGATTAGAAATTCAGCTTCTGAATCCCTACCAATTTCCTCAACTTTTTGAATCGTGAAATATTAAATCCTTTTGTAAACAGATTTGCAGCTTAATCATCCGTATGAATATACTTAAGCTTCAGCTCCCCTTCTTGTTGTATATCCCTCAGATAATAATATCTAAGCTTGAAATGCTTAGTTTTACCATGAAAAACTGAATTCATTGAAATCGATATTGCTGCCTGATTATCAATATATATCACCGTAGCCCCTGTCAAATGAACCTGTAAATCCACAAGTAATTTTCTAACCTATATCAACTGTTTTGTTGCTGCCATTGTTGCAACCAATTCAGCTTCAGCTGTTCAGAGTGCCACCAATTCCTGCTTCTTTGAAGTCCATGAGAAACATGCTGAACCCAATGTTAAACAATAGCCAGTAGTACTTTTCATATCTTCTGTTGCTCCACCCCAGTCACTATCTACATAGCATATAAGCTCGCATCTCCCAGTCTTCTCATACACCAAACCATAATCGACCATCCCTTTTAGATACCTCAAAACTCTCTTCACAGCAACTAAATGTTGCTTTCCAAGATCACTCAAATATCTGGAAAGCACACTAACTGAGTACAAAATATCAAGCCTAGTAGCTATAATGTACATTAAGCAACCCACCATACTCCTATAATTCTTCTTGTCCACTTCGTCTCCATCTTCCTTCTTCATCAAATTTTCTTTCGGACAAATTGGAGTTGATACTTGCTTACATTGATCTAACTTAAATCTCTTCAGCACATCACAAATATACTTCTTCTAACTTACAATGATATGTCCTTCATACTGAAGTATCTCCATCCCTAAAAAATACTTCATCATTCCCAAATTAGTCATTTCGAAGGTTCTACAAAATTGATACTTCAAAGACTCTATTTGCTCTTCTGAACTTCCAGTTAGCATCAAATCATCCACATAAATTGAGATTACTACTACATCACTCTGTTGTATCCTTACATACAATGTTGGTTCACCGCAACTTCGCTTGAACTCAATCTTCAGGAGGAAAGCATCAATTCTGGAGTACCAACACCGAAGGGCTTGCTTCAACCCATAAAGGGCTTTGTTTAATTTGTACACCCATTCTTCCCTTCCTTCTATTACGAATCCTTTTGGATGTTGAACATAAATCTTTTCTTGTAAAACACCATTAAGGAAGGTGAATTTTACATCCATTTGATGTACCTTCCATCCTTTCTCATCTGCAAGTGCCAATAAGAGTCTAATTGTTTCAATCCTTGCTATTTGAGCAAATGTTTCTCTAAAATCCACTCCTTCAATTTGTGCATAACCCTTCACAACTAACCTTGCTTTGAGTTTATTGACTGAACCATTTGGATTCAACTTTGTTTTAAACACCCATTTCAACCCAATGGCTCTCTTATCTGAAGGTTTTTCTACTAAAGTCCATGTTTCATTCTTGTTAATCATGGAAATCTCTTCCTTCATAGCTTCAAGCCATTTCGGATTCTGTAAGGCTTCTTAAACTCTAGAAGGCTCCAGCATTGCTTCATTGCTCCTTTCATAGTTTTCTACCAGGCTTCTTGTCCCTTTCACTGGCACATGATCATAATCATCGTCTGACCTTTCTAGAATAAGCTCCTCCTCATAATTCCATCCATTCTGGTCATGCGGTAACTCTGGATTTGCTTCCTCTCCTGGTTCTACCTCTTCCTCATCATCATGATTGCTTGAATTATTTGTAGCTGATGGGATATTCGAAGGCAGTATAACTGTTTGCCTTCCAATCCCATTTTTCTCCTTTTCTTTAGACCAACTCCAGTGCTCATTCTCAAAGAAATGCACATCCCTACTCACTTTTACTTTCTTCTAATCTGGATAGTACAATCTGTACCCTTTACTAACTTCAGAGTACCCCAAGAAGATTGCAGGTTTAGTCTTGCTATCAAGTTTATTTCTTTTGGCTTGAGGAATTAGAGCACAACATAGCGATCCAAATACTTTTAGATTTCTCAGTTTTGGCTTGACACCATGCCACATCTCATACGGTGTCTTATCCTCGAGAGCCCGAGTAGACAACCTATTCAGCAGGAAGCAAGCGGTGGATGAAGCTTCTACCCAAAATTCCTTTGGTAGTTTCTTCTCCTCTAGTATACACCTTGCCATTTCCACCATGATTCTGTTTCTTCTCTCCACAACCCCATTTTGCTGTGGAGTGTAGGGCATGGTAGGTTGATGCTTGATTCCTGCAGTTTTACAAGTTAATTCAAAATCATTAGAAGTAAATTCTGAGCCATTGTCTATTCTTATAAACTTAATGCTCAGTCCTGACTGGTTCTCTATAAAAGCTTTAAACTCCCAAAATACTCTTGTAACTTCTCCCTTGCTTTTAAGATAGTATATCTATGAGAACCTTGAGTAATCGTCTATAATCAGCAAGAAGTATATACTTCCATTCAGAGATGCTACAAGCATAGGTCCGCACATGTCCATATGTAATAGCTGAAGTTTTTCCTTATCCCTCCATTTCGACTTCAAGAAAGGTGTATGTGTTTGCTTACCCATCATGCAAACCTTACATGTAGCGTTATTATATGGAATTGATGATAAGTCTTCGACCATGCTTTTCTTTTTCATTGCTTCCAACCCCTTCATATGATAGTGCCCAAGTCTTCGATGCCAAAGATCCAGCTCGATGATGTCACCCACTAGTGCCTCCTATTGCAACTCTTCATGTCTCATGGAGAAACTCTTGTTCTTCATACGGGTGCTCAGAATCTCTTGACCAGCATTATCAAAAACTTTGCAAACATTGGATTCAAAATGAACAGACATACCTCTTTCAATCAACTGGGCTACACTCAAGAGATTATGCTGTATCTTGGGCACATAAAGAACATTTGATATGATCTTGACACCTTTCTTGGTTACAATTTCCACTTCACCTTTCCCTTCCACTCGGATGCAATTTCCATTTCCAAGCTTCACATTTGCCTTCACATCTTTATCCAATGACTTGAATAATTTTGGATTTGGAGATATGTGACTCGTGTATCCACTATCAATCAGCCAATTGGATGGATAAACTTTAACAAGATCTTCAGTCACTACAAAAAGCTGCTCTTTTGCTTCTTCAAGGACTTGCACGTTGGCTGCCGCTTCAAATTGCGTCCATGTGCCCTTTCTGATGACACCTTCTACATTCAACGTCTGGCCTCTTCCAGTACCTGAAAGCAAGATCATTCGAACTTACCACAATAAGGAAAAGGATTATGCTTATTCACCTTGTCTCCTCCTGCATTCTTGCCAACATATTTCTGACGTGTTTGAGAGCTTTAAGCACTTGACCCTCGTTTAGTTTTTTTTCTTCTTCTTGAACTTTTCTTGAGTTTTAGTCTTAGCAAAGACTTGATACGCTCCTTCAGCCACTGTATTCTTTCTCATCAAATACCTCTGCTATTGAGCCTGCAAAGCACTCACGACTTTTGCAAGCTTTGTTTGCCCAATATCTTTTGAATTCTCAAGAGAGATGATTGTGGTTTCATACTTCTCAGGAACAGACACAAACAACTTTTGCACTAATCTCTAATCTTTGAACTCGGCTCTTAAGAGTTTGATTTCATCTACAAGTTGAATTAATCTCTCACAATAAGTCTGGATTAATTCATCTTCCTTCATTTGCATTCTGTCAAATTCTCTCAACAGATTCAGAACTTTCATATTTTTCACCTTCCCGTCACCCTCATATTCGCTCTTTAAGAAATTCCAAATCTCCTTCGCAGAGCCAAGTCCTATTATTCTAGTGAAAATTGAGGGCGCAACAGACTGTTATAGGCAAGATTTAGCTAAGGCCTTCTTTGTCACCCTCTCCCTTAACTAGTTTAGTTGAGTAATCGGAGCATCTTCAGCTGGAACCTCAACCGCATAGTCTTCATCAATAGGTTCCCACAGATCCTGTCCTTGCAGGTATGCTTCCATCTTGATTTCCCAGATTTGATATCCTTCTCCATTGAAGATCGCAGGTTGCAGACTCTGAGTTGAGCTCTCAGCCATCTCTGAGTACTCCTCTCTCGTAGTCATGCCTTACACGGGAAAGAGATAATCTTTCAAGCCAAGATCCTTGCCTACACCCTCACAGATCCTTTAAGAATCTAGCTCTGATACCACTTTGATGTTATCTACCTATCATACACGAAACTAAGCATAAAACTAATGGAACTTTAATGAACGAAGTTTTGAGAGAGAAAGCACAAGGAAACAGGGGCAAATACTACAAGAACTCAACAACACATTGAGATTTCATCTGATTTTATTCAATATCAAAGTACAAAATGCATGTATGTAATTTCTGTGAATTCACAGTATTTATAACACTCAATTTTCTAACTACCATCTAACAACTAATCCAACTAACTCTTCTTGAATTTCTTTAACCCGATTCTTTTACGTCGTTTGCATGGCGCTACATGACGTGATTCTATACTCCTATTTGAATTCCTGAGACATTCTTCCTATACCTAGCTCCTCTTCTTGATGTATCACGGGCAATTTAATAATCGTCACGTTATGGCTTCACGGGACTAATGGTACCATGATCATGTTTATCACTATGAGTATCATTGCTAGACTATCAAAGTGGGGAAGAGGTGGGATTCATATTAGGAGCTTTTGTTCTCACTTCCAATTCCACTTTTTTACTGACACCTTGCTAATCACCTATACCAGAAGAATATTTCCAAGAAGATAACGCTGCATTTTCATTAAAAGTAACATATCTACTAATAATAATCTTCCAAGAATTAGGACACCATATATGATATCCCTTAGATTCAAAAGCATAGCTAAGGAAAATGAATTTAACAACCCTAGGGGCTAACTTTCCATCATTAATACGGGCATAAATAGGACATCGAAATACTTTAAGAATAGAGTAGTCAACAAGATTACTCGACCAAACTTCTTGTGGGATTTTGAAGTTGATGGAGGAGTGAGGAGATAAATTGAAAAGATAAAAAGTTGTAAAAGTATTTTCAAATTAATAATCACGATGATGCCACAGTCCAACATTTAAGAGCTTACATTGTTCCTTCTCAATTAGAGTTCTATTTATACATTTTGCAACCCCATTCTGCTGGGGCTTCTTAACTAGTGTCTTGTGTCTAGAAATGGCAGACTGTGTGCAAAACTCAGTGAAATCTATCTCACAAAATTATAAACCATTATCAATTCTAAGCTTTTTAATATTTTTGCTAATCTAGTGCTCAAAAAATGCTTTCCACTTATTAAGTTAGGAAAATTTTCATTTTTGTGACTAAGAAAATAAACCCAAACTTTGTGCACGAAGTCATTGGTGAGGGTCATCATATAATAGTGTCCTTCATGAGTTTAAACCTTAGAAGGTTCCCAAAGATCATAATGAATAAAATTGAGGATACCTTTAATACGGTGCATTGTTGTAGAGAAACTTACTTATGTTTCTTAAAGACACATTATTCATAAAACTCCAATTTACCTTTACCTTTCTCACCAAGGAAACCCCTCTTGCTCAAAAGTTCATAACTTTCTCACTCGTGTGACCCGAGCGCAAGGGAGTGTTATCATCATCAAATAAGGATGTAGAAGCAATTGTTGAATCTGTCATAACAAAACCTTGCAAGATATACAAACTACCATGTCCAATAGCCTTCATAAAAGTAAGAGCATCTTTAGAAACTTTTAGACACCTTCAACACTTTCAGCTTAAAACTTGCACCTTAAAAACCCAAGAGTGCCTAAAGAAAATAGGTTACGTTTTGAATCAGGAATATGACGAACTTTCATGAATTTCCAGATATAACCATCTTCGATCTTAATTGGGAATTTACCAATTCCTGTAACTTTGCATTGGGTATTATTACATATATAAAAAAAAATACCAGGCTCATATGTAGTAAACCAATTATTGTGGGGAGACATATGATTGTTATATCGGGAATCTAAAACCTATTCAATCTTATCCCTCTTTATGGTAGAGGTAGCTAATAAAACGTTACAATCACAATTTATGTCAATTACACCTGCTTTAGAGGGTTTTTGAGATTGTTTCTTCTTTTCTTCTCTCTCCTTTTATTTTTCAGTTTATAAAAATAATCAATTTTTTGTGCCCAAAATTTTGACAATAACGATAAATATTGTTAGATTGACGTCCCTAAAATTTATGTATGGATTTATTTCTACTGTAGGTAACATACCTCTAATAAACAAGCTTTCACCTTTGTCATCAACATGCATTTCATGATCAAATTTTTCTTTGGACAATCAATTCGATTTGAAATCCTTAAAAAGACAATATATCATTATTGCTATATAACATAATTTCCTTGAAATGATTAAAGGTAGATGGTATGTATAGATACAATCAACAACACAACCTTATCCTTATCATCAATTTTAACTTCTAAATTATTCAGATCAATAATAATATAATTAAAATCATTAAGACAAGATTGTATTGCAGTACCTTTTGACCACACAGAGTGTGTATAAGTAGTCTTTAAAATGGAATTCATTAGCTAGACTTTTGATTATATGGAAATACTAAAATTTCAACCATAAGCCTGTTGGTTTATGCCCTTGCAGCCAATTTTTTATTATACTTTTAATTGTATAAAATTTGTTTTATTCAATAAAAGGCATTCTTTATCTTTGTGCATTTTAATTATTTAATTATTAATCATAAAGATAAAATCCCTGGAATAATT
>JANSVA010000003.1:35311311-35333527 GCA_025504915.1 Erythroxylum reticulatum | reverse complement strand
GTTAGAGTCACCAATTTTACCAATTCATATGACTTTTCCTTGTTTTTATAGGCAAAGACAACATTACCTCCATCTTTCCTTTCAATATGGTTGAAATGTAATATTTCACCTATCGTGTGTCTCGAACAGTCGTTGTCAACTATCCATTGATTTTTTCTCCTCTCCGTTTTGAAGCATATTTGCATAATGTATTATCTTATTTTAGGTATCCAAATTTTTCTGAGTACTTTTGCGTTAATAGTTTGATCTTTCAATCTCCATACATATTTTTGAGATAGTTTCTTCATTTTCCAAAAGTAACATAAGTGACTAATATGACCATGTCTACTACAATAATCGAACAAAACCAATGAATGATAATTACTATGATTTTTTTCCATTTGTCAGGTTCCTGTTGTTTTGGCTATAGCTACTACTGGATTTAACAAAAAATTCTTATAAGGCCTAATATTGTTGTTTTCATTATATCCTATTCCAGCCTTATCAAAAACACATTTACCACTCCTAAGTAATGCATCAAGATTGTTCCTACCATTAACAAAATTGGCAAGATCTTTGTCTAGAGAAACAACTTTTTCTTTTAAATGTTTTACATTAATAGAATCATTTTCAAGCAATACATTCTCTAATTAACTTACCTTTTGGTCCAGGAATTCCTTTTTCAAATACTTTTTGCTTTTTGCCATTTTCAAGAGACATAATTCTAGATAACAAATTATTATTCTCAGATTCTAGTGATTTTATCTTACTCGTCAAGGATGCATCATTATTTTTGCACTTTTTAACCTTTTTGTAATAATGTAATGTCAGTATATTGATTATAAAGTTCATGATATGCATCTCTTAATTCATCAATTTCAATATCGAAGTCAGAATAATATACCTCATCATCTCCTGATTTGGTCAAAATGCAAATGTTGTTGACTTCTTCAGGCTCTTCTTCTTCAAATCTTTCAAAGTCCTCATCTGACCAAGCTGTAGTCATAGCTTGCTTTTTGGGTTTTCTAGTTTTTGATTTGTCCTTTTAAAGAAGAGAATATTATAGTCTTGTGTGTCCAGGTTTCTTGTAGTGATAGCATATGATTTGATTATTTTGTGTATTGCTATTACCACTGCTCCTTTTTTATAGGAACATGTTATTTCTAGTTTTCTTATTTCCTTCTCTTTTCTTCATAAGCTTCTTTTTGTAGAATTGGGCATATTTTTTGACGTTGAATTCGTCATCTCCATCTAGTTGCAATTTAGTGTCACTTTCATCTCCATTTGATTCATCAACTACTTTTAGTGTCATTCCTCTTTTGTATAAGGATCCTTCATCCCGCCTAAGTTTGACTTCATGGATCATTAAGTTTCCCCTTAACCACTCGAGTTAGATAGTGTTGAGATCCTTTGCAGTCTCTAGAGCTATCATATTAGGCCTCCATTCCTTTGGCAATGACATTAGAGTCTTTGTTACTAGCTCATCATTAGAATATATCTTTCTCAAGATCTCTAAGAATGTGATGACATTTTTGAAACGTCCAAAAAATTCATCTATAGTTTCTCCTTATTTCATGTAAATAGTTTCATATTGATGCACTAAAATACTTATTCTATGTTTCTTTCCCTTGTTCATTCCTTCAAAGGTGACTTGTAGTTTGTCCCACATTTCCTTTATTATAAAACAGTAAAATATCTTTTCGTACTCTTCCGAAGATAGTGCACAGATCAGATAATGTCTTGCTTTTGCATTCGACTATGGGTTTCTTCTATCAACATCGGTCGACTCTTCTACATCATCAGTAGTAGGAGGTGTGGCTCAAACTTTGATAACTTGCCAGATTCAATATCTATAAATTGAAGATAAATATTCATTCTCTCTTTCCTGTAGGAGTAATTGTTTCCACTAAAATAAGGAGGCTTTGAGACAAATTATCCTTCAAAACTTCTCAAATTGTTTGTTATGATCTATCACGTGCTGTAAAACATAATAAATGTAAAACCTCGCTCTAGTACCAAATGATAAAAGAAACATATGTACGAAGGGGGTGAATTGTGTGTAAAACAAATTCTGCAAGGTACTTTAGAAAAGATAATATCCTTCTAAACAAAATAAGTCTATAAATGGAAAGGTCCCACCAACTTTCGAAAAGATGTTAACATTGAAAACAAAAGAATCCTATTAATTGATAGGAGCCTGCTAGTAATAAAAAAACGAAAGGAGCCTGTTAATTTATAGGAGCCTATTAACACTCAAAAATGAAAGGAGCTTTTTAATCAATAGGAGCCTGTTAATGCTCAAATAGCGAAAAGAACCTCTTATGATATAAAAACAGAAGGAGCCTATTATAAAACCAAAGGAACCTCTTAAGAACACAAACTCATAATGAAAATTTTAAAAGTTAGGAAGAGAAAAAGAATAACACAGTCGATTTATATTGGTTCGGCTTATAACAAAACCTAAGTCTAGGCCCTAAGTATTTAACTTGAGTATTAGTTCACTATAAATCCAAGTAGTAAATTTTCACAAACCTCTCCAAGCTCATAAGTATATATTTTTTTAAGATTCTTCAACCTTCCACATTCGTAATATTTAGCAAAGCTCTGCAATCTCTCAACAAGAAATATATAAAGGATTTAACAGTCTCTTTCAATAGAGTGATTTCACTTTCTAAAGCATAAAGAATTTTATATGACTTTCAAGAATATTGATGATGCTAAGGTATTTTGCAAGTCTGTTGTATATCGCAAATGCAGTGGCTCTTCCTTAAGTAGATATTTTCTTCAACTAGTCGTTGCCTAATCTACGATAACAAATCTGTTGAAATCTTCAATATTCAAACATTAAGATGAACGTTCTTTCACGACTGCCCGAGCTAATTATTCGAATTAGTAAGATCCTTTTGGATGACATGGAACCACCATAAAAAAGGTTTCTGTAAGAAATGAAATAATTATAATATGATTTGATTTCATTTTAAGAATTATACTATTACCTATATAAGGAATAAATCTATTTTAAATTTTAAAATATTATAAAGTTATCATCAAAATTGTCAAGTATAACCCTTCCAGAGCTTCTATTTACTCAACAGCTCTTACTGTAACAGAAAAGACTTGCACCGGTTATTCCACAAAAAGAGGAACTTTAATTAGCCCTCGGGCTGTGAACCATTGTCACTCGTTACGTAACGAAGTTCGGTATCCATATGTTAGCCAAGATCGAGCTAACAAAGGTATTGATTTTGACAAATGTTTACTTTTGTATAATTTAACAAATCCAATTCTTTTTCTTATGTTTTTGGATCAATTTACGTGGTCTGCCATGTTAGTATCACTAGCATTTGGCGTTAATGAATGAAATATTGAGACTACTTAACACAAAAAGAAATTTATATATTTGATCGATTTCTTAAAATTTTGTATTAATATTAAAATTTTGAGTAAATTCAAGAAATAACTGAACTTAAAAAATAATTTTAGTTTCTTTTGTTTAATAATTACAGATTTAGGTAACCACCTTAAAGCCAACAGTTGTTCCTAATTTATAAGAGCTAGTGAACTCATATTCAAATATACAAGTTTAACTTATTCATTATGGTTTACCTTTGACAAAATCAAAGTAAGTTTGCCACTTTGTGTTGACAATATTTAGCGTCAAGAATACTTCCAACCCACGATTTATTTTCCCACGTATTTTTATTTTGTATGTAAATTGAAGGAAAGATCGATGTTTACAATAAATTCTTTATTTAATATTAGTTTGTCAAATAGTGGGATAAGATTATGTTAATAACTTCACCTAATCAAAACACTATTTATCCTTTCAAAGAAGCGATAAGAAAGAAACTTTAGAGGTCTCTGGTTCGGTCTTCGGGTCATAAGTCATATCGCTGTAATTAAAGAACACGAGAAAAAAAGTAGTAGGGTGTGATGTAATCAGAATCCGTTCGTGTCTTCTTGGACTTGACCCATTCATTATAATTTTTTTGCTAGTGAATGCAGCGTGTTAAATATTTGGTGGCTGTGTTGAGCAATTCTTTGGGGTTCAAGATACAAGCGAAAATTAATCTAGGCATAATAATATTTTAAAGGTGCTACCAACAGTTTAGAACTATCCAAAACATCTCGTAGATTAAAAAAACAAAAGTATTAAAGAGAATTTTGAGACTTTTTTTCATACCTATAATTTGAGTAGGTAGGTCAGGTCGGTTTTGGGTCCCATATAAGTCTCAATCATTTGTTAATAAATGTAACATATGGTCTGAGTCATATAAGTGGCCTTGAGAATGTCATAACCATATTATGGTTAAATGTTTCCCAAAGGCATGTACAGCTTTTTGATTGCCTAATCCTTCGTTTCTTGTTTTAATTTCGATGTCCAAATTTGGACAACAATTATAATCATCAAAGGACAACTTTTTGGAAAGCTAATAACCAACTTGAGGGGGCTATTAGATATATAATGACTCGAATAGTTGCTGGTACTGTTAGAAATAGTTAAAGGATCGTTAGTAGTTAGTTAATAATTAAAAATTGAAATTTTTGATATAAATAAACTCATGTAGAGCATTTTTTGGTTAGTGAAAAATTCTCTTTTTTTGGTTATTATAATGGCACATTCTTGAAGCATCTCAAAATAAATTGATGAATGTACTTTTATTTGAATGACAAATACGAAATGACGTTGAATTTATGGTGAAAAAACTGGGATGAGATTTAAATGACAAATACAAGATGAAGTTGAATTTCAATGACATTCTTAAGATGATAGTTTCAAGAAAAATAAATGTTAATTATTAAAAACCTGAGATGGTGTGTTCATGTTAATATTTACGAGCGTACGGTTTAACCATTATTTAAATTAAAGTCCCTTTGAAAAAGATGGACTTTAAACGGGTTAAAATCCATTGGCATCTATAATTAATAAAAGATAAAAATTTTTTGTTCAATAAATGCAGTGAACTTGAAGTTTAAATAATAACATTTGAGCCAACAATTGTTCCTTATCTATAGGAGCCCGATTATTGTTAGTGAAAGAAGTTAAGAAAGGTGTACGTTGTTTTTTATTATTTTCGTGAAAAGCTCATAAGCATTAATATATAATTGAAAATACAATCAAAAGAAGATCTACAGTCATTATAATACAGTTAATAATCTTATCTAATATTGTCTGGAAATTTTGAATTGTTGACATACATATATTAATTAATAATCTTATCTAATATCGTCCGGAAAATTTGAATTGTTGAGCGCTATCAACTCCCTTCAAGCTTATAATGAGTTGCAATCCTGAGCTGTGACGTAAAGGTTGTAATGCTAAAGAAGATAAAAGCTTAGTTATAATATCAGCAATTTGTAGAGTAGATGAAATGTGTTTGATGAAAAGTCCTTTGTGTGATGAAGAATCCTTTGTTAGCCACCAAGTTATGAACAAAATAGATGTCAATTTCAATATGCATAGCACGAGTATGAGTGATTGGATTAAAAGCAAGGAATGTAGCACCATATTATCACTCCAAAGGGTAGGTGTATTATGAGATAAAACAATGTCTTTCAAATCCCACATAGTTCTGCTGCAGCGAGAGCAATACTTTGATATTTAGCTTCAGTTTTAATGTTAGTGGAGAATAATTTTTCATTTGTCGCTTTAAAAGTTTGAAAAATATGCAGAGCGTGAGATTTGTAAGCAAGAGGAAATATTCAGGTATATCAACTAAAGTCAACAATAAAAATAATAAAATAACAATAACAAAAAAAAAAGAAATAAGATGGGTAACGTCTTAAAATATTACAATAAATAATTTGTAACAGTGTGGTAGAATGACAAGAAGAGTGTGAAAAACGAAGAACACTTTTTCTTTGAAAACAAGAAGTACAAAGAGCTATGTCATTTAAACTAACACCTAAAAGCCTAGATAACTTAGAAAGTGTAGATCTAAGTGGGTGAAAAAATGTTGATGTCAAAGAATTAGTAAAGCTAGAGTGACTGTGTAAGCAAAAAGATTTTAGAAATGCAGTGGAATCTTTATTAGATAGAGATTATTGTGGATGGAACCCATGAGAAGTGGTATCTTGGTTTGAAGATCCTTCACAACATAACCAAAAGGGTTAAATTCAATGAGACATGAATTATCGGTAATAAATTTAGCAATAGATAAAAGAATAATAGTGAGATGTGAAACTACTAAAACATTACGAAGGTAAAGTGAACAAATTTATGTAGGGAACGTAACAAGACCTATAGAGCAAATTGAAAAAGTTTGACCATTACCAACAATTACTTGGTTTGAACCATCAGTAAGGAGCCCATTCTAGATGAACATAACTATGTCATCATCCTAGATGTTATCTCCAATGGCCACGAGTTCCTCTATTATGGTGGAGACTATTTCAAAAAATAGAAATAGAGGAGACGCCTTTCTTAAGCTTGTGGAGTTTGGGACGAAGTAAAAACTACTGTAGGATATGGTGTTCAAGCATAATCCAAAGCTCACGAGTTGTATCTCATTCGAGGGCTAGATGAATGATGGAGTTGGAGAGTGACGTCGTAAGGAAACAATACATAAGGCTATCAAACTTTTGCCACTTGACATGTTTTGGAGATGTGTTATCAATGTGGGATTGTCTAGCGAGGAGAGAAGGGTGTCGTTAATGTATTCGAGAAGATCAAAAGTTGTAAAATTAACTTGAACTTGGTTTCGCCTAACCAGGTAATTAGTCATATCAAAAGGTGTTGTAAGGAAATTCGTCAATTGATTGAATGGTAAAATTGAGTTTGCATGTTCTACCATTTCTGTTGTTGTGAAGATGTTGTGTATTGATAATGGATCTTAGGTTTTTGGATTGATGTAGCAAGGTTGTGACAAATATATGAGTTGGTTTATGTGGGTTTGTTAAGTTGTTCTAAATTTGTTTATGTGTAGATTGGTGTAGTGTGGTTTGATAGAGCAAAAAAAATGGCTAGATGTTGAAAGAATTAGGAATAGGCTCTAATACCATGAAAGAAGTTATGAAAGGTGTATGTTATTTTTCATTATTTTAGTGAAAAGCTCGTAAGCCTTTATACACAACTGAAAACACAATAAGAAAGATTTTTAGTGATTATAACACAGTTAATAATCTTATCTAATCTTATATGAAAAGATTAAATTGTTGAGATGCATATATCATATGTTATCGGATAGATTGGAACTTTCAACTATTCTCATGTAATTGGTTACTAGTGTTACAAAAGCTAGGAGAAGAATTGAGAATGTAGACAAGAGGGAGAGAGAAGTGTATTGTATATTGAGGTGTGTTTATAAAATGTACATAAGTGAGGTATTTATACATGAGTATAGGTACTAATAAGGAAATCTAGCAACATATTAGGCTAAATCTAAGCTAATTACAATCAAATCACATCACTAAATCTAAGCTAAATACAATCAAATCATATCCTTACAATTAAAAATAAGATTACATTAACACTCACTTAAACTCAAGGTGGTACAGTAGAGGCCAACTGGAAAAAAGATCCTGAAGTTTGCCAGGTAAGTGTGTCTTGGTAAAGATATCAGCTGTTTGATGGAAAGAGGAGATAGATGCAAGATGTATAGTGCCTTGTGCAACATGATGACGTACAAAATGACAATCAATTTCAATATGTTTGGTATGCTAATAGAAAATATCATTATGTGCAATTTGAATTGCACTACAATTGTCACAATGGAGAATATTAGCAGAAGATGAAGTGACACCCATGTGTTTTAGCAATCAACGGAGCCACAATAGTTCTACAGTGGCATCAACAAGAGCACAATATTTAGACTCGGTGCTAGAACGCGCAACAACTGTTTGTTTCTTGCTTCACCATGAAATAAGAGAATTTCCCAAGAAAAAACAATATTAAGTGGTGCAATGTTGATCAGTGGGATTGCTAACCCAATCGGAATCAGAGTAGCCAGACAAAATAAGAGAAGAATGTGCAGAGAAATGAAGGCCATGAAATAGTATGGCTTTGACATATCGAAGAATTTGAAGGACAGTAGAGAAATAAGAGGATCAAGGGGTAGTTATGAATTGAATAACTAAATGCACAGCATATGCTAGATCAGGTCTAAACCAAGCTACCGATAAGTTGCCAATACAAAGTGGGATCATCAAGCAACATACCTTCAGATGTTGTCAATTTGACATTATGCTCCAAAGTTATCAATGATTCCAGCTCGAGATATGAGATCAAACGCATATTTTGCTTGCGAAAGGTATAACCATCAAAAGTAAATGAAACTTCAAGACCCAAAAAATAACCAAAAGGACTAAGGTCATCTCGAAGTGGTGGCCAAGATATCCTTGTAACTCTATAATACAAGTAGTATCATCCCCAGTAATGACCACATTGTCCATATAAAGAAGAAGAATGACAATTCCTTGATCAGTGTGACAAATGAACATAGTAGAATCGTGAGGACTTGAATGAAAGCCAAATTGGATAATGGTGGAACTGAACTTTGCAAACCAAGCCCGTGGTGCTTGTTTTATCCCATACAAGGCTTTTCATAGCTTACAAACCTTATGTGCAGGACGAGAGTAATCAAGTGGAGACAACATATAAAGTTCCAGGTCCCCATTAAGAAAGGCATTTTTCACATCCAATTGAAGAACCTTCCAAATTCTAATAGTGGAAATAGCTAAAAGACTGCATACATAAGTGATACGAGCAACTGAGGCAAAGGTTTCTTTATAATCTATCCCATACTCTTGAGTGTAGCCTTTAGCCACTGGACGAGCCTTATACCGCTCAATAGAACCATCTAAATGAGTTTTGATTTTATAAATCTATTTACATCCAATTGCAGTTTTGCCTAAAGGAAGATTAACTAAATCCTAAGTATGAGTTTTCTCAAGAGCCTGGAGTTTTAAATTCATAGCTTGTTACCAATAAGGGTTAGAGCTAGCTTCTCGATAAGAGTTAGGTTCATGCAAATTGACAATAGCAGAAAAATAATGATAATCTTGTAGATGAGAAAGGGTCTTTCTTACCTGGGAAGATTGTCGAAGCTGAATAGCGAAAGTTAGTATAGTTTCAATAGGTGGAGCAGACTCTACAGATGCAAAATCAGAAGGCGGAGGATGATCAAACGCATGGGATAAATCTGTTTCAGAGCTTGGAAATAGTGCTATAGAGTTGTCAGTAAAGAATTTAGAAGGATTGATATGAGATGAATGAAATGTGGATAAAGAGGAAAATGGGGTGTCTTTCCAAAAGTTAACATGTCTTGAAATACAAATTTTATTAAAGATCAGGTCCCAACAACGATAACCTTTATGTTATATCCCATACCCAAGGAAGCAACAGAGATGAGCATGGGGTTCTAGTTTATTATGCTCATGAGGTTGTAGAAGAAAAAAAACCTAACACACCCAAAAGGTTTAAGAAGATGGTAATTAGGAGGCTTACCGAAAAGTTGTTCATAAAGGGAAAGTTATCAAGATGGAGGTGGGAGTGCAACTGATATTATACACAGTAGTTAAAGTAGCTTCTCCCTAAAGTTTTTCAAGACAAGAGGCAGATAGAAGAAGGGCATGGAAAGAATCAAGGATGTGGCAGTGTTTTCGTTCAACTTTACCATTTTGTTAAGATGCACCAGGATAAGAATGTTGAACCATGGTACCTTGTTGGTCCATGAAAGCAAGGAGTACAGAAGATTCTTTATATTCTATTGCATTATCTATTCTGAGAGTTTTGATGGTATAGGAAAACAGGGTTTTGACTATGTTAGCAAACTTAATGTATATCTGTGGTAGTTCAGATCTATGTTTCAAAAAATAAATCCAGGTATATCAAGAAAAATAATCAATAAAGATCAGATAATATTGATAATCACTCATAACTAAAAATAGGCAAAGATCCCCAAATATCAGTATAAATAAGATCAAAAGGAGAATGTGAAAAGGATGTACTATTATTAAAGGAAAGAGCATGTTGTTTAGCTAGTTGACATTGAAAATACTGAAAAGACTCATTTTTAGTTGAACTTAACAATCCTCGAGAAACTAAAGGACAAAGTTTGCTAGGAAAAGCATGCCCTAAACAAAGATGCCACTGGTAAAGAGAGGAGTTGGAGATGTTCACAACTAAGACTAGTTTAAGAAGTTGAAGAGAGATTAGTTCAAACAATCTTCTAACCTTCTTCCCCGTCCTAAGAGTTTGCCCCGTCTGCAAATCTTGTACTTGACAAACAAAAGGAGAAAAAATAACATGGAACTTAAGGTCACACAATTGTCCGATAGAAATAAGATTAAAGGCTAAAGTAGGGGCATAATAGGTGTCAGGGAGACTAAGATTAGAACTAGATCCATGACCAATGTGAGAAATATGCATTATAGTATCAAAGAGACTAAACAAGTGTTTTAGAAGAAAAGACAGAAGAGTTAGAGGTCATATGGTTATGACAAGTAGAATCAAAAAGCCAAGAAGAAGTACTTGGAGTGACAGAGAGTGTAGTAGGAGAAGAATTGGCAGATATAACATGTTAAAGTAAGGACTTAAGATCGCTCATGGTAAAACTGGTAAGACCTCAAAAGCAACAACAGCTACAGATGAAGATCCAAGCTGAGAGACAATGCCTTTGGTATTAGAAGAATCTTCCTTAGGTTTTGGAGGTTGTACATGATGGTTGCTAAAAATGTGTCCAGTCTTATGACAGTAACGACATTCAATCACAGGACAGGTAGAAAAATAATGTCCAGATTGTCGAGATTTTTTACAGAAGGGAAGACCTGACTTTTAAGATAAGAGGCAAGCAACATTAAGAGCAACATCAAATTGAGAGGATTTGTCTAGGCCAAGACGAGTCTCCTCAAAGATAATTTCTTTTATTGCTTCATTTAGAGTAGGCAATGGAGTGCAATGCAGTAAGGAGGAATGGACAAACTCATATGTAGGACCTAGATCAATTGAAGATGTTCTGCACTGATCTTAGCTTGAGTGATCTGATTCCAAATTGGTTGAATTTGGCCTAGGAAGGCATTAACTGACTGGCTAGGAGCTTACTTCAAAAAATGAAGAGTATTTCACAATTGATAATAATGAGCAAGACTAAAAGTTCTGAAACGAGTTGCTAAGAAATCCTAAACCTCTTTTGTTGTATCAAAAGTTTCACACTAGACATAGATGTTAGGAATGGAGGTGTTGTAAAACCAGTTGATAATTTGATGGTTTTTGACATCCCAATCTTTAAGACGTTCAGCAAATTTGGCGTCTCTTTCTTCTGTACTTTGTTTAGGTTGAACAATGTCACCAGTAACAATACGCCAGAGTTTATGTCCAGCCAAGAAGTGTTTCATATCCTAGACCCATAAATTATAGTTGCTACCATCTAAATTGTTGAGATTGGTTGGGAAATATCCAATTTTTCCATTTTCAAAGCAAAAGTAGGCTAAATAGAGAGCAAAATCAGATTTAGGAGGTCAAAATTAGGCAGAAGAAGTGCTTATAGAAAAAGTCAATGGTCAACATGACAGAATATGATCAAAGTCAACAAATAAAGATGACACGAAAGTCAACGGTCAAGGTTAATGGTCAACATTAACGTGGAAGGAAACCAATGCTAACGTGGAAGCTTATTGCTAATGTGGCAGGTCAAAACTTATGTATTAGGTCAAATGGCAGCTTACTGGATGCTAACATAGCCAAAGGTAGTGAAGTGGAGAAATCAACAGAGTGGAAAAGATTTTGGAAGGATTAAAGACCAGAAAAAAGTTTTAAACATAAGCTTGTGACAACATTTTATAAAAGCTATGAGAAGAATTAAGAATCTAGACAAGATGAAGAGAGAAGTGTATTGTATATTGAGGTGTATTTGTAAAGTGTTCATGAGTGAGGTATTTATATACCAGTCATAGGTACTAATAAGAAAATCTAACAACAAATTAGGCTATATCTAAGCTAATTACAATCAAATCATCTCACTAAATCTAGGCCAAATACAATCAAATAATATAACTACAATTAAGGATAAGATTACGTTAACAACAGGTTTTAGAAGTTACAAGAATCCGTAATCGAATCGAAAGAATAGAAAAAAGGAAAAAGAAAGATACGAATGTGCCAAGAGATTTGGTAATATCAAAGGTACCGACGTACCGTCATCTAATGAGACACTTCAAGTCTTTTTCCTTTCTACTTTCCTCAGGACCAATTTAAGCAAATACAGGTATCATAAAATTTACTAAACTAATTATATTAATCAAATGAACATCATTATAAGGTCATCAACTTCTATGTCAAGTTTAAGGCTATGGACGTCTCTGTATGGTGTCATCAGAGTTCAATCTTGCATTATTTCAATAACTCTTGGTCTTTCATGATTTTGAATGGCGACTTCAATATTAGATGATGTCTCTTGAAGTGGTTGATGATCATTTGAATTCCGATCGCCGTTCTCTGAAGAAACTCTATCCTGCTCACCAGGAAATTCTGTTCGGACAGAATATGCCGATGGACTTGGTTCACCAACTACAGGCTCATTTTGAATTTTTGAATCATTCACTTCATTCCTTCTCATAGTATGTGCAGACAAGTCCCTGTTGTAAAAGTTCCAGAATAATTTGATAGATCTTTGCCTTAATGACCTGGAGTCGGGTGGCATTATAACGTCCCATTGTTCGTGGATAAACATGGCTAAGAATACTAGTAAAGAGAAAACTGAAGCTACACCAGCAATCAAGAATAGACCCCAGAAACTTTCGATACCGAGGCTGTTGGATGAAAGAGAGGTGCTTGGATCTGGGCAACTTGCCCCTTTGCCAAACCATTTCTCTTCTATTTTCTTCATTGTTTCTCCTTCGGTCACACCTAAAATTGCCCTAGAAACATCACTTACTGCAGGGGAACCCTTTGGAAACACCTGAAATAATGATACATAGATCAAAAAGCAAACCAACCCAATATCAGAAAATAAGCACAATAAGAAAGCGAATTGAACTTACAAAGCCAAAACCATCGGTTTTAAATGTAGGCTCAACGGTGGTATATTTGGAGCAATACTTTGCTAGAAACAATTTTATGTACGGTACTTCGTCGAATGCTGCAGCTATTCCACCATTGCCGCTTCCTTTTGTAAACAATGCGTCCCATTCCTCCACAGTGTTGTAAACCAAGAGTTTGGATTCATCGAAACCTAGGTTTTTCAAGAGTCCCAAAACAAAAGAGCCCTCCTGGTAGCCAACATAAGCACCATTCCTGATAAGCTCCTTCACATCAGTAACTGTGGGCTGGAGCTTTTGGACAGTTAGAAGACTTGTTAAACTGGCTGTGTAACTTTGTGTCAGAATCAACACAACGAAACACCATATTACTATCACGAATCTTGCCAAATTGCTAACGAGTCTCTCCTCTGTATAACAATCGGAAATGACAAAGCTCAAGATATTATTATATAATACTTGGAGTGATAACTAAGTTAAGATAAACAGCATTAATTTTGCTATAATTTCTAAATTATCTCAAAGATTTGGGGACATTACTGTGCGCGAAAACCATGGTGGAGAAGGAAAACCAGAAACTAGTGCCCACTTGAAAATAAAGTGGCCCTCGAAATTCTTCATTAATTCTGTGTTCAAGAACCCAAACCACAAATCCAGTGAACACAAAGAAGCACAAGCAAGCGAACCAAAGATCCCAAGTCAAAGGCTTTAAGAAAATCCATGCATTTTTATTCTTATTATCTTTGACAGGCACGATCATTGATACTCCAGACTCTGTGTATGGGAGTGTAAAGTCGACATAATTGGACCTGTTTAATCTGATTGTTGCATCTCCCACCACAGCATCATAATTCTGTTGGTAACACTCAAAGATCAAACATGCTATTAGAGAAAGAAATGAAATATTTAGCCAAGCCTAGAGATTTGACATTTTAATTAAATATCAAAATAAAAGTATTATGGAGCTCTAGTGCTTTACCCCCAAGTATACTTGATAAACCAGATCATTGTAAGTTCCAGCACTTCTACCATCAGGGAGCCCGAAAGGTAAGTAGTCGAATGGCAAAGCATAAGGCAGCAATTTCACCACAGCTTCAAAAACATCGATGCTGTAACCTTCAACAATGGAGGACTTGGTAGTAGGGTCTTTTCTCACATTTACAAATTCAGTGAAGTCACCCTTCACGGGTACTCCTATTCTTAACCTTTTCCCATTTGTGGGAATCTCCCAACCCTTGGGTATAAAAGTGGCTTCTCCGGGCCATATGATAGGTGCTAGACTGGAATTGGATGTAGAATATGTACTTGAAGTGTTGTTTATTGGGGTATACAACTTCCTGATTAGTCCATTTTCTGCTGTCCAAAAGCCAATCCCTCTAGCTGCATGTCCATTCACATTGATTATCTCGTAAGGCGATGGCTTTAGCTGTCCATTAACAAAGCTGAAATTTCCTGAGAGGCCTTTGAAACTAGTGTCCGACAATGCTTGAAGAAGGTTCAGACCAGACAGAGAGACCCCAAAATTTTCAAGATCAGTTGAATTGCTAGAAACATTTGGCTTTTGGAAGCCTAAGTTAGTAGTTCCAGCTTTCTCAACAGCCATTGCCAATGCAGTTATAGCATCATAGGCCCATAAACCATAAACATTTAAATCAGCATCCACTATATCAGGATTATCCTGCACGAATTTCCTTTTAAACCGATTCCGAAAACTTGTTAACTCTTTCGTTTCGGGAACATAAGGTTGCACTCCTAACACACCTTGCATGGAATCAACAACTGAAGAATTCATGAAACTCCAAAAATCAGCCAACCCATCAGTGATAATCCAAACATATCCAGGACCCATCATTCCGGCCTTATCAGCTTTGATGAAAAGACGAGAACCAAGAGGCGGAGACATGTGCAAAATAAAAACTCTAGTCTGCATAGTCATTAACTTATAAAGCTCTTCACCAAGTTCATCGTCAGTAGCCGTCGGAGAAATGGCACTTCGGTAAGGGACACGAACATCAACTGCTTGCAAAGCATCAGTTAAAAAAGGTATGATTCCACCACCAAATTCGTTGTCAACGTACACAGGTACTACTTCTCTCCATCGAAAAGCTTTGACTATGGCACTTATTGCTTTCACTTGAGTTGCATCGTTCTGTGTGGCTTGAAAAAAAAAGGGACTCCTGAGAGAGCTCAGCGAAGGACTTGAAGCAGTAAATGAGATAATGGGGACCTGAGCTTTTGCTCCCATGTCAATTACAAAACTGGCCTGCATAGATGTTGGTGGCCCTAGGATTGCCTGCACCTCCACATTTTTTATCAAATCTAGGCCTGCCATTTTCACACGAACAATTTTGCTATGTTATTTTTTAATCAAATAGCTTCAAGTTATAAAGAAACTTGTTTAATTTCGAATTAAGAATATGTTAGTCTTTAGCAAAATGCTAAATTAATTAACAAGTAATTGATGCTTGAAATGTAAATGTAACTTTTAATGTCATAAATATATCATTTCATAATTCTCTGGAAAAATTAATCTTATACCTCTAGTCTATGCTAAATTAATTAACTAGGTTTTATCGGTAAAGAAAGTTTTGATCCAACTGAAGTTGACGAAGACTTTCTGGTATTTCTCTTTCAAAATAATACGATTTGATCATTAAATAATCCCACTTTTTTTCTGTAGAAAAAACACGTTTATACTTTGTCCGACATATCATGGTGGCAATCTGCAGTCAACGTTTTGTTTGCGTCCAATCATTTCCACTCTACAACTCGCATCGCCTGCTGTTTCTGACTAGGAGCTTGGTAAGCACAAGACTGAACCTAATTCCTCTTTCTAATCACTATGCAACCATCTCTTAGCACCACTAGTATTTGGTCCAAAATTTACTCTGTTCAAAACATGACTCTACACTTTTAATTTTCTTTCTGAAAAAAAGAATGACAAAGATATGTCGCGCTAATGAAAACATCCCCCAAAGTCCACATCATCATTTATGAGGTAATGTAATTCTCCCTATTTAGTGTCTCTTAATTATTAACAATAATTAATCCATGTCTTTATTGAATTTAAGAAGTCAAATACATACATATTTAAGTACATGATTAACTGTATGCACACGTCATTTAAAGGTAACGAGCTCTAAGGTATTGTCAATTGCCTATATTACCATTCTCTTACGTGTAAATAGAAGACTTCCACTTCAAGGTTACTATTAAAAGCCTAACTCATCTTAAAAGTTAGCTTAAAATGGAAGGTTTGTACATTATTATAAATTGTTGAATACTCTTATATTTGTTTGATGTGAGATTCTTAACATACCCCCTCAGTCCAAACTAAGGCTGAACATCTAATAGGTATATTGAACAAAGGGACAGAACCGGATACCGCCCCAAACTATCAAGACAAACGAGCTCTAATATTATATTGAAAGGCCTAACTCACATCCAAATGCTAGCTTAAGAGGGGAGATTTTCACATTATTATAAATTGTTAAATGCTCTCATACTTGTTCGATGTAAAATTCTTGACAGTTACAAACTTGATACAGTTTTATTAGAAGATATAGTTGACCAAGCAACCATTTTATTAGTCAGCCCCTTGCATCTTATATCTAATATTTGAATAACATTGTATCTCAAAGATTTCACCGTGGAATATCTATTATATATATATATATATGAACTCATAAATGCAACGTGATGTAAATATATTACATGAAAATTACTTTTCAAAAAATATTAAATGAAAATAGTGTAATCTTTCCTACACTTAGTTATATTATCATACATATTAAAATTGCCATACACGGTCTAACAAAAAAGCCATACCATGTTCGCTACTGTTTTCATACTGAGGTTTCAAAGAGTTATTCCTCTAGCTACTACGTTTTGCCTACGGTAAACGGTTAGGTGTGAAGTCAAGATCAACTCTAGAGAATCTACACCGGTGCGGAACAGTAAAAGGTATTTTGCTATACTAGCTAGATTGGTCATACTTTTCACGGAGGCTAGTAAGCTTTTGTATCAAAACAAAAACTTTAGAGGATGATATTGTTTAAACAGAAGGAACACAAAGTCATCGAACAAATTATACGTTCAGATAATTCATCAGGCTCCTTCTGCAAAATGTTCAACACAACACGACTGCCAATTACTTTTGCATCAAAGCTATATTACCAAACGATAATGAGAAAAAAAAAAAGCAAGAACAAACGGACAATGGAAGCAATGGAAAACAGTCAGAATGGAGTTACACCTGTAGCGGCTGCTCCCACAACATCCTGCTTGGAGTTTCTGGTGTTGACAACCAACCTGGTTTTATATTGATCACCATGAACGGAGTAGAAATCTGAAATAGACATGTTAATACAGCTCAACACCATCTTATCGAATCCAACGTCAAGGTTCAGAATGACTCCTACATTCACTGGAATTGTTGTGCTGTTCTGCACTATGGCCATTTTCATGGACAGGGAGACAAAGAAAATGAACATGAGGAAGCTTTCAGAATGATTGTTCCTCATCTTTTTATGGTATGAAGGGAATCGAAAGAAACGTTTGAACTTTTTGTGGGTTTAACTCATTATGAACAGAGGTGGATTTAGATAGACGTTCACGTGTGTGACGATACTTGTGTAGTTAATCCCTGGGTTCGGATCTTGTACTCTTAAAGCCGAAGAAGTGGAGGCTTGAGGACCATTTAGTCATTTAATACAGGAAAGTGGATGTCCTGTGTCTAGCTGGAGATCGACGTTAACTAGTAGCAGACTTTTAAATTACGATGTTTAGACCTCATTATTATGATTATGTCTAAACTGTTGTTCCGATTTACTATTTAATTGTTTTACCAACTTGTTTATCAGACAATAAGCAAGTTGGTAAAACAATTAAACCCTATCCTAGAACATAACTGAGTTTTGTACATAGGAAATGAGGTTAAGTTAAACCCTGTCCTAGAACATAACTGAGTTTTGTATATAGGAAATGAGGTTAAGTTAAACCCTATCCTAGAACATAACTGAGTTTTGTATATAGGAAATGAGGTTAAGTTAAACCCTATCCTAGAACATAACTGAGTTATTGCACCACTGCTTATAGACAAAGATTCTAGAAGTCGAATCTCATTTCTTGTCAGGATGGTTAGATAAAGAAGTAACTATTAATTAGACAAGTGCGATGGAATATGCTTGTTAATTTAGAATACTTATAAATGAACAATTTAGGTACCATATATAGTTTTTTTTCTTGAATGCATACAATTAACTTTTACTAGACTGCCCGAGATTTTAAATATTAGAAATGATGTGCATCTTATTTATTTTAAATTTTATTATTTAACGTATAATTAATTATGTAAATTCTGAAGTAATATGTTCATGAAATTTTTATTAAAATAATTTGACAAATGTTTAAAATAAATTCTTTTTAAAAAAATTTAACACCACAATCTTTTTTAATAATATAAAGTTAAAAAGATATTATTTAAAATAAATGAAACTACGTGAAATGTTTTGTATATCTTACTCATTCAAATTAAGAGAATTATTAGAAAGACTTTATATCAAATTAAAACATATATTTTTTTATTTAGATAAATCAAACTCACCTTAAAATATAGAATTTACAGAAGGTAAAATCAGGTGGGAATATATAATTAGTAAGAAAAGTAAGTTTGATTATTTTGTTTAATGAGTTAGAGACGTGAAGCTTTAGTAACAAAATTAGAGGAAACAGTTGTTCCTGATTTGTAGGAGTTGCCCATATATAAACAAACAACTTAGTCTTTTTTATAACGTTTACCATTGACTGAATCAAAATAAGTTTGCGCCTTTGCGTTGACATCACGTATCATCAAGAACGTCAACACGCTAAAGAAACCCACGACTTAATTACCCATGCCTTTTGTTTTCCGTCTGAACCGAAAGAAAATGTTAAGAATTATGCTAAATTCTCTGTTTAAAATTAGTTTATTACAGTGAGATAAGGTTAAGAAAATAACCTCACCTAATCAAACACAAGTTTGCTGTAAAAAGAAAGGAATTAATAAATTTCAGATCTTTTTTAATAATGGTAAACTATTAACACTATTTGTCACATTCTATAACTAGAATATCAAGGAGTCTTATGGGCATGTATTAATGTAAGTGATTTAAACAGTTCGATCTTTGAATCATATAAACTTAACTGTCAATCCTTTATTGTGAGTTTTACAAGCTTTTTTTGCATCAACAACAAGGTTGATACAATTCCTGTTAGATACTACGCTGATACCAACTATTTGTCCACAATTTCGCAACCAAGGAATAAGACAAATCGTTCCTGGCAATGTAAGATGTTGGATCCAACTCTTGGATTTGTCGACGTTGGATTAAGACTTTCCATGGACATTAAAGAGAATAAGTAGGCGTTTGGTTTGAGCACGGGGTTGGCTATAGATATGGGTATAATAGTAGAAAAAGATGGGGATGGGTATGAAAAATAAAAAAAATGATGTTTGGTTTGTAACTTGAGTTTCTGTATTAATATCAATAATGTGTTTGGTTTGTTGCATTAATGGGAATGAAAGATTAGTTTTATGATTCTCGTTCAATCTATAACTATATTGTAACATCCCGTCCCCATATTAAGAATTAGAACCCCGATTTCAACAATGGAGAGATTAGCAATGTGAGAGTTAGAAAAATTTGCATTCATACTCAACAGAATTTTAGCATATATGCATGTGAATTTGAAACTTTGCACACATGCAAATAATTATACATGCACTTATTGACATTTCGGGTATATTGAATAATAATGGGATAGATTTAGGATTGTGGTTATAGTGAATGAGTATAATGAAATAGAGTAGAAAGACTAGAAATAAAATTTAAGTGTTAGATTTAGTGAAGGAAAATACGTTGGAGAAGTTTACTGTAAATATTTAGTATGAGAGTTTTAGATAGTGGAGTCGAAACTTATGGTCTTTATAAGGGGGAGATGTCCAGGAGCATAAATGTATCGTCTGTAAAGATGTATCATTTGTGATGACATCACATCGTCTATGATGACGTCATTTTGTCTGTGAAGATGCATTGTCTGTAAAGATGCATCGTCTGTAAGGATGAATCATCTGTAATGACGTCATCACAGACATATCATCTGTGATGACGTCATTTCATCTGTGAAGATGCATCATCTGTAAGGATGAATCATCTGTAAAGACGTATTGTCTGTGATCTGTGATGACGTCACATCATCTTAAAAGTTGCATCGTCTTAAGTTGACATTGCTTCGTCTTAAGTTGACTCCGCTTTGTCTTAAGAGTTGCATCGTCTTAAGTTGATTTTGCTTCGTCTTAAGTTGACTCCACTTCGTCTTAAGAGTTGCATCGTCTTAAGTTGACTTTGCTTCATCTTAAGTTAACTTTTCTTTCGTTTGCCCTTATTGCTTCATCTGCTTTTCCATTCGTCTACTTATTGCTTCGTCTGCTCTTTCGAATCTTCTTCTTATTGCATTTGTCTACTTTTACATTCGTCTACTTTTCCGAATTGTTTGCTTATTGCATTGGTTTGCTTTGTCATTCGTCTGCTTTTTCGAATCGTCTGCTTATTGCATTTGTCTACTTTGCCATTCGTCTGTTATTACTTCATCTGCTTTTGCATTCGTCTATTCTTTGCATTCGTCTGCTTTTTCGAATCATCTGCTTTCCATTCGTTTAATTTTGCATTCGTTTGCTTTTTGCTTATATGACCAAAACTTCTTCTTCTGTATATTGTTCATTTTGTATTTGATGTGTTAAGCAGAAATTCCAATAGCAGTGAAGCATGAATTCAGATATAGAGATTACCAAATCTAGTGCAATGAAGAGTGTAGAATGTTGAGTTAAATACGGGGCAAAATGAAGTGTTATTAGTTGCATTGAAATATTAGGATGAGTTTCACTTTAAAGAAGTGATAAAGCCTAAAAGCTAAGGATTCAGAATGGTGAATCCCATAGAAGAATTGAAAACGAATCTAAACTTTTAAGTGGAACCGGAAGAATGATATTTTGTGATTGAAATAAAAAAGTATGTGTACCTAATAAGGAAGATTGAGTAAAGAGATTGATAGAGAAGTGTAATAACAACCTAAGCTAGAAATCTTAGTACGAATATGCTGAAATGGTATCTAGCTGCTAAGGATGTAGAAACAAGTGGAAGAATGTTTGAATTACTGATAGTATGGACTGTTAGAGACATGCTTAAGGCTTATATTTTAGAGTTCATAGGAATATGAGACTGTTGTATAATTGAAATTGACTACAGATATAGTAATATCATTAAAATATTCTATGAGGCGTTGTATAATGGTAAGGGGTTGTTCACCCTTACACTGAAAGAAAGAGTGTCTCAAAATGATCAAAAACTAGAATTGATTAGAGACACTAGTGGTAAGTGAAGTTAATCTATAATAGGAGATAAGTGATTCAAGAAAGATAAATGAGTTAGGTGGATCAACACCGGACATAGGTAATATAGTGAAATGAACATAAGAATTGGATATATTAACACTGAAGAGAAGTGAATTATCAAAGGAGAGATGAAGTGCTTTTGCGAGTACCACCTTGGCAAGGTGTGCTCAGATTTGAAGAAAGGATAAGTTAAGCTATTATGAATTGGTCTGTACGAAAATTATTATGAGTTAGTGTTACTGATGAAAGATGTCTTAGACTCATAATATGTGATATGTGAATAGGTTAAGAAATAAGGAGATGATTGACAGAGATAGATTGACAGCATACGAAGTAAAAGTTGGTGAGTAATCTGAAATATATCGATGAAATAGTTAAGATAGTGTGATAACTAGATAAGTGATTGAAGGACTTATTGAGTTTCTCAATTGTGGTCATTTGGAAAAAGTATTTGAGTGGTGAAGTACATGAGAAATGGAGAAGCATATGAGGAAATAAAACCTCTACTTTATTGATCAATCAGATGAGAATTTCAGGGATGAAATTTATTAAGGAGGGAGAATTGTAACCTCCCGTCCCCATATTAAGGGTTAGAACTCTGATTTCAACAATGGAGAGAATAGCAATTTGAGAGTTAGAAAAATTTGCATTTCATGCTCAGCAGAATGTTAGCATACATGTATGTGAATTTGAACCTTTACACACATGAAAATAATTGTACATACACTCATTGACTTTTTGGGTATATTAAATAGTAATAGGATAGATTGAGGATTGTGGTTATAGTGAATGAGTAGAATGAAATGGAGTAGAAAGACTAGAAATAAAATT
>JANSVA010000003.1:35282258-35297195 GCA_025504915.1 Erythroxylum reticulatum | reverse complement strand
CGATCTAAAACCTCATGCAAAAAGAACTCCAATTGGAAACCCAAAGAAACCTATGCATGAATTGATCTTAGAATACTTAAACACATACATTTTCTACACTCTTAGAACTAAAACCTTTCTAAGACTCCAAAAGATTTAACATAAGCTTACTTTGAATCTTCACCAATTAATGAATTTCTTGACTCTGATGGAAACTTTAATCTTCCTCTTTCCTTTTCCCTGCTTGATAACTCTCAAAATCCCTCTTGAAGACTTAGTAAAATTAAAGCCTAGCTCAACTCTCCTTTTTCTCTCAATCACTGACACTCTCTCTCCTTTCTTTCTTATTTTTCTTCTTCTCTCTCTTTTGTTCTTCTTCACCAACATTTTTGTCTTCTAAAACACAAGCCTACAATTTCTTCTTCTCATTTTGCCCTTCCTTCCATGCTTTAAGACTTTATAACTTAATTGACGTTCCAACAATGCCCCTTATGAAATTTTATCATTTTGACACTTTATTTCCTTTAACCTATAACATAATATCTTACTCACATTAACATGCTAATTAACTCCAACTCCATTTAATCTAACAAAACCCCAAAATTAATTTAATCATGCTTATTCATAAAAATTTTTTCCAAGGGCCAACACTGTTAAACCCTTTATACACTTTTGTTAAGAGCTTGTAAAGGTTTGTTAAACACTTTGAGTGTGGAAGGTTGAAAAATCTTGAAAAATATGTACTTATGAGCTTGGAGAGGCACGTCAAATTTAATACTTGGATTCTTATAGTGAAATACTCAAGTTGGATACTTGAGGACTAGAAGTAGGCTTTGTTATTAGTCGAACCACTTTAAATTGATTGTTTCATTCTTTCTCTCTTCCTAAGTTTTAAATTTTCGTATTATATATTTGTGATTTCAAGAGTCTCCTTCGATTTTACAATATGCTCCTTCTGTTTTTATATCCTAAGAAGTTCCTTTCGTTTTTGAAACAATTAACAGGCTCCTTTCGTTTTGAGCATTAATAGGTACCTATTGATTAACAGACTCTTTTCTTTTTTAGTGCTAGCAGGCTCCCATCAATTCACAGGCTCCTTTCCTTTTAAGCGCTAGTAGGCTCCTTTCAATTAATATGATTAATTCATTTTCAACATTAACAGGATCATCTTGAAAGTTGATAGATTTATTTTGTTTAGCAGGATATTATCAATTTGAAAGTACCTTGCAATTTTTTACACATAATTCACCCCTCCCTCCCAGTTGCATATGTTTGCTTTATCAATTGGTATCGGAGAAAGGTTTCACATTTATTGTGTTTTATAGCACATAATAGATCATGGAAAATAATTTGACAAGCCTTAAAAGACAATCTGTCTCAAATTCTCCTTATTTCAATAGAAATAAATATTCTTATTATAAAGAGAAAATGACCATTTATCTTTATTTTGTAGACATCAAAATATGACAAGCTATCAAAGTTAGAGCCACGCCTCCTGCTACTAATAATGTAGAAGTGTGAAGTGACACTGATAGAAGAAACGCACAACTAAATGCCAAAGCAAGACATTATCTAATCTATGCACTATCTCTAGAAGAGTATGAAAAGATATCCTACTGTTCTATAACAAAGTAAATGTGAGACAAACTCCAAGTTACTTTTGAAGGAACAAATGAGGTAAAGAAATATAGAATAAGTCTTTTAGTGCATCAATACGAAACTATTTGCATGAAACAAGGAGAAACTATAGATGAATTCTTTGAACATTTCAATAATGTCATTATAGCCTTAAAGAACATGGGAAAAGTATATCTCAATGATGAGCTTGTAACAAAGATTCTAAGGTCACTGCCAAAAGAATGAGTCTTAAGGTGACAGTTTTAAAAATTGCAAATGAACTCAACACTATTTCATTCAACTGGTTAAGAGGAAACTTTATGATCCATGAAGTTAAGCTTAGGCGAGAAGGATCTTCATATAGAAGAGGAATGACACTAAAAGAAGCTGATGAATCAAATCTATCAAATAGTGATAAAAGCAACACTGAGTTACAAATAGATGGAGATAATGAATTCAATTTCATGGTCAGAAAATATGCTCACTTCTACAAAAAGAAACTAATGAAGAAAAGAGAAGAAAACAAGAAAATTGGAAATAACAGGTTTCTATCAAAAGGCAGCAGCAACAATAGTAATACACAAAATAATCAAATCATATGTTATCACTACAAGAGGCCTGGACACACAAGACCAGAATGTCCTCTTCTTCAAAAACATAAAACATAAAACACAAAACTTATAAAACAAGTTATGACTACAGCCTAATCAGAAGAAGATTTTGAAAAGTTTGAAGAAGAAGAGCCTAAAGAAGTCACCAATGTTTGCTTTATGGCTAAATCAGGAGATGATGAGGTATATTATTCTAACTCCAATTTTGAAATTGATGAATTAAAATATGTATATCATGAACTGTATGATTAATATAAAAAAATTAACAATATGGTATTTCAAAAAGTTTAAGAAGTCCAAAACCTTGACAGATAAAATTAAATCACTAGAATATAAGAATAAGAATTTGTTTTATATAATTATGTCCCTTGAAAATGACAATAAGCAAAACGTCTCTAAAAACGAATCCTTGGAACAAAAGATAAGTTAGTAAGAGAATGCATTGCTTGAAAAGGATTCTGTTAAGGTAAAACAATTAGAAGAAAAAGTTGTTTTTTTAGAAAAAGATCTTGCCAATTTTGTTAATGGAAGGAACAGTCCTGATGCATTAATTGGGAATGGTAAATTTCTTTCTGATAAGGTTAGAATAGGATATAATGAAAATAATAATATTAGACCATATAAGATTCTCTTTGTTAAATCCAGCAATAGTCATAGTCAAAACAACAAGAACCTGATAAATAGAAAAAATTACAGTAATTCTCATTCATCTATTTTATGTAATTACTGTGGTAGGCATGGTCATATTAGTCATTTCTGTAACTTTCAAAAAATGAAGAAATTATCTCAGATGTATATTTGGAGACTGAAAGGTCAAACTACTAACCTAAAAGGACCCAAAAAAATTTAGGTACTTAAAATGAGATAATATATTTGCATATATGCTTAAAAATAGAGACGAGAGAATCAATGGATAGTTTATAGCAGTTGTTCGAGACAAATGACAGGTGAAATATCACATTTCAGCTATATTCAAAGGAAAGGAGGAGGTAATATTGTCTTTGCTGACAAAAACAAGGCAAAAGTCATTGGAATTGGTAAAATTGGTAACTTTAACTCTGCTTTTATTGATAATGTTCTTTTTGTTGATGGATTGGAACATAACTTGTTAAATGTAAGTCAATTATGTGATAATGGTTATAGAGTTACTTTCTATGCATCCTATTGTGAAATTATTGATAATCTTAATGACAATGTTGTATTTATTGGTCCTATAAATCACAATATGTAATGTGCTCAATTGGAAGACATGTCTTCACAAAATGTTAAATGTTTTTTTCTCTAGAAAAGGAATCATTTATCTAGCATAGAAGATTTGGGCACGCTAGCATGAGCATTCTATCAAAATTATCCAAAAATGAGTTAGTAAAAGCATTACCAAATTTGAAGTTTGAGAGTAATCAAGTTTGCAAAAATTATTTAAAAGGAAAACAAATCAGAAGTAGCTTTCCTCCTATATTGTTATTTATTTGGTCCTACTAGGACTCAAAGCTTCGGTGGTAAACACTACAGTTTTGTTATAGTTGATGGTTATTTTAGATTTACACGGGTTTATTTCCTATCAAATAAGGATGATATTTTTTGAAGTGTTTAAGAAGTTTTGCAAAAAAATTGAGATTGAAAAAGGGTATTGCATTACATCTATTTATAGAGATCATGGAGGAGATTTCGATAACAGAAAAGTCAAAGATTTCTAAAATGAAAATGCGGTATCTTATATTTTTTCATGCCCAAGGACTCCTCAGTAAAATGGAGTTATCGAGAGAAAGAACAGGACTCTCGTTAATATGGCCAAGGCAATGCTATGTGAAAGTGGTATAAGTCTTATGGTTGCTAGGCAGAAGATGTATCTACTTCTTGTTACATACTTAACAGGTTTCTTATAAAACTTATTCTCAAAAATACCTCTAATGAGTTGTAGAAAGGAAGAAAACCTAAGATTGCTTACTTTCGAGCATTTGGCTGCAAGTGTTTCATATTAAATAATGGAAAGGACAATCTTGGAAAGTTCGACGTGAGATCAAATGAAGCCATCTTTCTGGTCTACAATACCGTTAGTAAAGGGTTTAGAGTTTACAATAAAATAACAAAGAAAAAAGGAGAATCAATACACATAATATTGATGAAGCACTACCCTCGATAGTAGCAACTAATTTAGATGATGAAGAGTATCCCTTGGTTCCTAAAAATACATCGCAAACTCAAGCAACACCTATAGTACCTTCGGAATTACAAAATCAAGAATGTTCTTTTGAAACCAGGACGGAGCAAACTCTTTCATCTCAGAAGAAGCTTATGCAATGAAGAACACCAAGAGAATGGAAAGGTTAAGATACACATCAGTACATTCTAGGAGCTTAAAATCTAAAAACTAGATCTTCTTTAAAAAATAATGATGTTACCCTCATCTCTCAACTATAACTAAAGACTATTGAAGAAGCTTTTACCGATGAAAATTGCGTTTCAGTTATAAAAGAATAACTAAATCAGTTTGATAAACACAAAGTCTGGAATATAGTATCTTGTCCACTAAACAAGTCAACCATTGGAAATCATTGGGTATTTCAAAACAAACTTGACAAAAATGATATGGTGGTAAGAAACAAAGCCAGACTTGTAGCTCAAAGTTATAATCAACAAGAAGGTATTGATCTTGTTGGAACTTATGCATCTATTGCTAGATTAGAATCAATTAGAACTTTATTTGCTTTTTTATGTTATAGAAACTTTAAATTATTTCAAATGGTTGTTAAAAGTGCCTTCTTAAATGGATATATTAATGAATAAATGTTTGTTAAGCAATCTCTAGGTTTTGAAGATGGAAATTATCTTAATTACATAATGAAGTTGACTAAGGCCTTGTATGGTCTGAAGTAGGCTCCTCGAGCTTAGTATAAGAGGATAGTAACTTTCTTCTTGAGAATAACTTCAAAAGAAGAAAGGTAGATAAAACCTTATTTATTAAGAAAAAGGAGAACGATTTACTTATAGTGAAAATATATATTGATGACATAATATTGGTGCTACTAATCAATCCTTTTGTGAAGAATTCTCAGCTTTAATGTAGGGGGAGTTTGAAATGAGTATGATGGGAGAATTATCTTTCTTTATTATATTATAAATTAGGCAAACAGAAAAAAGAATATTCATTAGTCAATACAAATACACAAAGGAACTCATTAACAAAAATATAATTGGAGAATGTCAAACCGATGGGTACTCCTATGTATTTTAGAACTAAACTTGATAAGGATGAAGAAGGCAAGTCTACCGATGAGATAAAGTATAGAGGAATAATTGGATCACTATTATATCTCACAAGCTCAAGACCAAATATTATGCTTAGTGTGTGTCTTTGCGCACACTTTCAATCAAATCCAAAAGAGAGTCACCTTCAAGTAGTTAAGATGATCTTTCGCTATCTTCGTCGAACTATGAACTTTGGAATATGTTATACAAAAATTGATTCTTTTAATATAGTTGGCTTCCTTAATGCAGATTATGTAGGTGATAAAGTTGGTAGGAAAAGCACAAGTAGTCACTGCCAATTTCTTTTAGGATGTCCAGTTTCTTGGTCCTGTAAGAAATAAAATTGAACAACACTTTCGACAACTGAAGTGGAATATATAACAACTGCTAGCTTGCACAAATCTTATGGATGAAACACCAACCTCAGGATTTTTCTCTGAACTTTGATAATATTCCTATATTAGGTGACAATACAAGTGCAATAAATCTTTCTAAAAATCCTACACATCATTATAGGAATAAGTATATAGAAATCAAACACCATTTTCTTAGAGATCATGTTTTAGGAGGAGCCATTGAACTTTTGCATATTAAAATTGAAAATCGAGTAGCTGATATCTTTACTAAGCCACTTTATGAAGATAGATTTTATGTGTTAAGAAAAGAGCTTGGTATATGCAGATCATCTGATATTAATTCTGTATGAAGACTCTATGCTACTTCTCTTTGCAGATACTAGCAAGCTCCTTCTAATATGTTCTTTTTATGGAAGGCCCTCTTAATTTAGAAGGACCCTCTTAGTTTAGAAGGCCACCTTTAATTTCAAAGGCCCCTCTCAATTTAGAAGGCTCCTCTTAGTTTAATAAGGAAGAATACACATGTCTTAAAAAAGGCAACTCTTTGTTAGCATTGTTTTAACTTTTAAGAAGCGTACGCACCGCCCTGACAGTTTTTCCATAGATGACTAATAAATGATATGCAGACGATCACACTTGTTTTATTAGCGTGTATAACTGCTCATCCTCATATGAAATCAACACCTTAAAATCATTTAGAAGACTTCTTTCTTCTACTTATCTTTATCATTCTCGTAAGCGTCGTTCCTTCCTCTCTACACCCTAACTCTTTGCTTCCTCTTAAATTTGCTAATCCTTACCAAGGTTACTTGCAATGGCACAAATCAAAGGGGCAGAAGAAAGCCTTGGCATTCGATTCTAGCCATGGTAAAACTCTTCACTATGAATAAACTCTAGTTTCTGAATCTTCTTCTCTGTCACTAATAGTAGGTTCATTAAACACTCCTACTAAAATTGTTTATATTTCCTCTAAGCTCCAAGTTTCAGAAACACCCATTCAAGAGACTCTAAAGGAGAGAAAAAGACAGATTTTGGCTATGTTATCTCTAAAATAAGACTTTGATCCCTCCTCCAAGCATAAACAACAATATGTCTCTGACTCTAGTGAAGAAGAAGAAGAAGAGAAAGCAGAAGAAGAAAAATCTTTGAGTGAGGGGGAACCAGCAAGAAAAGTAAGGTTCCACTCTCCTTCATTCTCATTACCCACTTTTACTCCATCTATCCTCTCTTCCAAAACTGTCACACCACCTTCCATTTCTCCTCAACCTGGTTCTAAGGATATGAAAGTGTCCGAAGTGCATTGGATTGTAAATGATGATGGTTCAAATGAAGAATCGACTCTGTTAATAAGACGACCACATACTAAAGCAAGTGTTGCAAAACAAGCTAAGAAAATTGTTGAACAAGGAGGAACCCCTGACATTGAAAAGAAAGAAGAAGAAGAATCTCGAAAGTGAAAAAAGAAGAAATAAGAAAAGGAAAAGCACCTATGGTCGAATAAAAGATTGAGGAACCCATTGTTAGGGATGAGCTACTTTATGAACAAGCTTTGTTTGAAGAAATCCCTAAAGCAAAAAGGTTAAAACCAAAGAAACAAAAGCAAGGAGAGTCTTCAGCACCGGTTAAATTGTCTCAATCAATGGAAGTTGAAGCGAGATACAAAATGCATTACAAGAAGCATAAGGTAGTTGCAGGACACATTTTGCCTCCTCTTCTGTTTGATTGAATTGGTATTCCCATCTCCTCTCATTTATTTGTTGTTGGTTGGGAAAATCATTTAAACTTAAATGAGAAAGTTTGTGATGACTTGGTTAGACATTTTTACATACACATGAGAAAAGAAGAAATTGATGGAAAGCTGAAAATAACCTCTTAGGTACATGAATGTGAGATCTTGATTATGGAGGAAATTTTGACAAACATTTTGAGTGTAATTCCCATAGGTAGCACTGACCTTCCCTGTCATAAGTAGGACATTGCTGACCTTGATCTGGGAGAGGTTGTGGACTTTATATGTTTGCATATTGAAAATGCCCATGAAGGGAGACCCTGTTATAGGCATTTGGACCTACTGTCAAGATGTCTTGCATCCATATCTACTACTTCAATTTTTCCAAGGACTAACTTAGTAGAAAGATACAGTCTCCTAGATACGTATGTGATCTACAATCTTTTAAAGGGCAATACGATGAACCTCCTAACAATGATTCTAAAGTTTATGGTGAACAAGGGAAGTCATAAGAATACAACTAGTAACTTACCATATGAGATGCTTTTAACCAAGATTTTTTACCTATTATAAAGTGTCTTTTGACAATCTGGATTGGTATGAACCTGGAAAGTTCTATTCCTCCATTTTTTTACTAATTAGGATACGAGCTGAAAGTCAATGTGTGGGTGGAGAAGAAAATTGAAAGAGCAGTAGACCTCTTAGATCCTTTCCTAAAAAGATCAACACCTGGCGCACTCTAAAGCGTCAATGATATGATCCTTCAACAACTAAAGGAAATTCTTTCCAATCAAGATCAAATGCGTGGCTAGATAGATACCATGCAAAATCAAATTCTTGACATGCAGATTTTGCTTCAAAAAATTTCTAAATCTTTTTAATGACTTTATCACTATTTTTTCTTGGTTTATCTTTACATACTTGTGATATTTTTTAACTTGTTAGTTATTTTCCCTCTACTTTTTGATAATGACAAAGGGGAAATCAATGACACATTTGCTCTCGATGATATTGATTATATATTTGTCTATTCTTTGTTAATTGTTGAATATGGTTGAATTGATTTTTGTGAAGTTTAAAAATGTGATATCCATAAATGATAGGCTCTTATTGTAAGAAAAGCTCCTATCACAAGAAAGGCTCCTTCTAATCATGATTGGGAACGTATAAAGTTTACAAGTATCTTTCGAAATTCTTTATTATTTTTTTAATTTTGAAAATATATCTATTATTGCTTGTCATCATAAAAAAGGTGGAGATTGTTAGCTCAAAGTTTATTATTAATGATTTTGATGATAACTATATAATATTTCAAAATTCAAATCAGAATTATTTCCTTTTATTGGTAACAACATAATTCTTTTTAAAAAATAAAATCATAGTAAAAATGTTTTCTTTCTTGAAGGAAGTTTTTTCTAATGAACTTATCTTATTAGAAATTATTCCATAATATCTGGAAGGATCTTATTAATTTGAACAATTAGCTCCAGAATTTTGACAAAGCTTTTCTCTTAATGTCTGAATATTGGAAGATTTCAATAGAGATAATATCGAAGATTCATTATATACAAAATCAACTCAGAATTAAAATAAAACTATGACTAATTGATGAAAATGTTTACTTAAGGAAGAGGCATTACATTTGCGCAAGACAAACTGACTTGTGAAATACTTTAGCAACATTAATATTCTTGAAAGTCATATCTATATCAAACTCTTTGTGCCTTAGAAAGTGAAATTACTCTATTGAGAGAGACTGTTGAACCCTTTATACACTTTTGTTGAGGGCTTGTAGAGGTTTGTTAAACACTACGAGTATGGAAGGTTAAAGAACCTTAAAAATATGTATTTATAAGCTTGGAGAGGCTCGTCAAATTTAATACTTGGATTCTTATAGTAAAATACTCAAGTTGGATACTTGAGAACTGAAAGTAGGCTTCATTATTAGCCGAACCAGTATAAATCGACTGTGTTGTTCTTTCTCTCTTCCTAACTTTTAATTTTCTGTAATATAAGTTTGTGTTTTCAAAAAACTCCTTCGGTTTTACAATATGAGGCTTCTTCTGTTTTTATATCGTAAGAAGTTCCTTTCATTTTTGAAACATATTAACAGGCTTCTTTCGTTTTGAGCATTAACAGTCTCTTATCGATTAACAGGTTCCTTTAGTTTTAAGCGCTAGCAGACACTTATCGATTAATAGGCTTCTTTTCTTTTGAGCACTACTAGGCTCCTTTCGCTTTCAACATTAACGGGATCTTTTTGAAAGTTGATAGGACCCTTTTATCTATAGACTTATTTTGTTTAGAAGGATATTATCAATTTGAAAGTATTTTGTAATTTTTTAAATACATAATTCACTCTCTTCTTGCATGTATTTGCTTTATCAAAGATATAATTAATTATATAAATTCCCTAATAATAAATTCGTAAAATTTTTACTACAATAACTTGACAAGTTTGACATAAATTCTTTTTAAAAAAATTTAACATCGCAATCTTTTTTAACAATATAAAATTATAATAATATTATTTAAAATAAGTGAAACTACGTTAAATGTTTTTGTATATCTGACCCGGTAAAATTGAAACATCTACTAGAATCATTTTCTATCAATTTAAAACATGTATATTTTTATTTAAATAAATTAAATTCACCTTACAATATGGAATTTACACAAGTTAAAATCAGTTAAGGATTGTACTAAATTTTCCGTTGAACATTAGTTGATTACAGTAAGATAAGGTTAATTTAATAACCTCAGCTAATCAGAGAACAAATTTCCTTTAAAAGAAAGGAATTAATAAAAATTCATTTTTTACTATTGGTAATTAAACTATTAACACTATTTGTCTATGAAACCTCAAATTTTAAATTTTAATAAAAGATTAATTTTTTGACATTCTCTTTTTCTAAATTATTAAGATTAATGATGTGAAATTTATTCTTTTGCAATAATTTTATCATACAATTTTTTTTTAACTGTGATTTTAAAGTACAAGAAGCATCAAGCAATTTATCTTTATAGTCTGCCCGCAAAATTTGCCGCATGGTTTTCTATTATCTAATATTAATAAAGAATAATACATATCTATATATATGAAGGTCAGTAAATAAGTTTGGAGATTGTCTCCGTCATTAATTTTCCGATTCTCATTGAAAGTGTATATATATATATATATATACACACACACACAAAAAGAAATTCTAAAAGATGTGAATATAATCAAAATTCCTATCTCCAAATCATTACCTTTCATATGACTTTCTATAACTAGAGTATCAAGGAGTCTTATGGGCATGAATTAACATACATGATTTGAACAGCTCGATTTTGAATCATATAAACTTAACTATGAATCGTTTATAGTGAATTTTACTAACTTTTTGTGCACCAACAACAAGATTGATACTGTTCCTAGTAGATACTATGATGAAACCAACTATTCTGTCCACAATTTCGCCACAAGGAACAAGACAAATGGTTCCCGTCAATGTAAGATGTTGCATCCAAAGGTTGGATGTTCACTTTTGATTAATCGCTAAGGTTAAGACTTTCCATGGACATTAAAGAGAATAAATAATGTACTGAATCCAGATGGCATCGCCTCACAAAATCTACACAGCCAGAGCCTTACTTTCCAGGAAGCATCCTTTTGTTGTGTCAAAACATTTGTTTAGTCAGTAAAATATTGGAGATTTCAGTTCAAGGACATGATTAATCCCATATCTTAGTTGTGCTGGTTTTAACAAGTTCTGTCTTGCTTTGATTAAAATAAGGTCAATAATCTTTTCCTTATTAGTATGCTAAGTTACCAACACTTCAGCAAAAAACTATATTAATTTGAAGTAGAAATAAATAAATCGATAAATAATTCAACTGAACCAATCACCAATCTAATTTTCTTCTTTAAAATACATCATTAAGGGGAATGTGAATACCATTATCAGGTTTTTACTTGGCATGGGCTCCTATAATATAGATTATATATAAATGGAACGTTCAAATGGAGGAATGCAAAAAACAGAAACTTAGAACATTAGTTTTAATTCATATTTAGGTTTTAATTATTAATTTAAGGTTAACTATTTAAAAGTAGTATAAATATCCTCAATTTTTAAATAAGAGCCTAGTAATTTTAAAATTTAAGAGACAAAATTACATGAAACTTTAAAAATCAGTTAAAAATAAAAGTACAACATACAATTAAAGATAATTTCTAAAAATATTAAAAGGATTTCCGAAAAGTAACATCAAACAAATTACAATGTTTCCCAACATTGTAACCTATTGCTAACGGGAGAACCTACATTAGATTTTAACTGAGAGCCTACTTGGTGTAGTAAAGATGCGATATTGACTAAAAGTATATAAAGAAAAGGTTGGAACATTGTTTTCCTTTGCAATTGATGAGCGACACGAAGGCAGATTCCAAATTCTAGGGTGGCAAGTATGACAAAGAACACTCAACTTGGATGGATGGAATTTATTTTGTTTATCTGTGTTGACTTGATTTATTTATGGAGTTGATTGACATCGAATAGTGCGAGAGTCCATTTGACGTTGTAATGATAATTGTGGGGGAATTGAAATTCAAGGAAAGGCCTCAACTTGAATTCAAGGTTTGGAAGGACAAGTAGAACAAAAATTGTATAAAAATGGTTCATGGTCATCCTCGTAAATTAAAGTGCACGTTCTCAGCCATGGATATCTAGAAATTCGTTTTCCGGATCAGAGGATTGAATATTTAATTAGAGTCACAATCCCACTATATTTTTCTTTTCTTGATGGAATCAAACTATTTAATTTAGAGATGCCACGCATACCAATGGGAAATCAACATTTGTTAAAAGAAAAAGTTGACTGTTTATGTGTCTAGGCATAAGATTATCAATTACAAGTTGTAGCCTGATCCCCGAGGAGTGTATGCATTGTTAGGAGCTTTCTTTTAAAATGCAAAGATTCTAAAAATTAAAATATTTTAAAGGATAAGTATGTTTTCATCACTCTTTCGCGCAGATTTTCGTTAATGTCTTCAATAAAAAAATTCATGAAATATACAAATTGAATAGTAAATAATTTAATAGTTAAAATATGAAAATAGAAACCCATGCAGTCGACTTTGTTTTTAAAGGACTAAGAAACACATGAATCATCTTCCACTTTTTTTAAGTGGTATTTTATCGTGCTTCTAATTAAGATTAGCTTCAAAATGACGTGATTATAGGCTGAAAACCCATAATTAGCCACCAAAGTCCAAGTCCAAGTAGAAATGAAGATCAAAATTAGTGGCAAACCCTTTAACTAATTTTATATGACACACTGGTTTTGCATATACATAGTATTTTGCTCTCAATAAGGATATGCATGATAATAATCAACAAAAAGCAAAGCCCTCAATTAAACACTTATACTTATCCCGTTTGTTACTGTTGCAATATATTTAGTGACTGTTTGTTTATGTTTTTATTTTTAATTTTTTGTTTTCATTTTAAATTTAGTAAAAAAATTCGGTTTGTTTGAATTTTTAATTTCTGATTCTAGTTTTGGTTTTTTTTTTCCCGTTTTCAAAAGTTATTAAAAACACAAAAAGTGAATTTTGTTTTTCTTCATAATTTGACTTAATATCAACTAAATATATATTATTTAATTATTTGATATATTAATTATTAATAAGAATTATGAATAATTTAAATTAATTTTAATAAAATTTTAATAATTATTAAAATTAATAATTAATTTAATTATTAAAATTAATCATAATTAATTATTAATTATTAATTATTAATTAATAAAATTAATTTTATTAATTTTATTCTAGTTCGGGTCTTGCGGGAATGAGGTGCTACACATATTTACTTTCACATCATCAAACCATATAGTAGATTGGTTATTCTCTTGATTAAACTATAAAACGAGAATATATAAGAAAACAAGGAGCAAAAGCCTCATTTACAATGAGATGAAACAAGGTTCCATCCACTTCATTTAACATCAAATTAAAACGAGAGATTTCAGAAAATATACCTGGAAGCGCAAAAAAAAAAATTCTTCATTGATGAGACGCAATAAGACAGGATGAGAAATCACAAGGAATTGAGAGGCGATAAGGAAATAAAGAGGATGGTAGGGCAAAGGCTGAGATAAAAGAGTAAAAAATAAACGTGATAAAAACTTATATTGGAATGAAAATTCGATATCCACCCCTTTGGTGAGTTTAGCATATTCTCAAATTTGATGGGATAAATCTATTCCTCTTAAATTGAAAACTCCAAAACAAACACTATTTTTTACAATTATTCTATTCTTTCATTCTTAAACTCTCAAACCAAACGTCTAGTAAATAATGTATCGAATCCAGATTGCAACTTGCGATAGATATGGTATCACCTCACCCAGAGCCTTACTTTCCAGTAAGCATCCTTTTGTTGTCTCAACATTTGTTTAGTCAGTAAAATATTGGAGATTTCAGTTCAAGGACATGCTTAATCCCATATCTTCGTTTTGCAGGCGTTAACAAGTTCTGTCTTGCTTTGATTATAACGAAGTTAATAATCTTTTCCTTATTGGTATACTAACTTACTAATACTTCACCAAGAAACTATATTTATTTGAAGCAGAAATAAATAATTCAACTGAACCAAACATCCATGTAATTTTCTTCTTTAGAATACATCATTAAGGGGAATGTGAATACCATTATCAGGTTTCTACTTGAGATGGGCTCTATAATATAGATTATATAGAAATAAAATGCTCAAATGGAGGAATGCAAAAACAGAAACATAGATCATTAGTTTTAAAATATAAAAAGACAAAAATGTTAGACAAAGTACTTATAATATAATTCGTATTTTAGATTTAGTTATCAGTTTAAGGTTAACTTTTTAAAAGTAGTATAAATACCATTAATTTTTTAAATAAGAGCCAACTACTTTTAAAATTTAAGAACAAAATTACATAAAAACTTTAAAATTCATTTAAAAATAAAATGAAGACATACAATTAAAGATAATTTCTAAAAATATGAAAAGGATTTCCAAAAAGTAACATCATACAAATTACATTGTTTCCCAGCATCGTAGTCTATAGCTTATGTATAGAACCTACATTAGATTTTAACTGGGAGCTAGGCTGGTGTAATAAAGATGCGACATTGACTAAAAGTATCTAAAGAAAAGGTTGGAATTTTTTTTTCCTTTGCAATTGATGGGCGACACGAAGGCAGATTCCAAATGCTAGGGTGGCAAGTATGACAAAGAACAATCAACTTGGATGGGTGGAATTAAAATTGAAGGAAAGGCCTCAACTTTAATTCAAGCTTTGGAAGGACAATTAAACAAAAATTGTATATAAATGATTCACGGTCATCCTCCTATATTAAAGTACACGTTCT
>JANSVA010000003.1:35255336-35266897 GCA_025504915.1 Erythroxylum reticulatum | reverse complement strand
CCACCAACGCCGTACTCTCTTTGTCTCCTTCTATTTTTGTTGACTCCTTCCCAGACCCACGCAGCACACACAGACAACACATACTTTCACGTTAAGCTCTTCATGCAGCCCCTCTCTTCTCCACTGTATCTTGATATGACATTTTTATTGTCTCATATCTGGTCCATGCCTCTATTGTTCACGCACACGCACTATACCACCATGCATCACATTGCATTTTTCTCTCTTCATGCATGCCTCTCACGCACACACACACAGAGTATATTGCCGACTCCCTGCCACTAGTTGTGTAGACTATTTCATGATGTGACAAATTAATTGTTGTCCAAGCCTTTTGTTCATGTAGACACCACACAGCACTTCACGTTACGTTTTGGCTCTTGCTTCCTTTAATAGCTTTCCTTGCTTTAGGCTTTTAAAGGTCCAAAATCTAATATGTGCCTAGAATTAAAATAAATAACTCTCAATTAATGCAATTTAAACATTAAATAGACAAGAGTTTAGCAAATTATGTATCAAAAATTAATAAAAGATGTCCATTAACAAACACACACAAGAGGGGGTGAATTGTGCAATTTGAAAAATTTTTAAAGTTACTATCAATTGATAGGATCTTATTAAAATTTCAAATAAAAGGAGCCTCTCAAAAATCAAAACAAAAGGAGTCTCTTATAAGTTGAAAACAATAGTAACTATAATTGCAAAAAATTAAAAGTTAAGGAGAGAGAAGAAATGACACAGTCGATTTATCTGCTTTAGCTTATGATACAAGCATACATCCATCCTTAAGTATCTGACTTGAGTATTTCACTAAAATCTCAAGTAGTTCTTTGACAAGTCTCTTTAAGCTCACAAGTACATATTTTTCAAAGTTTGTCAACCTTCGACACTAGTATTATTTAGCTAGTCTCTACAAGCTCTTAATAAATGAAAATATTATTTTCTCACTATAAGCTTCAAAGACTAATGATCTCTCTCAAAAATCATTTTCACTTTCTAAGGCATAAGGAATTTAATAAAGATATGACTTTCGAGAGTGATGATGCTGTTAATGTATTTAAAAAATGTAGCCTTTTTGCAAATGCAGTGGCTCTTCCTTAAATAGACATTTTCTTCAACTAATTATTGCTTCACTTATATCCTTAGCCAACTAGATCAACTTTGAATCTAAATAATCTTCGATATTATCTTTGCCAGAATCTTCCAATATCCAAATGTTAAAAAAATTTGACTATATCAACTGTCGAATTATATGATTAGCAAGATCCTTCTAGATATTGTGGAATCATTTTTAATAAATTAAGTTCATTAAGAAGGTTCCTGTAAAAAAGGAAAGATTTATCCTATCACAGATAACTAGATTTTATATCCATATAAAAATTATATAGTTTTCTTTTCAATTAAAAAGAAATAATCCAAATTTGAAATATTATAATTTTATCATTAAATTATTAATATAAAACTTTGAGCTAAGAGTCTCTCCCTTTTTGATGATGACAACCAATAAACAAAAATATTTACAAGCTCAAATGAATATGAAGGAATTCGAAAGATACCTATACCCGGTAAGTCCTTACTAACAATCATAATTGGAAGGAGCCTTTTACTACCACTAAGTACTAGGAGCCTATCCTATATGATATCGCAATAAGAGAATTTTAATGGCAAAGGTTTTAGAATATATTGTTAGAAATAAATAGCAGTATAAGCAAATCATATAAAATTTGTTTCCTTACTCTCTCTACTCTCCCCCTTTGTCATTATCAAAAAGAAAGAAACAATTATAAAGCAAGAAAAGATTTATAAATATGCAAGAGTAACAACTAGACATTTACAAAAATTGTTAGTGTATTATAAATATTTAAAATGTTCCTCAAAGGAATCAAGAATATTATGAAGAATTGCATGTTATCGAATTGGTCTTACATTTTTGTTAGCTATCCACGCATTTGAACTTGATTGAATTGAATATCCTTCAGTTGTTGAAGGTTCAAATCATTTATATTATGAGGTCTGATAGGTGTTGATTTCTCCATAGTAAGACCTAAGACATCTGCTACTCTTTCTGTTTTCTTATCTACCCATACATTGTCTTTCAGCTTATATCCGAATTGATAGGGAATAGATAAATGTAATTTAGTAGGTTCATACCAATCCAGATTGTCAAAAGACACTCCATAATAAGCAAAAATCTTAGTGAGTAGCATCCCTTAAGGTAGGCAACTGGTGGTATTCTTATGACTCCCCTTATCCATCATAAATCGCAGGATTATTGCTGGGAGGTTCATCTGATTTCCCCTCAGTAGATTATACACAACATATGTATCCAGGAGACTGCATCTTTCCACTAAACTACATCTTAGAAAAATTGAAGTAGTAGATAATGAAGCAAGGCATCTCGACAGTAAATCCAATTGTTTGCACCAAGGTCTCCTTTCTTGTGTATTTTCACTAGATAATGAAGCAAGGCATCTCGACAGTAAATCCAATTGTTTGCACCAAGGTCTCCTTTCTTGTGTATTTTCACTGTGAAAATAGATAAACTCTACAACTTCTCCTAAATCTAAATCCTCAATATCCCATTTATGACAGGGAAATCACTTCTTCCTAATGGAGTTATATCCAACAAGTTCCCCAAATTTTCTTCAGTTAGTAGGATTTCACATTCCCCCAGCCAAAATATAATTGTTATCTTTCCATCAATAGTCTCTTTTCTTATGTGGGTATATAGAAAAATGGCACCAATTTATCATATATAGTTTCATTCAGATTCAAAAAATTTGCCATTCAACAGACAAAAGGTGAGGAAAATGGGAATACCTAATTCATTAAACAAAAGAGGAGGCAGAATGCTTCCAGCAACTAACTTTCTTTTCTTGTAACACATCTTGTATCTTGCTTTTGCTTCCATTAACTAAAAGGTCTTGGGAGGTGATAAAGACTCTCCTTTTTTTTATATACAACAACCTTCATTTTCTTTGACCTTTTTCCTTTAGGAATCTCTTCGAAAATAGTTACTTCAAAAAAATTTCTTCTTGAAAGATAGGGTCTACTGCAGGTTCTTCAATCATAATTTCCTTTCCCTTCTTTATTTCTTCTCTCTTCCTTTTGCCAGAGTTTTCTTCTTCCACTGATGCAGGACTTTTATCCTTTTTAAGTGCTTTCTCAGCCTGTATTATTGAAGGAATTCCTCTTTTTTTAGTCTCCTTACCAAGCGACTAGGCTCCTCATCAGAATCATCACCATCAAAGATAGCCTATATTTCTCCCTAGCTATTAGTTTTTATAGGGATAGTATTAGGAGTAGATGATGGCAGAGGTGAAACGAATTTGGGAGGAGGAACAAACTTCTTTTTCAATATGGGTGGATGTAAAAGTGAGGGTAAAGGAGAAGATTGAATAACAGAGAAATGAAATTGTAGAAAAAGAGGCACTACTTACTTTTTTTGGTTCTATAGATGACTCCCCCTTTTTCGAAGCGCTCCTAATGAGAGGTTTCTCCTTGTCTTTTTCTTGTCCCTTTTCTTCTTCTTCTTCTGTCTCTTCTACTTCAGTTTCTTCTATTTATTCTTCTTTTTCAATTTTGATGTTTTCTTCTTCTTTTGCAAATGAGCTAGGGTTTTCAAAGTTTTCATATGTATGAATAAATGTTTCTAAATGTTGGGGCTTTTATATACGAGTAATAAAGATATCTTCAAAAATAGTTTTTGGTGTATTCAACATAAAGAGATTAGAAACAAGAGCTTCAGATTCTTGCTTATGGCGTATAACTCTACCATGACTAGAAGAGGAAGTTGATGGCTTCTTTGAACCATTAAACACCATTAAACTTAATATAAGCCATTTCAAGTAAGAGAGAGCTAGAAAGATTGAAGAGATTTAAGAAAATCGGAAAGTAGGAGTATAGTAAGGTGAGAGGCGCTTCTAAGGATGATGAAGATGAGTAGGTGGAAGAAACTATCTCAAGATATACTAAATGGTTCTTAAGCATGAATTTCATGAGAAGATGAATGATCATACATGTTATAAGAGGAAGTGTGATCGTCTACATATTTTCTGTAAGTCATGTATAGAAAAGCTGTCAGAACAATGCATGTTTTAAAAAATGAAACGACACCACTTAGTGACTACCTTTTTAAGACACGTTTACTCTAACCTATTAAACTAAGAGGAGCCTACTGAAAAGCATATTAGAAGGAACCTGTTAATATCTACAAAGAAAGTAGCATAACATCTTCATTCAGAGTTAAATATTAGATAATCTGCACATACCAAGCTCTTTTCTTAACAAATGAAATCTATCTTTAAAAAGTATCTTGGTAAAGATATCAGCTACTTGATTTTTAGTATTGACATGCAAAAGTTCAATGGCTTCTTCTAATGCATAATCTTTAAGAAAATGATGTTTGACTCCTATATGCTTAGTCCTAGAATGATGCACGGGATTTTTAGAAAGATTGATTACATTTATATTGTCACATAATATAGGGATATGATCAAAGTTTAAAGAAAAATCCTGGAGTTGATGTGTCGTCCATAAGATTTGAGCACAACAGCTGGCTGCTACTATATATTCTACTTACTTAAGTTGTTGAAAGCATTGTGTAATTTTGTTTCTTATAAGACTAAGAAACTAGACATCCTTCAAAAATTGACAGTGACCACTTGTACTTTTCCTATCAACTTTATTACCTACATAATCTGCATCACAATATCTAACTATGTTAAATAAATCAATTTCTGGATACCATAATCCAAAATCCATAGTTCCAAGAAGATAGCAAAAGATCCTCTTGACTTCTTAAAGATGGCTTTCTTTTAGATTTGATTGAAAATGTGCACAAATACACACACTAAGCATAACATCTAGTCTTGAACTTATAAGATATAAAAGTGATCTAATCATCCCTTTGTATTTTTTCTCATTTATATCCTTGCCTACTCCATCCTTATCAAGTTTATTTCTAGTATACATTGGAGTAACTATCAGTTTGGCATTCTCAAAATGATATTTCTTGATGAGTGCCTTTATATATTTTTCTTGACTAATGAAGATTCCTTTTTCTATTTGCTTAATTTGCAATATGAGAAATAAAGATGAGTATCCCATCATACTTATTTCAAACTCCCTCTACATTAAAGCTGAGAATTCTTCACAGAAAGATGGATTAGTATCACCAAATATTATGTCATCAGCATATATTTATACTATGAGTAAGTCTTTCGCCTTTCTCTTAATAAATAACGTTTTATCTATTTTTCCTTTTTCAAACTTATTCTCAACCAAAAAGCTGCTTAAATTCTCGTACCATGCTTGAGGAGTCTACTTTAGACCATATAGTTCTTTAGTTCACTTCATCATGTAATCTAGATGGTCTTCATTCTCAAAACTTAGAGATTGCTTAACAAACACTTCTTTGTTAATATATCTATTTAAGAAAGCACTTTTGACATCTACTTAGAATAATTTAAATTTTCTATGGCATGTAAAAGCAAGTGAAATTCTAATTGATTCTACTCTGGCAATATGTGCATAAGTCTAATCAAAATCAATACCTTCTTATTGATTATATCCTAAATCTACAAGTCTAGCTTTCTTTCTTATAACCTTACCATTTTGATCAATTGTTTCGAAATACCCAAAGAGTTCCAATGACTGACTTTATTTATGGACGAGGTAATAGATTCTAAACTTTGTTCTTGTCAAACTGATTTAGTTTGTCTTTCATAGATAAAACCCAATTTTTATTAGTAAAAGTCTTTTCAACAGTCTTTGATTCTAATTATGCAACGAGGGCAACATAATTGTTTTTGAAGGATGATTCAATTCTTAAACTTTCAGAAGGGTCTCCTATAATACACTAAAGTGTATCAAAGCCTCTCCATTCTCTTAGTGTTTTTCTATTATAAATCTCCGGTGACCTTTGTTGTATAGGCTCCTATTAAGATGTACTTAGAGAAGGAGCCTACTCTGTCCTCTCTGTCCTAACTTTAAAAGGACCTTCTTGTTTTTGTGATTTCGAAGGTACCATAGGTGTAGTTTTAGTTTGAGATGTAGTTTTAGGAATCAAATAATGTTCTTCATCATATGATTCAGCAATTGTTATCGAGGGTAGGGCTTCATCAAATATCACGTGTGTTGATTCTTTTTATTCTCTTTTTTATTTTATTATAAACTCTAAATTCTTTGCTAGCAGTACTAGAACCCCAAAAATAGCTTCATATGATCTCACATCAAAATTCTCAAAGTTTTCCTTATCATTATTTAACACAAATCACTTGGAACCAAAAGCTCGAAAGTACACAACATTTGATTTTCTTCCTCTCCACAGCTCATAGGAGGTCTTTTAGAGAATATGTCTTATAAGGTATCTGTTAAGTATGTAACAAGCAGTACATACAACTTTTGCCCAATAACTATGAGGTAGATCACTTTCACATAGCATTGTCCTGACCGTATCAATAAGAGTTATGTTCTTTCTCTCAACAACTCCATTCTATTGAGGAGACATAAGATATGAAAAATTATGAGTCATGTTATTATCATCACAGAAATTTTCAAATTTTCCGTTATCAAATTCTCCTCCATGATCACTCCAAATTAAAGTAATACAATACCCTTTTTTAATCTGAATTTTTTTGCAAAACTTCTCAAAAACTTCAAAAGCGTCATCCTTATTTTATAGGAGATAAACCCATGTAAATCTGGAACAATCATCTACCATGACAAAACCATAATGTTTACCACTAAAACTTTGAGTCCTAGTAGGACCAAATAAATCCATATTTACAAGTTCAACTGGTTGTTTAGTAAAAACAATATTTTTAGGAGGAAAGATACTTCTAACTTGTTTTTCTTTTAAACAAGCTTCACAAACCTGATTACTCTCAAACTTCAAAAACAGTAATCATCTTACTAACTCATTTTTGGACAATTTTGATAAAATACTCATGCTAGCATGTCCAAATCATCTATGTAAAATAAATTAATCATTTTCTAGTGAAACAAAACACTTAACATTTTATGAAGACATGTCTTCCAGTTGAGCACAATATATATTCTGATTTCTAGGGCTAACAACTACAATTTTATTATTATGATTATCAATTATTTTATAATGAGATGCATAAAAAATGACTTTATAACCCTATTCATATAACTGACTTACACTCAATAAGTTATTTTTCAATCCATCAACATAAAGAACATTATCAATAGAAGCAAAATCAGAATCACCAAATTTACTAATTCTAATGACCTTTACTTTGTTTTTGTCAGCAAAGACAACATTAGCTCCATATTTCCTTTCAATATAGTTGAAATTTATGTGTCTCAAACAACCACTATCAACTATCCACTAATTTTCTTTTGTCTCTGTTTTAAAGCATATCTGTAGAATGCATTATCTCATTTTAGGCACCCAAATTTTTAAAGCTCCTTTCAGGTTAGTAGTTTGACCTTTTGGTCTCCAAACATACATTTGAGATCATTTCTTTATTCTACGAAAGTTACAAGAAAGACTAATATAACCATGTCTACCACAATAGAAGCACAAAATAGATGAATGAGAGTTGCTATAATTTCTGCCATGTATTAGGTTCCTATTGTTTTGAATATAGCTACTGCTAGATTTAACAAAGAAATTCATGTATGGCCTAATATTATTATTTTCATTATGACCTATTCCCACCTTATCAAAAACAACTCTACCATTACTAAGTAATGCATCAAGATTATTCCTTCTATCAACAAAATTAGCAAAATCTTTTTCTAAAGATATTATCTTTCCAGCAAATTTCTCTTTCTTAATTTCTAAAACAACAAAATTTTCTTCTATCCGTCTTACTTTATCAGAATCGTTCCCAAACAATGCATTCTCTAACTGACTTACCTTTTCTTCCAAAAAATAATTTTCAGAGACTTTTTCTTATTATCATTTTTAAGAGACGTATTTTTGGACAACATATTCTTATTCACTGATTATAATAATTTAATCTTATTCTTCAATGAAGCATCATTGTTTTTGGACTTCTTAACCTCTTTACAATACTACACTATCAATTTTTTATACTAATCATACAATTTATTATATACATTTCTTAATTCATCAACTTCAATATCAGAGTCAGAGTAATATACCTTATCATCTCCTAATTCAGCCATAAGACAAAAGTTATTGACTTCTTTAGGCTCTTCTTCTTCAAAGTTTTCAAAATCCTCATCAAACCAAGATATGTCATAGCTTTCTTTTTAGATTTTCTACACTTTATTTTATCCTTTTGAAGAAGAGGAAATTTTGGTCTAGTTTGCCCAAGCTTCTTACAATGATAACATATGATGATTATTTTGTGTATTGCTATTGCTGTTGCTACCTTTTTATAGGAATATGCTGTTTATAGCTTTCTTATTTCCTTTTCTTTTCTTTATTAACTTCTTTTTATAGAAGCATGCATATTTTTTGACCATGAAATTGAATTCATCATCTCTATTTATTTGCAACTCAGTGTTACTTTCATCACCATTTGATGGATTTGATTCATTAGCTACTTTTAGTGTCATTCCTCTTCTATAGAGGCATCCTTCATCTTGCCTAAACTCGGTTTCATGGATCATCAAATTTTTTTGTTAACCAGTCGAGTGAAATAGTGTCTAGATCCTTTGTAATTTCTAGAGCTATCACATTGGATCTCCATTCCTTTGGTAGTGACCTTAGAATCTTTATTATGAGGTCATCATTGGCATATATCTTTCTCAAGTTCTTTAAGGTCATAATGACGTTGTTGAAACGTCCAAAGAATTTGTTTATGGTCTCTCCCTGTTTCATGCCAATAGTTTCATATTAATGCACTAAAAGACTTATTCTATATTTCTTTACCTCATTCATTCCTTCAAAGATAACTTGAAGTTTGTCCCACATTTGCTTTATTGCAGAGCAGTAGGATATCCTTTCATACTCTTCTAGAGATAATGCACATAACAAATGATGTTTTACTTTAGCATTTTGCTGTGCATTTCTTCTATTAGCATTAGTCCACACTTCTAAGTCATTAGTAGTAGGAAATGTAGCTCCAACTTTGATAGCTTGGCAGACTTCGATAACTATTGACTGAAGATAAATGGTTATTCTCTCTTTTTAGTAGGAGTAGTTGTTTCCATTGAAATAAGTAGGTTTTGAGACAAATTGTCCTTCAAGACTTCTTAAAATTTTTGAAATAATCTATCATGTGTTATAAGACATAATAAATATGAAACCTCGCTTATTAAATGATAAAGAAAATATTCATAAGAGGGTGAATTGTTCAATTTGAAAATTTTTTAAACTTACCATCAATTTATAGGATCCTATTAAAATTTCAAATAAAAGGAGCCTGTTAAAATTGAAAGTAAAAGGAGCCCCTTAAAATCAAAACTAAAGGAGCCTCTTGTAAGTTGAAAACAACAGTAACTATAATTGCAAAAAATTAGAATTTAAGGAGAGAGAAGAAATGATATAGTCAATTTATACTGGTTCGGCTTATCATCTAAGCCTACGTTCAATTCCTAAGTATTCTACTTAAGTGCTTCACTAAAATCTTAAGTAGTAATTTGACGAGCCTCTTCAAGTTCACAAGTACATATTTTTCAAGGTTCTTCAACCTTTCACACTAGTAGTATTTAGTTAGCCTTAACAAGCTCTCAATAAATGAAAATATAATTTTCTTAATATAAGCTTCAAAGACTAATGATCTCTCTCAAAGAGTATTTTCACTTTCTGAGGAACAAGGAATTTGATAAAGATATGACTTTTGAGAGTATTGATGAATTTCAAAATTCTGGCTTATTTGCAAATGCAGTGGCTCTTCCTTAAACAGGCATTTTCTTTAACTAGTCATTGCTTCACTTATATCCTTAGTCAACTGGATTGACTTTGAATCTAAATAATCTTCGATATCATCTTTGATAGAATCTTTCAATATCCAGATGTTAAAAAATTTTGACTATATCACAGAGCTGATTGTCGAATTATACGATTAGCAAATCCTTTAGAATATTGTGGAATCATTCCTAATAAATCAAGTAAATTCATTAAAAAGGTTCCTGTAAGAAAGGAAACATCTATCTTATCACAAATAACTAGATTTTATATCCATAGAAAAAATTATATAGTTATCTTTTTGAATAAAAGGAAATAATCCAAATTTGAAATTTGAAATATTATAATGTTATCATCAAAACCGTTAATATAAAACCTTGAGATAACAAAGGGTACTCTCTTCTACTGAGACACTTAAAGTCTTTTTCTTTATTGGTTTTATAATATTAGGAAAGAGTAGACATAATAAGGGATGGAACTTGCGTATTTTATTGAGTATTAATTGATTTAATTTATAGATGTAGGAGTCTTAACTGTCAAAGCAAAAAATATGCAACAACTTGCTAAAAATCATGCAACAATTTCACTAAAAATCAGCTAAGCACTAACATAGAAAATCTCAACTACTTAGGTTGTTCGTAACCTTAGTAATTGCTAGTTTGATAACTTCAAAGTCATATGTTTAACACTGCTCCTTAGCTTTGGGACTGAAAACTACAAGCTTTAACCTTACATCTTCAAAAAGAGACTTCAAAAAGCTTTGGTCAATATTTCAATAGTTTGGTCTTTAATTTTGCAATGAAATAGAAGCACTTCTCCTTCCTTAGAAAATAAAGCTTAATCTTGAAATGCTTTATGTTTCCACGAAACATTGGGTTGTTCGTAATAATTTGCAACTTGATTATCCACAAAATGTTTATGCCCTGTTTGTGTTTCATTTACAATTCAGTCGTGATTTTTCTGATCCGTAGGGCTTGATTTATTGCAACAGTGGCTGCCACATATTCTGCCTTAATGGTGGACTGAGTTATAACTTCTTGCTTCTTGGAACTCTAAGAAAAAAAAAGCTGAACCAAAACTAAAATAGTAACCAAAAGTGCTTCTTATGTCATCAACACACCCAACCTAATCACTATCAGAATGAGCTCTAAAGCTAAAATCCTTGGCTTGATAGAACTTTAGGATATAGTAAACTGTGCCCTTAATGTATCTAACAATCTTTTATGCTATTTATAAATGAATTTCACTAGCACAATGCATGAATCCTTATAAGAGACTTACAAATTACATAATATTTGGCCTGGTTGCAATTAGATATATTGGACAACCTATTAGATTTATGTATAACATTTCATCATCTTCCTCAGCTTCATCTTCTTTGTATAATTGTTCTTTTTGATTCATCGGAGTTAGAGTTGGCTTGCACTCCTCCATTCACAATATTTTGACTATTTATTTAGCATACTTGCATACTAAGAAAGAATGACATTTTTCTAAGGTCTGTCATCTCGAACATGTCTTTCATACCTTATTTAAACTTACTAATCAACCCTTCTTTACTTCCTGCAATAAGTAAATCATCCACATATAGAGATAGCACTAGTAAAGCATCATCAACCTTCTTAACATACAATGTAACACCCCATTACCCTAGGGTACGCACCGGGACGCCCGTAGGTCATTCCGATACATATCCTAAGATAAGGGA
>JANSVA010000003.1:35232710-35246277 GCA_025504915.1 Erythroxylum reticulatum | reverse complement strand
TTATGATTTTGCGAGTTAATTTTTGATTGCCTTACGTTGTAAAAGATTCTATGTATGAACTTTTGATACTTGAGTTGCAATCGTTTGGAGTTGAGATTGTCTTGAGTGGACTAGAGAGTCCTGAAGTTGTGGCTGGATGTAGATATAGAAGTGTGTTTAAAATCGTTTGCAAGTTTTTGAGATTTTTAAAATAAAACCGTTGTGTTGTCCAAATTTTTCTATTAAAAAAAGAGATATTCAGTAAGCCTTGCATAGTTGGATTAAGGATATTGCGAGTATCCTTGTCCCGAGTATGTGGCGGTTGTCATGGGCCCAATGTGGTACGAGGTCGTGACACAACTGGTGGTCTATCATATGGGATGCTTCTAACCAACATTTTTGCTTATTATGGAGTGTCTTTTGACAATTTAGATTGGTATGAACCTAGAAAGTTCCATTCCTCCATTCCCTACCAATTTGGATACAAGCTGAAAGATAATGTGTGGGTGGAGAAGAAAACTGAAAGAGCAGCAGACTTCTTGGGCCCTGCCCTACAAAAATCAGCCCTTGCCACACTCTAGAGGACAAATGATTTGATCCTTCAACAATTGAAGGAAATTCTTTCTAATCAAGATCAAATGTGTGGCTAGAAAAATAGTATGAAAATTCAAATTCTTGACATATAGATTTTGCTTCGAAAATTTCTTTTAATCTCCTAAATAACTTCGTCTTTATTTTGCTTGGATTATTTTTACATACTTGTGCTATTTTTTATGCTTTACTTATTTGCCATCTACTTTTTGATAATGACAAAGGAGCAGAATCAATGATATATGATTATTATCTGCTAATTGTTAAAATATGGTTTAATTGAATTTTGTGAAGTTTAAATCTATGATATGCATAAATGATAGGCTCCTTTCATAAGAAAGGCTCCTTCTGATTATAACTATGAGTAAGAACATATAAAGTTTACAGATAACTTTTAAAATCCTTTATTATTTTTGAATTTTGATTCTCATCATCAAAAAGGGGGAGATTGTTAGCTCAAAGTTCATTATTAATGATTTTGATGATAGCTTTATAATTTTTCAAATTTCAAATTAGATTTATTTCCTTATATAGGTAATGATATAATTCTTAAAAGGAAATGATATCATTGGATAAATGCTTGCTTTCTTACAAGAACCTTCTTAATGAACTTACCTTATTAGAAAAGATTCCATAATATCTAGAAGAATCTTTCCATTCACATAATAACAATTAGCTCTGCTATTCTTTCAAAAATTTTCTATTAACATCTAAATATTGGAAGATTCCAGCAAAGATGATATCAAAATTTTGTTAAATACAAAGCCAACTTAAAATTAAAATGAAACATCGGCTAGTTAAAGAAAATGTCTACTTAAGGAAGAGTCACTACATTTGCAAACGGCATATAGATTTGCGAAATACTTCAACAACATCAATATTCTTGAAAGTCATATCTATATCAAACTCCTTGTGTCTTAGAAAGTGAAAAGTGAAATCACTCTATTGAGAGAGACTATTAAATCCTTATACATTTTTTGTTAAGAGCTTATAGAGGCTTGTTAAACACTACAAATGTAGAATGTTGAAGAAACTTGAAAAATATGTACTTATGAGCTTGGAGAAGCTTGTGAAAATTTACTACTTAGAGTTTTAAAGTGAAATACTTAAGTTGAATACTTGGGGACTGGACGTAGGTTTCGTTATAAACTGAACTGGTATAAATCGACTATGTCACTCTCTCTCTTTCTCTTAACTTTTAAATTTGTGCATTACAGTGTGTGAGTTTAATTTACACGAGGCTCTATTGTTATTTGAATATATGATAGCATATTAATGTTTTATTTAAATAAATTATTTTTATTTCTAGATTTTTAGTATTATACTTTAATGTTGAAAAGGTATTTTTCCCTTTCGTAGAATATCAATGAATTTATTCTATCAATAATCAATTATTAGACCAGAATTTAAATTAGTAACTTAGTATTACTTAGCAAATTAGATCTATATAAGGAAGGCAAGGTGGGTTTGTTTGATGGCCAGCCCCAAACTCTTTTAAAATCCATTTGTTTCGGACATCGAGTTCAATATTTAGAAACAACGATATATTAGTACATTTTCATCGCCTGGAGGGAAGATATCCGAAAATTCGATTGAAAACCTAGATAAGCAATTTATGAGAAAAATGGTAGCAAAACAAAATAACATTAATTAGATGACAAGAAGTTTTATGTTGACATTTCAAACCCTAAATGGTCATTAAAATGAGAAATAATAATGTTCCATGAAAATTTAATTAATGTATATGTATGCACATATGTAATACATATACTAGTAACAACCTCCAGGTCCTAAAGCAGAATACAATCCCTCATAAAGTGAAAAGTCCATGCAAAATGTATGCATACGGATCATAGATCTATGACACCAGATGGTATGCATATTGATGAACATCTATAAATAGTTTCTAGAATATGTATAATATAACTTTGATATATGATGCTTAATCCTACTTTTATACGTTGCTCTTCTGGCAAACAAATCATTTGTTCCTTAAAACTTCCTGTCCAAATTCATTCACTCTTCATCATCTTTTCTTCTCCAGAGTACTGTTCTTAGAGTTGATCTCTGTTACGGTCTAATTGTCCCACATCGATACTAAAAGAGACTGATGTGGGGTTTATAGGCTTATGGGTTGTCCCACCCTTTAAGATAGCTTTTGCAGTTGGTTCTCTCATAAGACCTATAATAATTGGTATCAGAGCTAACACCACTTCTTCAAGTCCTCGTGCCAAGCCCACGGATGGTGACGCCGGTATTGTAGTGTTCATTTGGGGCTAGAAAAATTCTAGTGCACAGCCAGCCTATGGGTGCATGGGTGGTGATGCTGATATAGTAATGTTTGCCTGGGGTTAAAGAACGTCTAGCGAACAACCATCCCACTGGTGCCTGGGCTGTGAAGCTTGATGGAATATTAAAGTCTAATTGATTCACATCGGTAGTAAAAGAGGCTGATATGGGGTTTATAGGCTTATGGGCTCTTCCCCTTTAAGCTAGTTTTTGGGGTTGGTTTTCCTATAAGACCTGTAACAAATGGTACAGCCTAATTGTCCCACATCAGTAATACAAGAGGCTGATGTGGGGTTTATAAAGTTATGGGCTCTTACACCCTTTAATACCACTCCTTTAAGTCCTCGTGCCATGCCTAGGGGTGGTGACATCGATATTACAGTGCTCATCCGGAGGTTAGAAAAATTCTAGCCCATAGCCAGCCCGTGGGTGCATGAGTGGTGACGTTGGTATAGTAGTGTTCACCTGGGGCTAGAAATGGTCTAGCATATATCTAACCCGTCAGTGTCTAGGCTGCGAAGCGTGGTGGAATGTTACGGTCTAATTATCCCACATCGGTAATAAAAGAGGCTGATGTGAGGTTTATAGGTTTATAAGCTCTCCCACCCTTTAAGCTAGCTTTTAGGATTGGTTCTCTCTCATAAGACCTGTAACAATCTCCTGCTGAGCTATATTTATTCTTCGACTTACTCTAGCCCCAATGAAGGGTTTGAATCTAACTAGGACTTGTTCATTACTTCAATATTTTTCAGTTCCTGATCAACAAGGATATAATCGAGAATTGTTAGGCCAAGAGATCAAATAGGTTACTGAAAGGAAGAAGGCAAAACTAAGAAGTTGAAAGTAGAGTGTATTGTGTTGATTTTCTAAAGTATGTAGCTTTACAACCTCCATATTTATACATGGTTTGAGATAAGATAAATCAATTTAACTTTGATGCAATCTAAACTACATGATCAGGTTATGTATGATTTAATCTAAACTAAGATGATCATATAATGTATGATGCTTATCTACATTAAGATGATATTACTATTGAAAAGATTAGGAAGATGAGTTATTATCAGCCCCCTTCAAATTAATGTTTGGAAGAATATTGAGCTTGTGACGTAACTCAAAATGGGAGTAGACTAATTTGTCATATTGTTGCCATTCCAAGAATTCTACTAAAAGAGGCGAAATATCATCGGTTGATTCATAATGCTTAAACAATGGAGAGATGGATCCAGGTAAGTAGTATGACTTTGACTTAATTTCACCAAATTAGGTAGTTATTGTTATGAAGAGTTATAGTAATAAAACTGGTGATGTTGGTAACCAGTAGTGAAGTGTTGATAGTCTGCACTATGAGGTTTTGTGTATAGTAGTGCAGTAGGGCTGTGTTTACGGATGGTATAGTAGTGTAGTAGGATTGTGTTTATGGCTAGTATAGTAGTGTAGTATGATTGCATTTATGGATATTAGTAGTGCTGTGTTTATAACTAGTATAGTAATGTAATGGAACTGCATTTATGGCTGATATAATAGTGTAGTAGGACTGAAAAAATTATTCTAAGGCTTGAAGAGGGAAGTTTCTCTCTGGATAAATCAAATAGAGATCTGTTTATTTTGGTTTTTGTTATAGAGTGTTGCCAAGCTCATTTGTAAGGCAGTTGAAAGTTACAGACAGTGGTGAGTTGAAAATTGGATGGTCAGTATAGACTGGAGGAGATTGTCATACATGTTGTGGCTGGAAAATTCGCGAGATAGGGGCTGGCAATTGCGGCTTGTCATGATGGCATGTTCAGAGAAGTTGGAGAAAGCAGATGGTAGTTCCATATGGCCAGGTGCATCAGAAGTAGCTTCAAGCTTCGACATGGTGCAGATGGATATTATGCTTTGAGTTGTTAAGAAGTACGGGTCGCTGGGGTTTGTAAAGACTGTTAAAGGAACTTCCATAATGGTCAGTGAATTAGAGATGTGATGGTGCTACCATGAAATACATGCATAAAGCTCTATGAGATGGGGTGGCTGGAAAAAAGTGAGACTTAGCTCAGGTAGGCTCTAGTACCATAAAAGGAAGAAGACAAACCTAAGAAGTTAAAACTAGATTATTCTAAAGTATATTGCTTTATAACCTCCACTGTGTTTATATATGGTTTGAGATAAGTTGAATCAATTTAACTTTGATGCAATCTAAACTACACGATTAGGTTATGCATGATTTATTCTAAACTAAGATGATCCAATAATGTAGATGCTTATCTAAACTAAGATACTCAGATAGTGTATAATGCTTATCTAACCTAAGATGACATTATAACAAAAAAAAAAGATTAGGAAGATGAGTTGTTATTTACACAGGCTTGCTCTTTATACAACTAATGTCTGAACCCATAATGTAGAACTTTGTCTTGAGGAGGTTGATCTTCAGATCAAGAAGTGTTGACCTTTAAATAAAAAGGAAATCCTATAATTCAACAAATACTACTTAAAGTACTCGCAGATCAAGTTTTTCAGTTGGGTTGACCACCGCAACTTATGTTAGTTTATTTCTTACAATTAATTGTTTAGTTATATATTTATTATTTATTTAATTACAAATATTTTTTATCATATGCTTATTTATTTATTAACTCAAATATAAGATTATGTGATAAATATTCTTCACCTAAGAAATTATGACCTCATATTAGATGTTAATATTATGAAAATAGTAAATATTACGTTTCTTTTTTATAACGGAAGATGTCATTCTCATATATTAAAATATGAAAATAATTAAATAAATATGTGAGTGCTATTAAATAACAAGTTTATTAAACGGATTCAACATGACAATTTCATATGAAATATTACTTGTATATCAATGAAAATACTCATTATATTGATTGTATGATTGATTACTTAATTTGATATTTCTAAAATATTTTATACAGAGATTATTATGTTTTGATTCTTTTTAATGACTTATCTTAGTTAAGGGTAACATAATTGAAAGTTACTAGATATGGTATGAATTATATAGTAATAATTAAGTAATCAATAAATAATTTGTCATCTAAAGTAATTAGAAAAAATGTTCCACTATTTTTAATTAATATTGATTTGAAAATTTCTTGATTAAGATAGAATGACAATTTTAAAATTATTTGCAAATATAATATGATTTAACTCCAATAGAATAAAAGTTAATTCAGTGTTATATATCTAATTGAAATATTATATAATGAAATGATTAAATCATATAGAAAAATTATATGTAAAAAATTGTTAAAAATATTCTGATATTTCCAATATTTGAATAGTCATAACATGTTGTTGGACACTAATTTTCATATATAGATATAAATCATTTAATTGAAAAATTAAAGATAAATTAAAATCATTTATTTTATTCAATATTGAATATAATTTAGGATTATAATTTATATCCAATATTAAATGATGACATTTAGGCCCGCGTCAGGACTGGATCGATTAAGCGTCAAGCTTAAAATTTAAATTTTGTAGGCCTAAAGCTTGACATATTGTAAAATAAAAATGACATTGTTATCCTTTATAAACAAAACGATGCCATTTAGTCTAGTTTAATATTCCTCTCTAACCTTCTCTGTCATCCTTCCCCACTTGCCTTACACCTTACCTTTTTCTTCTTCTTCTCTCTCTCTCTCTCTTAGACCACACTTCATTTCATTGTTGCTACCCCTTCATACTCCCTCTAGCTGCCCTTTCATCGCTCCACCTTGCTACCCCACTTGCCCGCCGCCATCCTTTTTTGCTTCTTCGTCACCTACCCACTAAGGTAAAGTTCTTGAATCTTTAGATTGAAGATTGAATTTGAAAAATACTAGAATTTTCGGGATTAATGACGCTTACAAAATTCTTAAACCACAATTATCCAAATTGTTCCCAAAACATAACATTAATGACCAAAATCCTCATTAGTCCAAAAAAAATGTTCGTCAGTCACAAAAGTATTTCATACAACACAATTACCTGAACTATCACATTCAAAAATATATACAATAAAAACAACTTTAATTAATTAATCTACTAGCTACTACCTAAAATCCACTCTTTCAGTCTCATCCATTAGGATTATCGGCAATCATTCAATCACCTAAAAAAATAGTGGCAAGGGGTTGTACCTTTAAAATCAACTCAATATATAAATATAAAACTTAGTTAAGTGATTAAAACACACATATAATATGAAGATACACAACCTTACTCAGTCTATCAAAACAATTAACAAGCATCTAAAATTTTAACAAAGCAATGATTAAGACTATTATTATTTATTATTGTCATTATGTTTGATCCTATAATTAACTGAATTATCTAGGAATGCTTAACCTAGCAGGCTTACTTTCAATGATCTATCAGCTCATCCCTACTCATCATAATCTCTCACCAAGTGGAAATGTAATTAGATGTATAATATTGGCACAGGTACCTTAATTTCTCAATCTCACTTACTACCCCGGTACTATTCTAGTACTTAGCCATCGACAAAGAATATCCTCAAGACTCAGGATATCTCAGTACCACTTCGGTACCTAGCCATTACTACAGGGCATGCTCGGGACTCAGGATGCCCTAGTACCTACTCCATGGATAGATACCTAACCATCACTTGCTCGTATATACCCAACTATCAATCTATGATCGTTAAATGTAGCTATCATAGGCAAGCCACAGATTCTTGATTTACATCATTTCTTCATGACATATTATCAGTCATTCTCTATTTAATTAACACATTTTTCACCGAATTAACAAGCAATACATCTCATAATATGTAACAACATTTAAAAGCGAAACATCTTGTACTTTATTAATTATTTTCAAATAAAATAAACATGGTTTTTGTTAATCATTAATTTAATCAATGACTAATTCAAAATATCAATAACAAAAATATTATTCTAAGAGTACAGTTTAAGGTTATTCTTATCTTAATTTCGGACTCAACTAATTAATATCCAATTTATTCCTTAATTGGACCTTCAGATCTAGACATTACAAAAATTTTGTTAGACTAATTTAAGAAAATTTTCAACTAAATTATTCCTTTTTCCACTTTATTCTTAATTATAAAAATATCCTTACTAACTTAACCACCATAATTACTAAAACACCCTAACTATTAAAAGTCCTATTTTACCCCCATTTATTTCCATTAATACCAAAAATACCCTTTTAGAAATAAATTCCAATTTTACCCTTAACTTTTTGCATTTCCTATTTGTCCCTTAATACAATTTAAATTTTTCAAAAATTGTCATCTTCTTCACGCTGTCTTCTTCTCCTACCTTCTCTTCTTTTCTCATTTTTAGCCACCTTTTCTTCGTTTTTATCTCTTTCGATGACTACAATTATTGTCACAAACAATCAAAACATGCAATCCAATTATAAACTAGTATAAGATGACTTGAAATCACAAAAAGGCATACAATTGTTGGTAAAACTTTACTTATGTGCTAAAGGATTTCAGGGCTGTTAACCTCCATAATTAGCTACAAAACAACCAAAATGATGAAACACATGTTAAAAGATTTACATGCAAGAGAAAGATGATGCATTAATAGACTAATGAGCTGAAATAATAAAGAGGAAGATGGAGAAGAAACTTGATTTTTGTTGGTTTTTGACTTTTTTTTGAGCCTTTGGCTTCTTTTTATGTTTAATAATTTTACGGGTTTTGGTTAATGCTAGGCTACTTTTATTTCCTTTTTTTAGGCATTACAGATGAGGGTTGTCTTCGCAAACTTATACAGTCATATGAGTTTTAAGAACTTACATAGTCATATATACACTAGTGTATGTGACCGTTTAAGTATAATTAAGTAACATATATGTTTACATACATATTAGTGTATGTAGTTGTGTAAGTATAAAAAAAAAATTAGAATGACTTACACACAGTCACATACATATTAGTGTATGTAGTTGTGTAAGTAAAAAAAATTTGGAGTGGCTTACACGGTCACATATATACAGCTGTGTAAGTCATTATAAATTAGGATGATGATTTTAGGTCAAAACCTAAATAATAAATATGGCCTAATTGTCTTGAAAATATTCTAGGTCTATAGGTTTTGGGCAAATTGGAGATTCATGATATTTTGATGTTTTTATACGTCCCCTCAAATAAGTAGTAGGTGTTGGGAATTAATTCAAATTTTAGAGTTGTTTAAAATTACTTTATAATAAGTCTTAGATTATCTTAGAATAAGTCTTAGATTATCTTTAATCTTATCTTATAAGCTAAATTTGATGGCTGAAAAATCTATTTTAATTGTTTGTATTTTGTCTATATAAGAAAACCAAGTTCAATAATAAATGCATGGGAGTATTACTCTTTATCCTATCCCATCTTGTTCTTCTTCTCTTTTTTTCAAAATTCCAACATGGTATCAAAGCCATAGATCCTTGAGGGACTGTGAGATTGAGTGGGAAAAAAAACTCTTCCAATGGCTGCTAGCAATTCAGCTACTCTCCTTCCCCCAAATTTCAATGGTGAAAACTATCAAATATGAGTTATCAAGATGAAAGCTCATTTAAGAGGTCTCGACTTATGGCAACAGGTGGAAGAAGAAAGGGAATTACCAGCCTTGGGAAATAATCCAACACTAAATCAAATAAGAGCTTATGAAGAAGAAGCAGCAAAAGCTCCAAGAGTGTTATCTATTATTTTCTTTGCAGTTTCTGAATCAGTTTTCACAAGAATTATGACTTGTGAAACAGCTAAAAACGCTTAGGATATGCTGAAAGAATTATATCAAGGCAATAAAAGAATGAAGAAGATGCAAATTTTAAATCTCAAAAGAGATTTTGTAGCTTTGAGCATGAAAGAAAATGAGAGCATACAAGAATATTCTGATCGATTGATGACTTTGGTGAACAAAATACGACTATTAGGGGAAGATCTATCCGAGAGCAAAATTGTAGAAAAGATTTTTATAAGTTTGGACACCTACAGAAAAATTACAGACTGAAAAAAGAGCGAGCAAATACGGTGAAGTTAGTTGGTGAAGAAACTTTTTTTTGAGTGTTGGTGAGAAGTGCACCAAAATGTATTTGGAGAGACGTGCTTTAATAATTGCAGGTTGATGAGAAGAGCATTAACGGAAATTAGTGAAGAGAAGTGCTTCACATATTCATTGCAGGTTGATGAGAAGGGTATCAACAGGAATTTGGTGAAGAGAAGTACTTCACATAATATTCTAAAGATTAGGAGAGATGTGCTCCATCTAGAAAATTTGAATTAAGAGGAAATGTTGGGAATTAATTCAAATTTTAGAGTTGTTTAAAATTCCTTTAGAATAGGTCTTAGATTATCTTAGAATAAATCTTAGATTATCTTTAATCTTATCTTATAAGCTAAATTTAGTGGCTGAAAAATCTATTTTAGTTGTTTGTATTTTGTCTATATAAGACAACCAAGTTCAATAATAAATGCATGGGAATATTACTCTTTATCCTATCTCATCTTGTTCTTCTTCTCTTTTCTTCAAAATTCCAACAGTAGGCAATGGCCAAAGACCCAATTTGGCACGTAACGGATCAAAAGGGTGATGGCCTGAATAAGAATGTCAGCCACTTAATATACAGAAGAGAGAAACAGAGTGGTGAGATGACCAATCGCAACCTTTTCATGCACAAAATGATAATTGATTTTTACGTGCTTCGTGCGAGCATGAAAAATCGGATTGATAGTCATATGTAATGCAGAGATATTATTGCAAAAGATTACATGTTACAATATGTGGAAAGGTCCAAGATCATGAAGTATATAAGACAACAAAGTAATTTCAACTGCAGTTAACGCAAGGGCATGATATTCATCCTCAGAATTGGACTGTGAAATCATTTTGCTTCTTTAAACTCCAAGAAATATAACTCCTACCAAGAAAGGTGCAAAAACTAGTTATAGAAAGTCGAATGAGAGGATAATTAGCCCAACCATACAAGACTATGAGATTATTAAATAAGAGGTTAATGACGTGTGTAAATGTGCCTTGGACATACCAAAGAATGCGCTTAACTAGTTGAAAATGAAACTTGGTAGGGTGGTGCATGAACTGACACATAGAATTGAAATTATAAGAAAGATTCAGCTTTGAAAACATCAAATTTTTAAGTCCTCAATAATGCTCGTGTAAAATTGTCGATCAAAGTAGGGGGAATTATCAACATCACTGGAGAGAAAATTACTCACCATTAGAGTTAAGATAGATCGACAATTCTTCATTTGAACCCGTTCAATAAGGTAGTAGCATATTTAGTTTTATATAGAAAAATACCACAGTTTGAACCGAGTCACTTCAATCCCAAGGAATTAATGAACGTTACCAAGGTCTTTCATTGCAAATTCTTTACCAAGTCGGCCAATAAATTAAGAAGAGTGAGATTGCTACCGGTCATTACAACAAAGTAGTCTTTTAGCTAGCTTTTTTTTTTGTTGTGACGTTTTTTAAATCGTAGCTAATTTATCCACGTGCTTGTTTTGTTCGTTTGAACTCATTTGTTATGAATCTTGGGTTTTTTTAGTGTTCCTGACTCTTCTTTAATCATCTATAATTACCTTGAAGTGGTTTTGTTTTATTACGTTTATGTTGTTGGTGCCATATTACGTCATCTATTTTTCGAAATCTGGTTGTGAAGATTGCCGACCACCAGATTGAGTATTTTGAAAGCCAGTCTGAGTAAAACCACGACCATCAGAACTAAAATTCTGATTGTTCTGATTTTGCTTGCCTTGTTTGTGAAAATACTTAACGCTACTATGCCTTTGAGATCGTTGATTCAGAAAAGCCATATTTTGGTTTATGCGTATGTTCCATGAGATTTATACGTACCTCTCGTAGCTTCATAGCCTTGTAATGGTGGAGCAATTTCATGATATGATGGAATTGGTGGCTTGAGCGTGGAGGTCATAAATGACTCGTATCCAGATCCCAATCCTCGTAGATGATCAAACACCTTTTGCCGATCATTAATTATTTTACCTATAACAGCTAGATCACCACATATATCTCTGAAATTTCGGATTTATTCAGCTATAACTAAACCATCCTTTGAATAAAATTGGAGCTTATGAAGTAAATAGAATTCTCTCTCTTGATCATTTTCGTTTTCAAGAGCTTTCCAGTTACTAGCGGAAAGATCGCCAAGAGTGTTGACTGATAATGTACTAGTGATCCATCCTTGTAGCAAGCGAACAGATAGCTTCCTGTTCCACAAGATGAAATCTTGGTTTGCAACTTTCTTGCCATCATCAGATTGGTGTTCTTGAGCAGGTGCAGGAACACAATATGGAATCTTGGTTTCTGGAGCAGGTGCAGGAATATCTCCGTTAATAAGGCCAAGCATGTTTTGACTTTCAATTAACCCCATAATTTGGATCTTGTAATTTCAATGATTAAAAAATTTATCCGTTAATTCAACTATAAAAATTTTGAACCATTTAATTTTTCGGTTCGATTTTTAAATATTTTGTTCTATTTATTTTAATAATTTTTTCTGTTAAAAATTGATAAATTTATCAATTAATCGGTCAAATTTTATAAATTAATAAGTTTTATAAAATAAAATATTTCAACTAATTTTTGTTTAATAATCTCTTTTTTTAATTAAATTTTAAATTTTTTGTTGTTAAGGATAATATCTCTAAATTATGTTTTAAATTCTTTAATTTTATTCAATTTTATTTAAATTCTTTAATTTTATTTATTCTTAGCAAATTTTATGACAATCTACATTTTTAAATCTTAAACCTCTTATCTTATTAATTTAACATCCGTTTTTAAAACATTGGACCTCATGTTATAATGTACCCATCTATCCTTAATATCGACAATTTCGTCTTGCTAAACTTAGATCACTCGACACAACACAAGGTAGAAATTAAAAACTACAATAGTGAGATTATATTGGATCGAAACTCATGATAAATATGACCGAATTATCTTGAAAATCTTCTAGGTCTCTAGATTTGAGGCGAATTAGAGATCAATATGTGTTGGGAGGTTTATGAGATTTTGATGATTTTATAATAGTAAAAGTGTTGTGTAATTAAATATGTTTTAATAAATGATTTTATTGTCCATTGTTTTAAGCCACTTAGATATAATCTGAGTCAACTGGAATTTTCCTCATTACTTGTAATAGAAATATCAGCAAAAGCAGCAGTATTTGATGTGGTGGAAGGAAACAGCCAGTATTTCAACTCGACTGACATTAGCAAATTCTTCTACGGACAAGTAACTGATAACGACATTCTTACGCGACGAGTGACGTATTTGTGGCCACTTGGTGATAATCATATGGCGTTAATTTCGATTGAAAAAAGAACTGCATAAAAGGGATCACAGTGAGAAGACTTTAATTTTATGCAGTCTTTTTTTTTTTTTTTACGTTTTATAGATAAATTATTTTTTAATTTAAATTTGTATTAAAAATAATCTTATTAATTATTTTAAGGTTCGCCCCAAAATAAAAAAGAGCTAAGTAGAAGTTAGAAATAACTAAAATCAAATAGAAAACATAATTCTAACATTTAGGTAACTAGCCACAAAATCATGCAAACATAGTTGTTGATGTTAATTAATTTTTGGGTGATACAAGAGAATTTTGTTGTTTCGAAAATCTTAATTACAGCTAATTGAATTTATATGATGACCAAAGCACATGGATTCTTGCAATATGTGTTTGCAAAGAT
>JANSVA010000003.1:35197442-35210676 GCA_025504915.1 Erythroxylum reticulatum | reverse complement strand
ATTCTAATCTTATTAGATTTGTTCCAAACAGTGTAATTGAATTCAATTCTAACATTTCTAGATTTGTTCCAAACAGTGTAGATTGAATTCAATTAACAATCTCATTAATGTAATTGAATTCAATTCATTAATGAATTCAATTCGAAGGTTTCCAAACAGGCTGTAAGTCTAATTGTGGACAACATATCTTACTGGTAATGCCTGCAAACCGGTTATTAGAAAACCGACCTAAACCAGTGAACCGGGCTGATTTTATATACCCAAGACAGCCAAGCCCGTCCTTGATAAGCAACTCAACCTAAAGGAAAAGAAATTAATAAATAGAATATAACAAACCCTACGTCGAGGGATAGATTCAGAAATATGAATCACGCTAATAGCAACACCCAACAATCGACGGAGGGTAGACATGAGGACGACGGTGCTATCACTGAATTTCTGGCCAACTTGATGGAATACACCCCCACTGTAACTATTATTAACACGCACTTGGAATTGATTTTGGGTTCTTGTAATTTCTATTCTTTATGATATTTTTTTTAATTTGACAGATACCAGACGAACTGGTGGAGCATTACTTAGCCAAGAGTGGGTTTCAGTGTCCCGATGTCCGATTGTAGGTACCTACGTCTTTTTCCTTTTCTAAAAGAAAAAAATTACGAATTTTAGGAATTTTTTCTTTGTGTGTACTACTCATGTTCGTTCTTTTGTATTTTGTGCTTTGGAATATGGTGGATTTCAGGGTCAGATTAGTGGCTGTTGCTACTCAGAAGTTTGTTTCCGAAGTTGCAAGTGATGCTCTTCAGTACGTATACGTTTGACTACTTACCATGACTTCTTTGTTCTGCATATTAGCAATCATGGGAGTGATGGATTTTGGGTACAAATTATGGGTATTATATTTTAGGCATTGAACGAATGAGTTTGATCAAGAGTTTTGTCGCTGGTTTTAAGAGGGGGATTGGTATTGTGAGTTGAAGTTTTGCGCTAATTTATTAATTTGACGTGCACGGACACTAGTTTATCAATAGCTTAACTTTTGTCTGATTAGACCTTCAACTTGAATTGCCCTGACTCAGTAAATGTATGCATCAAACATTATAGTAAACCTCACATAATACCTCCAATTCAATTTTGCACCTGACATATATAATGCCAAGCAATTGAAATAGGCTGTTGCATAGGTACTGCAATTTGAACTGTCTATGGGAATGCTGTCTCAAAAATGAAGTATATCGTTTGATGGATTCCCAGATATTGGATTTACAGCCTTTCAAAAATTAAACCAACCGTCTTGATTAATGTTTTTCATGTATCATGTCTTACACAGGCAATGCAAGGCACGCCAAGCAGCAGTTGTCAAGGACAAGAGGGAGAAGCAGCAGAAGGTGTATTGCGGTCCAATATTTTAATTTTGTATTTTCTGTATGCATGTGCCCCTTTAAACTGACAGTAACTTTGCTGGGTAAACAGGACAAGCGGCTGATATTGACAATGGAGGACTTGTCCAAGGCACTACGGGAGGTAAGCTCAGATTTTTTGTTTTTTCATCTTCATTTTGAGATAACAAAGGCTTCTTTTTGCTTTTTTCTTGTTTCCTTTTCTTTTGGTCCTCACTATCTCAATATGTAATTCCAACAAACTTTGTTTATAGCTTACAAGCCTATTTGTTACTGATTGGATCAGAAGTTCTCTATTTTGACCTGATAATGAAGTATTTCGACTGGATAATGAAGTAAATTGTTGCTGAAATGTGTATATGTTTGTGAATGAAAAAGAGGGAAAGGACATTCTTTCCTGGAATCCTTGGTTTGCAAAACATATTGCGATAGTAACAAGTGGAATAAGTATCTAATTTGATGGCTTTACTTTTAGTTTATTCACTTAGGGGTTTGGAGAAAGGCTTTTATACTGCATATCCTTAAGAAGAGCTTAAAATCATGTGAATACAAAAGCACTGTCTTACAAAATTAGTTTGCCAGTTATTCCCTCAGAGGTTTGATCTTCTTGTCTACTAGTACTTGGACTTATATGCTGGCTAACTGTGTATTTAACCCCGGCTTTGGAGCCAATTCTCTCTTTTCTGTGTATTTTGTCATTGTTTTGGGAGGAACTTGGCATCCCTAATCTTGTAATATAGGTTTATGTCATTCTGAAATTAGTTTCAATTTTGGGTCAGGATGAGATGCCACTTTCAAATACAGAATGATCAAGTTGTATTAGTTTGTTAAGAGATAACGCATGATTTCCTTTTATTTGTTTTCTGGACCCATGAATAGGTACATTTACATGCATCCACTCCCGCCTTTATGGATTGTCCATTCATCTTATGACTTGTGTAGTCTGTGATTTGTCATAATGATCCTGTTTATGTAATTGTATGAGCAGCATGGTGTTAATGTGAAGCACCAAGAGTATTTTGCTGATAGCCCATCAACTGGGATGGATCCTTCTGCAAGAGAAGAGTGATGTGGTGGGGTAGCTGAAATGTTAGTCTTTAAATATATTTTATGTACTATTGATGTGTTCGCATACAAGTTTGTAGCTCTATAATAGCTATTACCGGTGGACTTCTTACCTCCATATTTTGTTTCTCCGAGTGAAGCTATATAATAGCTATTACTGGTTCACTTCTTACCTCCTCCATATTTTGTTTCTCCGAGTGAAGCTCAGACTGTACTTACGGGGGATAAGTGGCAATGCTGTACCATCATTTTAAAGCTATATAATTTTGAAAATTTCTGTAAATTTTCATATAAAAACTCATTTATAATTCTAGAACGTCTTGACAATGCTAATGATTAATTACTATTGAGGGAAATTGTTGAATCCTATTTGATGATGATCGAATCTCGTGTGGTTGATTGGTTATCTATTAGCAAAGTATGGTTGGTTTTGGCAAAGTTAGTGTCAATTAACGGTCATGTGGTGCATTTTGTTTAGTAGTAGAAACTGGAATATTTCAGGATTGAAGCAGAGTACTCAAATCTGAACCAACTTAGTTTAGCTCATTTATTTTGGTTAGGGTTGGCTTAAATTGCTTAAAATGAATTGGGTTAAAAAATTAATCAAGTGTGAGTTTGATTTCAATTGTGTTCGAATTTGGGTTCATTAACATCAGTTAAGAGTCTGGATTTTTTTGCCATATTTACAAGTATAGGATTTAATGTAGCGGTATTGAATCTAAAAAGCCTTTGGAACCTATTTAACCATGCATCAAAGTATAATCATCCCTCAGAATATTCATATAAAACTCGTTCGGGATTATAAAAATCTTACAAGCCTTGGAACCTTTTTAATAAAAAATAAAAAAGAAAAATAATAATTTAAAAGTATGGATTTCATCCTCTCATTTTAACTTGTTAATTTCATTGACCTTCAGAAAGGTTCCGTTTAAAACAGCATAAATCTTATTTGAAAATCAATAATAAAATAAATCACAAGCTCCTCATCATTTCAATTGAACATCCCCCACCAAAATATGCATACCTCAACCTTCTCCCACCAGAATATAAATGTATGCTTATACAATATCACAAGTAGAACTGCTGGCTAAGTTAAAGTGGTAGCAGCTAAGTCACGAGTGCCGAATACTCAAATTTCTATCATTATCATCTCCTGCTTATAGATCGATATAATTCATATAATACACATTCATTAACAATTTTTGATTTTATCACGAATACAATCAATTCAATTTATAAATTTCGAAAACTATAAAAATATAATTCAGCCATCACAAAATAGGATTTTGTAAATCCCGTATACAACATATATAATTCATTCATTTCTTTTCTTTTAAAAATTATAGGCCATAGCCAGTTGAACTATTCAAAGAAATGTTCCAATCTCGAAAATTATTTCAAAATAATGCTTTTTCTGAAAACCAAATAAAATATGTTCCAATCATAAAATCATCTTAAGGAAAACTTCAGCTCAAAATAAGACATTCAAATTTAATTTCCATCAATTTAGCTTAAAAGTTCATCTATCGAATGCATTCACATAATCCAAAATCGCATTTTTTTAAACATATATATAAGTCATTTTTAAATTAGGTATTAAGATATTAGCTATTATAAACAATAATGACACCCAATAAGAATTTTACTGCAAGGTATGATTTAGGGAGGTCTAATAATACACAATTTTATCCCTATCTGGTAGAAATGATGTCTCCGATATACTCACATGCAATGCAACATGAAGATACAAGGTATGATTTAGGGAGGTCTAATAATACACAATTTTATCCCTATCTAGTAGAAATGATGTCTCCGATATACTCACATGCAATGCAACATGAAGATACCGGGAAATTATAAATGAATAAATATAAATAGATAAAAAAACAAATAGGATTAACATATTAGCTATTGATACATAAAAAGCAATATCACATCCACTCATATGATGTTCCAAAATTTTTTAACCAATTATTCCTATACAACCCGACAACTCCAGAGAAATATTTGGAAATTCATTCAAAAGTGAAATCTTATTCATATCCTCATTCTCCTAGCCTTTGTTCAACACATAGGCTAAATATTTTGTATACTTCTTCCTTAATAATCTTTTTGCACCCATTCAAGAAATTAAGTTGATAGATGTCCCGAAACTATTTCTTAGAAAATAAAACTATTTTGCTTGAAGTTTTCTAAATATCATCCACTTCTCATAACAATTAATAGAAGAAAAATGTGAAAATAAACAATCCATCTTTAATATAATATCAAAATCACTGGTCTCGAGCACTACTAGATCTATCTTAACCTAACCTTATACTCTCTTATCTTGACTTCACAATTTTTGTGTACTAGTTTTATTTCCATCTTGCTCTCCAATATTCTCTCTTCAAGTGTTTAACAAATAGAGGTGTGATCGGGTTGTGAAAGCCTTCAAAAGTAATTTTGATTTTCTAACTCAAAATTAATTATGATTCTCTAACTTCTTGTAGTAATCGTGAATTAGGTCGAATCATAAGATAACTAAGCACTAATTTCTTAATTTCAATTCATAAAATAAAGTGGGAGTTTATGATTAATTAACTAATTAACTAACATTAATAAAGAATCAATTGTAACATTGATCATCAATCTAAAAATAATAACTTTCACAATTCAAGCAGTTAGATTGAAATATATTAGGATAATCATAATAATCCTCTAATTTTCATAAATTAATTTATTCAAACTGAGCATTCAAATCAAAACTTACCACCAATTGATTGACTATGATAACATTCTATATCAATTAAATGATAGCAATAAACGTAGTGAAAAAGACTAGATCTTAAATTAAATAATCGAGATAGCTGCAACTATTTTAGCTACAAATATTCAATTTAGTTTTCTTGTTTATCATAAATTAAGTATGCAAATTCATAAATATTATATTTGCTACTTGTACCAATCCTTCATGATAATTACGGATCATTAAATTTATAGATAACTATAGAATAATCAACATCAAATTAATTTTCAGATCAATCAATATTAGTTATGCTTGAAGTATAAGAACATAAAACGATAAATACTTGAATTAAAACAAGAATATAAGTTTAGAACAAAACCTCACAAAGTTACAAACTAGAGTTTTTAATCCCATTTAATTATAATATTTGGGTTTAGTTATACATCATTTTAGTTCAACCACCAAAAACAGAAGAAAAGGCGAAAGATTGAGAGAAAACTAAGAAGAAAACAAAAAGAGAACGTTGAAGAAGGTGAAAGACGTCTCTTCTTCTTTCCTACTCTAAACTTAATCTCTTTCTATCTTGCAAAAATCTCTATCTAAAACAAATCCAAATCCCTACACAATAGAGATGGAAAACAATTTTCTATTTAAATTTTGACTCTCTAAGTGAATATAGCATTATGTATGATCTTGCCTTATCCACTGGAATAATTTTTCTAAAATTAGTGATTTTCACCAATAATGCTCCAAATTTATGCAATCTCTACTTTTCATGTTCTAAAACAAAACAAACACTAGTTTTCCTATTTAAACACCAAAATATATCCAAAATAAAAGAGAAAATTCTAATTAACACAATAAAATAATATCTTATCAAATTTCCCCACACTGGACTCATGTTTGTCCTAAAGCATACCTTAGTTTAATACATCAATCACCCTCACAACAACCTCTCATCTTCTTCTTGTTATCCAGAAATATCTAAGAGCTAATTCATATTAAAGGTTTATGATAAAATAACAACTGAGAGAATAAACACTCAGAGAACATATTGTTAAAATAAAAACATAATTTCTCATCAATTTAAATAAAATCAAATAAAACAAGACTAACACCCTTTCATGGATTCTACTTTATACACTCAAAGCGTTTAGGGATAAACAAATAATTAAAATATATTATTTTTAAATAAAAATATTATTTATTAAAAAAGGGAAAAACTGTAATTTCTTATGTTTCCCTTTCAGCAGCCCTACAACACCAAAATAATAGCCAGTCCATAGAGTTTCACACACTCTACAATATCCATTGACACCACAATACATCCTTTTTTAGATGCTCATAACTTAGGGGAGTCTTATACTCTTTGCTTTATTTTTGTTAACTATTTTTGTGACATCTGAGCATCTTGTGCATAAATAGGGACAACGTATGATTTAGGTATGGGGGAGTGAGCATTTATATTGTGATGAACTTTGTGATTTTTACTTGGACTCATGATATTATGATTGATATATTGATTATTCCTCATGACAGCCTTATAATTTTTTATTGTTATTTATAAATAATTGATAGTTGTGCATTAATATGTGTTTTTCTTAGTATTTGACATGTGTTTTTTGCATGATAAGTTAGTATTATTGTGTTTTGGGACTTGTTTTGTGTGTTTTTTTGTTTAGTTTGATCTTCATGGTTATTCTTTTGTGTTTGCTATTAGTTTAGGATAGGAATTAATCATTTTGGTATAGGAATAGAGGGTGAGCACATTTGTGATTGAGCTAGGGACCAAGAAAAGAGAAGTGAAGTGGAGCTGTTGAAAAACAAGAGCCCACAACTATATAAAAGGGCGTGTTTTCCATGATCGTGGGAAACCTATGAAGAAAGTTTCTGTTAGGTTATCCCACGATCGTGGAAACTAGAAGTCGAAGAGACAAGTGGGTTTCATGTATTTTTTTTAGGTTTTTGTGACTTTATAAGATATAAAATCCCGAGAGCCACCGGAGGGTCATGGAACTTATTTTCTGGAGCTAAAAAGACAGATTGAGAGCTTAGTAATAGAGGGAGATTCAAGCTTTTATTCCAAATTAGGCAAAGAGCACCTTGTCATCCAAAATTTCCAGATTGGGCAAAGAAAAGGAAGAGTTGCCCCGTCCAGTCTTCTTTCAATTTCTTTCTTTTCTAGCATTTTTATCATGGATTAGTTGATTGTTGGGGATATTATGGATATTATGATTGGCTAAAACAATTTTTAGGGTTTGTTGTTGAACTATTTATGAACCTTTGGTTATTGATTTAATGATATACATGTTTGTGTTATTTATTAAACTTAAGCTTTCCAATAAATCAAGACAGTGAGCTTGGTAATATGTATTAATTATACAACAAGAGTTGACGATTAATAGACCTTAAATAACAAGTTATTGATTTATTAGGAAGAGATTTCAATAGATCAATATACTGTCTATAGGATAGCTTCATATTTAGTTGAATGTTTAGGAAAGGCTTTGCACATCAAGAGGTCCCAAAGTTAATTCTAACTTATTTAACCAGTGATATTTAGTTACACCTTGAGAGAGGATAGTAAGAATTTTAGGAAATCTTGGGCCAAGCATAAATTGAATCAATTAATCAGAGGGGAACAAATAAGGATAATGACAATTCCTAATATTTAATCTTGATTTTCTTCAAGTCTTAGTTTATGATTTTGGTTTGGGTTGCGTTGTTCTCTAGTACTTTAAGTTTGTCTATATTTTACTTATTTTTAAAAAAATTTGATTGAAGAGATTAAATTGTGTGATAGATATAGACTGTTAGACTATCATGGTCTAAATTGTAGGTCTAACACTATTGTCTTTTAGCTTTTATGTAACTAGACAAGTGGAGTGAAGAGAATGAGGAACCCTACCTAGTAGGTGACTTCATTCTTTTATGTAACTAGACAAGTGGAGTGAAGGGAACGAGGAACCTTACCTAGTAGGTGGCTTCATTCTTTCACTATCATTAGTGTGTAAACCTTTGGTTGTTTTGGTAATAAAGTTAATCGTTGTTACAAAAGAAAAATCGTAAATATTTATTATAATGAACAACAATCTTAATTTGTCATTTAAACTCATTTATGTTAAAAATCATATTGTTGATTTATCAATGGCTACTCATTTTAATACAAAAATTAATAATTTTCTTATCAAAATGCAAGGATTAGATTTGATGAAAAATGTTGAAATGAAGGCACTTTTAGGTCCAACTTCTAATTTTGTAATTGAAATGGGAGCGAAAGCTCAACCCTGTTATCTCATATACTGCGTCAAGTCCTTCCCTGAACTCTCTCAGGAGTCCATATTTTCTCTAAGCCACACAGAGCAACACAACTCTAGTGAAAGCTATAAGCGCCATCTTCAAAGCTTTTGGATGGAGAGCAGCAGTATCTGTGTACGTGAACAATGAATTTGGTGGTGGAATCGTACCTGCTTTGACGGATGCTTTGACTGAAATTGACGCTCGTGTTCCTTACCGGAGTGCCATTTCTCCTACAGTCACTGACGATGAAATCGGCGAAGAGATAAGTAAATGACTATGCAGACTAGAGTTTTGACTGTCCATATGTCTCCGATTCTTGGCTCTGGTCTTGTCCTCATAGCTAACAAGATTGGAATGATGGGGGGATAGGTTTGGATTATCACTGATTGGTTGGCTGATTTCTTGAGGTCCATGAACTCCTTAGTTGTTGATTCCATGCAAGGTGTGTTAGGAGTGAAACCTTATATTTCCAAAACTAAAGAGCTAATGAGTTTTAAAAATCGATTTAAAATGAAATTTATGCAGGATAATCCTGATATGGAGGATACTGATTTGAATGCTTATGGTTTAAGGCCTTCTAATGCTATGATAACATTGATAATTGTTAGCTCAAGGCTTATTATTAATGATTTTGATGATAATTGTATAATATTTTAAAATTCAAATCAGAGCTATTTCCTTTTATTGGTAATGACATAATTCTTAAAAGGAAATAAAATTATAGGAAAAATGTTTTCTTTATTACAAGAATTCTTTTTAATGAACTTACCTTATTAAAAATGATTCCAGAAAGGATCTTACTAATTCAAACAATTAGTTCTGGAAAAATTGACAAAACTTTTCTCTTAACATCTGAATATTAGAAAATTCCAGCAGAGATTATATCAAAGATTCGTTAGATACAAAGTCAACTTAAAATTAAAATGAAGCAACATTTAGTTAAAGAAGATGTCTACTTAAGGAAGAGCTATTGCATTTGTGAAATACACATTGACTTGAGAAATACTTCAGTAGCATCAATATTCTTGAAATTCATATATGATCAAACTCTTTGTGCCTTAGAAAGTGAAATCACTCCATTGAGAGAGACTGTTAAACCGTTTATACACTTTTATTGAGAGCTTGTAGAGGTTTGTTAAACACTATAAGTATGAAAGGTTGAAGAACCTTGAAAAATATGTACTTGTGAGCAATAAAAGGCTCGCAAAAATTTACTACTCAGATTTTATGGTGAAATACTCAAGTTGAATACTTGGGGACTAGACGTAGGCTCCGTTATAAGTCGAACCAGGATAAATCAACTATGTCACTCTCTCTCTTAACTTTTAAATTTTCGCATTATAGTGTTTGTGTTTTTAACTTGCAAGAGGCTCCTTCAATTTTTAATAGGCTCTTTTTTAATATCACAAGAGGTTCCTTTCGTTTTGAAATGATTAATAGGCTCCTTTCATTTTGAACATTAACAGGCTTCTTTCGATTAACAGACCCCTTTCATTTTGAGTGTTAACAGGCTCCTTTCAATTAACAAACCCCTTTCGTTTTTAAACTATTAACAGGATCCTTTCGAAAGTTGATAAGACCTTTGCATAGACTTATTCTGTTTAGCAGGATCTTATTGAATAGAAAGTACCTTGAATTTTTTTTTACACACAATTCACCTCCTCTTACATGTGTTTGTTTTATTATTTGGTATTAGAGCGAGGTTTCACATTTATTGTGTTTTACAACATGTGATAGATCATGACAAACAATTTGAGAAGCCTTGAAGGACAATTAGTCTTAGAACCTCCTTATTTCAATGTAAACAACTATTCTTATTGGAAAGAGACAATGACCATTATCTTCATTTTGTAAATATCAAAATCTAGCAAGCTATCAAAGTTAGAGCCAAAACTTCTACTAATAATAACGTAGAAGTGTAGACTGATGTTGATAGAATAAACGCAAAACTGAATGCCAAAGTAAGACATTATTTGATTTATGCACTATCTCCAAAAGAGTATGGAAAGATATCCTACTGTTCTACAACAAAGAAAAAGTAGGACAAACTCTAAGTTACTTTTAAAGGAAATGAATAAGGTAAAGAAACATAGAATAAGTCTTTTAGTACATCAATACGAATTTTTTTGCATGAAACAGGAGAAACTATAGACAAATTCTTTGGATGTTTCTACAATGTCATCACAGCCTTAAAAAACTTAGGAAAAGTATATCCCAATGATGAGCTTGTAACAAAGATTCTAAGGTTACTGCCAAAAGAATGGAGACCTAATATGATAGCTCTAGAAACTGCAAAGAATTTCGACACTATTTCATTTGAATGGTTAAGAGGAAACTTGATGATCCATGAAGATGACCTTAAGCGAGATAAAGGACCTTCATACAGAAGAAGAATGGTATAACAGGTTCCTATCAAAAGGTAGTAGCAACAGTAGCAACATACAAAACAATCAAATCATATGCTATCAGTGCAAGAAGCCTAGACATACAAGACCAAAATGTTCTCTTCTTCAAAAAGATTAAAAAAAACATAAAACCTAGAAAACAAGTTATAACTGTAGCCTGGTTAGATGAGATTTTGAAAACTTTGAAGAAGAAAAGCCTGAAGAAGTCAGCGATGTTTACTTTATGACTAAATCAGGGGATGATGAGGTATATTATTCTAACTACGATATTGAAATTGATGAATTAAGAGATGCATATCATAAATTGTATGATCAGTATAAAAAATTAACAGTGTAGTATTTCAAAAACGTTAAGAAGTCCAAAAATAATGATGCATCCTTGACGAATACAATTAAATCACTAGAATATGAGAATAAGAATTTCTTGTTAAGAATTATGTCCCTTGAAAATGACAACAAGAAAATAGTCTCTGAAAAGGAATTGTTGGAACAAAAGGTAAGTTAGTTAGAAAATACATTGCTTAAAAAGGATTTTGTTAAGGTAAAACAGTTAGAAGAAAAAATTGTTTCTCTAGAAAAAGATCTTGCCAATTTTGTTGATGGAAGGAATAATCTTGATGCATTACTGGGAATGGTAAAGGTGTTTTTGATAAGGTTGGAATAAGATATAATGAAAATAATAATATTAGGCCATACAAGAATTTTTTAAAATCTAGCAGTAGCCATAGTCAAAATAGCAGGAACTTGATAAATAGCAAAATTAAAGTAATTCTCATTCATTTGTTTTATGCAATTACTGTGGTAGATATGGTCATATTATTCGTTCCTGTAAATTTTGAAAAATGAAGAAAATATCTTAGATAGTTGATAGCAGTTGTTTAAGACATATGACAAGTGAAATATCATTTTTCAACTATATTGAAAGAAAAGACGAAGGTAATGTTGTTTTTGCTGACAAAAAACAAGGCAAAAGTCACTGGAATTGGTAAAATTGGTGACTCTCACTCTGTTTCTATTGATAATGTTCTTTTTGTTGATGGATTGAAACATAACTTGTTAAGTGTAAGCCAATTATGTGGTAAGGGTATTAGAGTTATTTTCTATACATCTCATTGTGAAATTATTGATAATCTTAATGACAATATTGTATTTTTTGCTCCCAGAAATCAGAATATATATTGTGCTCAGTTGGAAGACATGTCTCCACAAAATGTTAAATGTTTTGTTTCTTTAGAAAAGGATTCTTTTATTTGGTATAGAAGATTTGAGCATGTTAGCATGAGCATTCCATCAAAATTATCCAAAAATAAGTTAGTAAGAGGACTACCGAACTTGAAGTTTGAGAGTAATCAAGTTTGTGAAGCTTGTTTAAAAGGAAAACAAATCAAAAGTAGCTTCCCTCCTAAAAATATTGTGTTTACTAACTAGCTGCCTGAACTTGTACACATGGATTTATTTGTTCCTATTATGACTCAAAGCTTTGGTGGTAAACATTACGGTTTTGTTATGATAGATGATTATTCTAGATTTACATGGGTTTATTTTCTATCAAATTACTTTTGAATTGTTTGAGAAGTTTTATAGAAAAATTTAGATTGAAAAAGGGTATTGTGTTACATCTATTTGGAGCAATCATGGAGGAGAATTTGATAACAGAAAAATTCGAAGATTTTTTTAATGAAGATGGGATATCTCATAATTTTTCTCGCCCAAGCACTCCTCAACAAATAGAGTTGTCGAGAGAAAGAACAAGACTCTCGTTGATATAGCGAGGACAATGTTATGTGAAAGTGGCCTACCTCATAGTTACTTGGAAGAAGTTGTATCTACTGCTTGTTACATACTTAACAGGTGTCTTATAAGACCCATTCTTAAAAGGACCCCTATGAGTTGTGGAAAGGAAGAAAACCTAATGTTGCTTACTTTCAAGTGTTTGGGTGTAAGTGTTTCGTATTAAATAATGGAAAGGATAATCTTGAAAATTTTGATGTTAGATTAGATAAAACTATTTTCTTAGGTTACAGTACTGCCATTAAAGGATTCAAAGTTTATATTAAAAGAATAAGAGGATAGAAGAATCAACACATGTGGTATTTGATGAAGCACTACCCTCAACAATAGTAGTTGATTCAGATGATGAAGATCATCCTTCGGCTCTTAAAAAATACTTCGTAGACTCAAACTACAACCATAGTATCTTTGGAATTACAAGATCAAGAAAGTCCTTCTAAAGCCAGGAAAGAGTAGGCTCCTTCATCTCAGCAGGATCATATGCAACAAAGAACACCTAGAGAAGGAGAGGTCAATATATATATTAGTACATTCTGGTAGACCCT
>JANSVA010000003.1:35163299-35197342 GCA_025504915.1 Erythroxylum reticulatum | reverse complement strand
TTAGTGATCCTTGCAAGGCATTGGAACTCCAAGATAGTTAGAAACTTTTGTAATTAAGTTAATTCAGGAATTTTTGTCTTTTAGAATCATATCAAGCATAAGCATTCAATTGTATCATGTGTGTTTTGTATTTTGAATTTGTATTTTGTAATGAGCTTGTATAAACTTTATTTGGATTCTTTAATGAAATGTGATTGAGTTTTGCTTGTGATTCTCAAAATTTTAACTGTTTGATGTTCGATTATTATGTGCATGCCGACATATAGGATGACGGGCTTTGTTATGTCTCTGAACGTTTGGGTTCCGAAAACAGGATCCAACATTTCTCCCCAAAACCATTTAGGCATTTTTGCTTGAAACATCAATGCTCTAGCAACTTGCAACAGATGCTTATGCTTTCGCTCCACCACTCCATTCTACTATAGGGTATATGGGCATGTTCTTTGATGAATTATACCTTTTTCAGCAAAGAAAACATCACAAGTCTGATTATCAAACTCTATCCCATTGTCTGACCAAACCTTCTTAACTTTACTATCAAATTGTTTCTCCACCATATTCACAAAACCTTGCAAGACTTTAGGTAGTTGAGACTTATATTTTAACAAAATAGTCCAAGTCGCCCTGCCAAAGTCATCAACAACAGTTAAAACATAATGACAAGAATTGAAACTTGCTTGTTTGTATGGTCCCCATATATCAACATGTAAAAGCTCCACTGCTTGTTTGGCACTACCATCAGCCACTAAAAAAGGCAATCGTTGCTACTTTGCTAAATGACATGTGTTACAAGGATCATTCAATTCTTTAACATCAAGAACCAATGTGTTTGAACACCTTTAGTGAAGCATGCCCAAGTCGTGAATGCCAAAGTTCAGTATTGGTATTATTCGAGAATAGGAAATACAAGAATTATAAAATACAAGTTTGGAGAAAATGGTATTGTCAACTATACTCACAGGTTTATTATTCACACAAGTTTTCAGATAGCTATGGATTACAAAAGAATGAAAAGAGTTGGATGTAAGTATATACAAGGTTCCCATTACAACTCCCACAGCAATGATGTTATTATTCTTCAGGTCCTGTATTATACAAGTAAAGGAAAGAAAGTGAAATAATCATCAGCACTATCAGCAAGTTTCTGTACTAATAATAGGTTGAACTTAAATGAGGGTAGGTATAAGACATGTTCAAGAACTAATTTGGGGTTTAAAACTACACGACTAGCATGAGTAGCTATCTGAGTACTAGACTCAGGCAACTGAATTGACATATTATGCTTAGCTTGTCTTCTATGTTTCATAAGCGCATCATCATAACACATATGATTAGATGCCCTTGCATCAATGATCCAAATATTGCTACCAGAAATGCTTAATGTATGTAGTGCTGTGTGTGTAGATACAGCATTACTTGCAAAAACAAAATTTGAAGACTCCCTGCCTGCTCCTCTAGTCGTTGGCATCTTCCCTTTCACAAATTTAGCCAATTTCTGTTGCATAATCTGTATTTGCATCATTAAATGCCCAAGTTCCCTACCTTCGGAAGTAGGTTGGGAATCAAAGTGTGTATCATCAATTTCAGTAGCCATGTTAACACTTGCTTTCTTAAATGTGGTTCCTCTCTTCTTCCTTAACTCTTCATATCATTCAGGATACCCATGAAGCTTGAAACAAGTCTCCTTTGTGTGTCCCACACTGTGACAATGATCACACTGTTTATCAAACTTCTTCCCATAATCCTTCTTCTTGCTTCCAGCTTTATCATTTGAAACCATAAGCCTTAGCAAGCAAAAGCAGTATCTGGACTTTCAGTAGAGAAAGTTAGATTCACTTCTCTTTGACTTTCCACCCTCAACACCATACTATAAGCTTTGTTGTGCTGGGTCTAGATTTAGGATTTGACTCCTAACATTATCAAAAGTCTTGTTTAATCCCATAAGAAATTGCAATAGCTTGGAAGCATCTGCCCTCTCCTTAAGTTTTTTGGTCATTCTTGCACAGCAAGAATAACCAATGCATCTACAAACAGGCAAAGGCATGAGCCTGTCAAACTCATCCCAGCATTGGTTGAGTTTACTAAAATACTTAGTAACCGAACTATTTCCTTACTCAGTAGACATCATTTCTCTTTGTACTTGATACATTTGGAGCAAGAATAACCAATGCATCTACAAACAGGCAAAGGCATGAGCCTGTCAAACTCATCCCAGCATTGGTTGAGTTTACTAAAATACTTAGTAACCGAACTATTTCCTTGCTCAATAGACATCATTTCTCTTTGTACTTGATACATTTGGGGTGTATTATTGACCCCAAAACGTTTCTTCAAAACTTCCCATAGATGCTTAGCACTAGGAGAATAGACAAAGCTATCACCTAAATCCTTAGAAATGAAATTTCGAAGCCAAGACTTAATCATCGAATCAACCTTCTTCCATTTCTTGTACCGAGTTGTATCTGTGGGTAGTTCTAGTGTTCCGTCTATAAAGCATAGCTTATCTTTGGCCTCAAGAGAGGTTTTGATAGCCGTGCTCCAGCTGAAATAATTAGATCCAGTCAATGGCATAAGCACCAACGCCATCCCTGGATGATCAGAAGGTTGCAACAAATACCGATCATCATCAATAATAACATCATGTTGAGGACGAGTCTCTTCGCGATCTGCCATTAATGAGCTAGCTTTCACCAATCAAATAGTATTGTCGACGTCGGAATTGTCTTCGCCCCTTGGAATCAAGAACCCTAATTGGCTCTGATACCATGTACAAGTTGGTAGCCATAAGAAGTAAGGAGAAAATTGAATCATCACTTATTAATTTAGTTGTTTTGTATATATACATCATTATGCATTAACTACTTCAACTAGCTCTTCTACTTCTAGCTAACTGCAGCTAACTGTACAACGCTATCTAACTTCAATTGACTATATAACTAACCAACCGTATACAAATAACATATTATTTACAGCTAACTAACTATCTTTCACATTCATTCAATTGAACTTGTTGATCATGCACTTGCTTTCTTATCATAGGATGCGAAGAAAAGTCCCTGTTGTAGAAGTTCCAAAACAATGCAACAGCTCTTTGCCTTAGTGACCCGAAGTCGGGCGACATTATGATATCCCATTGTTCGTAGATAAACATGATTAAGTATATCAGGAGAGCCAGAAATGAAACCACTCCAGTAATCAAAAAAAGACCCCAAAAGCTTTCGATACCGAGGCTGTTGGAAGAAGTAGAGGTGCTTGGATCAGGACAACTTGCTTCTTTGCCAAACCATTTTTCTTCTATTTTCTTCATTGTTTCTCCTTCTGTTACGTTTAGAATTGCCCTAGAAACGTCACTTACTAGTGGAGAACCTCTAGGAAACACCTGAAATAGTCATACTTAGTTTTAAAAAATTTCAAACCTGCCTCAGTAGTAAACGAAACGTTGAACAAGAGAAAGGAGTTGAACTTACAAAGCCCAAGCCATCGGTCTTAAACGTAGGCTCAACGGTGGTATATTTGGAGCAATGCTTTGCTAGAAATAATTGTAAGTATGGCACTTCGTCGAATGCTGCAGCTATACCAGCATTGCCACTTCCTTTGGTAAACAATGCGTCCCATTGCTCCACTGTACTGTAAGCCAAGAGTTTGGATTCATCGAAACCTAGGTTTTTCAAGAGTCCCAAAACAAATGAGCCCTCCTGGTAGCCAACGTAAGCACCATTCCTGATAAGCTCCTTCACATCAGTAACTGTGGGCAGGAGCTTTTGGACTGTTAGAAGACTTGTTAAACTGGCTGTGTAACTCTGTGTCAGAATCAACACAACGAAACACCATATTACTATCACGAATCTTGACAAATTGCTGAGTACTCTCTCCCCTGTATAACACCCAAGATGACCAAATTGTATATGTTAATGCAAATTACTTCACGAGGAAGAATGATAAGTTCAGTTCAGTTAAGCTACGATTAATGCTGCCATAATTCATCAAAATTTTCCGTATTATTTCAAAGATTGAAGGGAAATTACTGTGTGCGAAAACCATGGTGGAGAAGGAAAACCAGAAACTAGTTCCCACTTGATACAGAGGAGGCCCTCGAAATTCTTCGTTTATTCGATGCTCAAGAACCCAGATCACGAATCCAGTAAATAAAAAGAAGCAAACGCAAGCGAACCAAAGATCCCAAGTCAAAGGCTTCAAGAAAATCCATGCGTTTTTGTTCTTGTCGTCTTTTACAGGAACGATCATTGATACTCCAGTCTGTGTGTAAGGGAGTGTAAAGTCGACATGATTGGACCTGTTTAATCTGATTGTCACGTCTCCCACTACAACATCATATTTCTGTTGGTAGCATTCAAATGCCAAAGATACCGTTAGAAAGGGAAATGAAATGCTTAGTCAAAGCCCTAAAGATTTGACAGTTTAGTGATATATCAAAACAAAAGTATAGTGGAGCTTTAATGCGTTACCTCAAAGTATACTTGATCGACCAATTCATCGTAAGTTTCGTTTCCAGAGATCTCGAAAGGGAAGTAATCGAATGGCAATGCATAAGGCAACTTGCTCACTACAGCTTCAAAAGCATCAATGCAGTAACCTCCAAAATTGAAGGATTTAGTACTAGGGTCTTCAGTCACCTTTACAAATTCATTGAAGCCACTCCTTGGCACTCCTATTCTCAACCTTTTCCCTTTTGTTGGAATCTCCCAACCCTTGGAAATAGAAGTTACTTCTCCTGGCCACATAATAGGTGCAAGACTGGAATTAGATGCAGAATATGCACTTGTACTGCTGTTTATTGGAGTATTCAGTTTTCGGATAAGTCCATTTTCTGCTGTCCAAAATCCAACCCCTCTAACTCCATCACCATTTACATTGATTATCTGATAAGGCGATGACTTTAGCTGCCCATTAACAAAGCTGAAATTTCCTGAGAGGCCTTTGAAACTACTATCTGACAATGCTTGAAGAAGGTTCGGACCAGACAGAGACACTCCCAATTTTTCAAGATCAGTTGAATTTCTAGAAACATTTGGCTTTTGGAAGCCTAGGTTGATCGTCCCAGCTTTCTCAACAGCAATTGCCAACGCTGTCGTAGCATCATAGGCCCAGAAACCATAAACGTTCAAATCAGCATTCACTATATCAGGATTATCTTGCATGAATTTTCTCTTAAACCGATTTTGAAAACTCATTAGCTCTTTCGTTCGGGGAACATAAGGTTTCACTCCTAACACACCTTGCATGGAATCAACAACTGATAATTTCATGGAACTCAAGACATTAGTTAACCCATCAGTAATAATCCAAACATATCCAGGACTCATCATTCCAATCTTGTTAGCTATGAGGAAAAGACGAGAGCCAAGAGTAGGAGACATATGCACAATAAAAACTCTAGTCTGCATAGTCATTAACTTATAGAGCTCTTCACCGATGTCGTCATCAGTGGCCGTCGGAGAAATGGCACTCCGATAGGGAACACGAGCGTCAATTGCTGTCAAAGCATCAGTCAAAGAAGGTACAATTCCACTTCCAAATTCATTGTTAACATACACAGGTACGGCTGTTCTCCATCCAAAAGCTTTGACTATGGCACTTATAGCTTTCACTTGAGTTGCATCGTTTTGTGTGGCTCGAAAAAAAGAGGGACTCCTAAGAAAGCTCATGGAAGGACTTGACGCAGTAAATGAGATAATGGGGACCTGAGCTTTTGCTCCCATTTCAATTACAAAAGTAGACTGCCTCGTTGTTGTTGGCCCTAAGATTGCCTTCACTTCAATATTTTTTATCAAATCTAGACCTGCTATTTTGATAAGAAATTGTTAATTTTTGTATTAAAATGAGTAAATACTGATAAATTAAAAATCCAATATTTAACATACATGGATTTAAATGACATATTTTCGTAACTAACATGTCGCATTCTAACTATTTTTATAAAGGCTTACTATATAAGGTTATTAGTTAGTTACAACATTAGTCTTTTTAATAAAATATCATCCAATGATTTAAAATTTTCTTGATATGTACAAAGTTAAGTCTTATACATAGTAATGGTGGCATTCCCTCTCTCATTCCCTCTCCTCAAACCAATGACAATTCTTTTGTACAATAACTAATTAGTAACAATTCTTTTGTAAAATTACTAATTTTAGTCCAAGAAATATGCTACCCAAATCTAAACTCTCCAGTATGACTCCTCTTCTCAGAAAGTTTTGTACTTCTTCTAATATAAAATAGCAAGCATGCATATAGACACTTAGTTTCCTCTAGATTTAAATGATTAGTTTCCTGCTAAGTTATAGTAATCTCTATCAAAGTTCTCCTAGCAGACAAGTAAGTCAACTGTTGTTAGGTGATGAACTACGGCTGGGAAAATGTAACGGGGACGGGACCTCTATAAGAATATATTTTTATACTCCTTGAAAGAAGAAGAAACTTCGAATTATAAATTTAAGATAATTATTCAAACTCCTTCTGATATCCAACAGAGCAGGGGTGTCAATTACTTTCTCCTTCAAACTCATATGAGCAACGATTAAGAGCATAAAACAAGACCAAACTAATAGTGTAAGTAAGTCATGATGAAATAAAACCTGCGGCAGCTGCTCGAACAACATCCTGCTTGGAGTTTCTGATGGTGAGGACTAGCCTGCTCTTATAATGACCACCGTGAACGGCGTAGAAGTCTGAAAGTGACATGTCAATACAGCTCAATGCCATCTTATTGACCCCAATATCAAGGTCCAGAATGACTCCTACATTCACCGGAATTGTCGTGTTGTTCTTCGCCATCGCCATTTTCATGGCCAGAAAGACAAAGAAAACGAACACGAGTAGGTTTTCAGAAGGACTGATTCTCATCTCGGAGCGAATGGTGGAAGTCCCTGAAATTCTATGAACTTAACTTATTTTGAGCAGGGGTGAAAGGACGTTTGAAAGAAGTAAATCTTCTATTTACATGTATGTTTCATGCTTAGGTTCCGATCTTCTGCACTTAAAGCAAACAAAGAAGAGTTTTGCCACACAGCACCGTGACCCAGTCTCCCTTCTTATGCTTTTACTTTTCCGCGTGATTTCCTCCTTTGAATATTCTCACCTCATCAAGATACAGATGTCCTTAATTTGCAAAGAAAGAAAACAATAAATATGTAAATCCATAAATAATAGATAACTGTTAATACAAGTTTTCTACGAAAATTTTTAAATAGGACAAAACTATACGGGAATAGGACAAAACAATAAGGGAATACCATAAATTTCATTTGGCTATTAAAAACAAGTCAAGTCATTCTGGTTTATGTGGCATGTGCAATCTGGTACTATTTGTGGAGGTTAAACTTCCTACGGAACCGCCCATTTAGACTTGCGTTAGATATGACCTTGTTTCTTCCAGTAAGCATCCTTTTTGTCGTGTAAAAACTATGAGATTTGCATTGGATTGTTTTAATTAATAAAAACTATGACAATCTCAATAAAACTGACCTCTATATTGTCATCTTCCTACAAATCCTTACTAACCCTAATTTGAGAAAATTCGACCTGAGCGAATTTTTTAAGCTATATCACCATCTACTTATTGACCAACAAAATTTCTCTTAAATTTTTTTTAAGTCACTTATCACGACCTTTCCCATCTCTTGCCTATATTATCTTCACCAATATTTTGAATTTCATATCGTACCAGCCAAAAAAACCGTACTAAACTCTTTTTTTTTGTACTAGCCAGTATAAAAATCCTTTTGTTTGGTACAAGCCAATACTAAATCCTTAGAATTGGATAGATTGTTGTCAGAGTGTAGATCTGAATTTTCAATTTTTCATATTCAAACCGACCTAACTTGACCCAAACTGACTCGAACCGACCCGACTCTTAATTGAAATGTTTGACATTTTTTGTGTATTTTTTACTTTGAATTGCAAATGGATTGTGTTTTGATTGTGCCATGTGTATTTCGTTAATGGTTTGAAAGATAGAATTGTTGGAATTGTTTGTATAAGTTGGGAAATTTGAGTTTGAAAGATAAAATTGTTTGTTTGAGTTGGTTCAATTCAACGTAATTTAAGTCATTTCAATGTAATTTAGGCATTGTTAATTTCAAAATTAAGGCATTAAGTTGTTAAGTTGTTAATTTGGTCTTTTTGGGATGAATGGTAAATTAGTATTAAATCAAAAAAATTATATACAAGGTCATTAGGGCATACCCCGACCAAAAGAAATAAATCAAAACATCAAAATAGTCCAACGACAACAATAAAATCAAAGAGTGATCAAAGTTTCATGATACATTCTATACAAAATCTTATAAATCATGTCTTTAACTTAAATACTACATCAAAGCATGTAAAAGAAGTAAAGTCTAAAATAATTGTGTTTCTTGTCTTCCATAAAGTGCAGATGGTGCAACAAAACGCTAGTCTTGTGGCCTTGCTTCTCAATCGTGCTCCATTGTAGTCTTTACGAATCCACTTAATAGCATTAGTCAATGTGGATATCCCCCGTGCTAATACAAGTCATTCTCGAACTATATCCTAGACTGTACCTGAAAATGAACATCTAACAACAAATGGGCCACCGTTTCCTACTCAACTTCATATAAACTACATGTTCTATCTATGTCTAGAAACATCAAATTATCTTTGGTTGGTGATCTATTACGCTAACCAAGCCAAGTAATAGAGGAGAACTTTGGAGGAATGTAGTTCTTCCAAATGAAAGGCATCCACAGTCTTTTTATTTGCTTGATATGTGATAACTCATACACCTTCCTTGAAGAGAGTCTTTCATGTACGCACATCTTTCAAAGTCCCCATACCACAATTTCCCTTCCACCAAGTTTCTCCATCAAAGAATCTCTTATAAAGGCAAACATCTTCATCAAAGGTGAATCTCTATTCGATAGTTTCCAATCTCAAACAGATTTCCTCCTTTAAAAAAACCACACGTATCCATCGAACCCAAAGAGTGTCGACTTTCGAATGAATATTCCAAAGAACCTTTGATAATAATGCAGCATTCCAAACTCTACAATTTTTTAAACCCAAACCACCTTTTTCCCTTGGCCAACAAATATCATCCTATGACACCTTATAATGTTTCGTTCCCCATAGGAACAACCTGCACATAGAGGTGATTCTGTTCAAGATGGTGATAGGTATTGGAAATGCTTAAAGCTAGAATGATTATACTCTTTGTATTACTGCCCTAATCAACTCAAGGTGTCTAGCATAAGAGAGCGTTTTAGCATTTCAATTATCAATATAACCCTCGACAGTCTCAATTAGAGAGGAGAATTAGGTCACTGAAACTTTCAATGGAGCCAATGGAATACACAAATAACAAATTGGAAATGCTCCTAATGGAAAATCAACCAATCTATGATATCCTCCTAGTCTTTACCATATACTCTTGCATGATACATATTATATTTGGAAAGGTTAACCTTTAGTCCTGACACCCCTTCCAAATCCTTAAGAACATCCATAAGAATTTTTATAAACATAAAATCCCCTCTCGAGAATAGCATAAGATCATCAACAAAGGCAATGTGCGTAGTACCAAGTTTATTACACTTTAGGTGATAGTTAAAATGAGAGTTTGTAGTTCTCATCTTAGGCAAGCTAGAAAGGTAATCCAAACATAGAATGAACAAAGTAGGGGACATGGTATCACCTTGTCTTAAACCTCGTTGTCTTTTGAACATACCATGCAAAACCCCATTAATGGATATGGAGAAAGATGTCGTAGTGACACACTCCATAATCCATCTCACAAATTGTAAAAGGAATCCCAATCCAATCAACATATCCTCAAGAAAGGTCCAGGAAATAGTATCATATGCTTTAGTAATGTCCAATTTTATCATGCATCTTGGAGAAATCCTCTTCCTAGTATAGCCTCTAACCAACTCCTATGCTAAATAGACATTATCCACCATAGTTCTTCTCAAAACAAAAGTAGCTTGGGCCGGATCAACCAAAGAATCAAGTAAAGGAGAAATTCTTTTAGCCAATATTTTCATAATCACCTTATATGTGACATTAGTGCAAGCAATAGGCCTAAAATCCTTCACCTTCGAGTCATTTTTAGTTTTGGGCATTAAGGCAATGATGGTATGACTAGTTTGCTTAAGAAGTTTACCATTAAAGAACTCCTTGGTTACTGCATCAAAGTCCCTTCCCACAATATGCCATTTCTTTTTGAAGAAAGCCGATGTAAAGCCATCTGGACCCGGTGCTTTATCGTTGCCAATGTCAAAAAGTGGCCTTTTGATTTCATCCTCCAAAATCGGAGCAACCAAAGCCTCACAAGCAGAAATGTCAACCGAGATGTCGAATAACATTTTCAAGAAATCCACCAAATAAGCAGCAACTTCTTTAATCAAATTAGTTGGAGTTCCATCATCTCTAATAATATGAGAAATAGAATTTTTCAAGCCCTTTCTCTTTGTCACCATATAAAAGTATCTTGTGCACTTATTGGATTCTATAATATGAGTACACTTTGCTTTTTGTTGGTAGAAATGCTTCTTGGCCTCTAACAAAAAAATTGCCTCTTTTCTCTTCTTTTTGACAAGCTTATAAGACCCAAATCAGTAGGATTGTTAAGGGAAGCCTTATAAGCAAATTTAAAGCTCACCTTAACATCCTTAGCTCTCGAAGAAATATGGCCAAAAGCATTGGAGTTAAGCAACTTCAAAGGATAGTTAAGAGATTTCAACTTCGAACAGCATACCCATCTCATCCTAACTACCAGTAATGATAGTCTTAAAGTTTGGGTGAGCAATTCACATGTTAAAAAATTCAAATGGCTTAGTACCTTTGTAATTAGGCCAAATGAAATCCATCATAACCACACAATGATCAGATTCTGTGGTCATATCCAAGAACTTTGCATTGCAAGATAAACCAATATTCTCCCAACTCTGATAAATAAGAACTCGATCGAGCCTAGCCCAAAGATTATTCTCATGCCAAGTGAAGAATTCCCCCTAGAAGGTGCATCCTCGAACCCAAGTGCAATCCGCAAGTCAAGTAAATCCTTAAGCAAATAAGCTGATGGTGGTTTACATCTAAGTCTCTCACTTGCCGAGTAAACACAGTTGAAATCTCCCATGATGGACCAAGACAAAGTCACGGCTTCTCTAAAACCCATCAAATGTTGCCACAACTCTCTCCTTTTGGTGACATTATACAATCCATAAACAAATGTTGAGATAAATATAGTTTGAGATAAAAGGCATTGAATACGACAATGTATATATTGTTCTCCAACATCTAACATATCACATCGAACAAATAAAGGATTCCACATAATGATCACCCTCCGCCAACTGTAGCATCAAAAATTGTGAAAATGATTCCACCCCAGGAACCTATTCTTCATAACCAAATTAAGCTTATCGAATGACAATTTTATTTCAATAATAGAACAAAATGAGAATCATGTTGTCTAAGAAGGTCAACAACACAATTTTGTCTCGAGGCCTTATTAAAACCCCAGACATTCAAACATAAGATCCTTATTTATCACCTATGGAGGATTGGTCTCCTCCAAGCCTTTTACCTCTATCCCTGTTTCTATTTCCATAGGTGTTTCCTCGAATAACCACACCTTGATCACGTATAACATGATTACCATAACCAATCTTTTGCTTCAAACAATTTTTAGTATATATCATACTTTCTTTACCTTTATTATTTTTCACACACCTACGATTGCTCATCATTTTCCATTAGTTTTCCTTACCCACATCCACCTCTTGATCATTTACCTTCTCTTCATTACCCTAGGGGGTTGCATTGCAGATTAGTGACTTGCTAGTAGTGGGTTGTGCTATTCCCTCACTTATGCTGGAGCGCTCTATAATGTTGCTCACACTTGCCTGCACTATTGTCCCAACAGCTCTTGGACGCACTGGTTCCTTGTTCACACCTACATGTACTAGTCCCTTACCCATGCTTGTCTGCAATGCTACCTCACCTGTGCTTGGGAGCATCTCACCCTCTTTCGATTTCGCCTGTTTCCCTTTAGAGCTTGGCTTAGCATCACCTAGTTGCATGTGTTGTTAGACCAAACCCTTACATCCTCCATTCCTTTTTCCAGCCTAATAGTCTGCCCTTCCTTTACAATCACCCCTTGCTTATGACTCTCATTTTTAGCAGTCTTCATTTGCTTCCTCTTTTCCTTTGTAATAGTCGTACAATTAAAGGGATTGTGTCTAAATTTTTTGCAAAAATAGCAATAGTTTGGAAAGGTCTTGTACACCAACTTCTACAAATATCATACTTCCCCTAGTAATTCAACTTCAAACGAGTGTCATGGGTCTTTTTGATATGTTGAGTTCTGCAAGGATTCTCGCAAAACCAATCCGGGACTTCATACTTGTGACTTTGTCTGTACATATTGGTTTTTCCACACATGATCCCAATTTTCCTAATCCCTTTGCATTCCATAATTCAAGAGGCATATAAGCAATTGCACCCAAATTGGTACCTCCATAAATTCCTTATAATTAAAGGACAATCTATGTGGCAGCTGTTTAAGCAAAAGTGTTTTTCAAAACACTTTGTATGTTCCTCCAGTAAGCACATTGGTATCGTCTTCATCATTGTCAAATTGGAAAATGACCCACCCTTGATCATATGGTAATATTTTACACTTGACATTCCATTTAGTTATCAATCCCTCTATCGCTTTCGACCTGGGAATCTACCCATAAAGTAACCCACAAAACAAAAGCCCCACTCATTTTCAATTGGTACGATATCATAAAGATCTATAATCACTTTATCTCCAACCTCTACAAATTCCAATTGAACCTGCTTCAACTCACAGTTGTCCTTGAACAAGCTAACAAATGATGGTTTTGAAGGGTTTGATCTTTACTCATCCACCACCTCACGTATATCTCTTTTTTGTAAGTCAAGCAGTTCATCAAACCCCTTCATTGCATTGCTATCTTTCTCTCCTTTCTCTTTTAAAGATGTTGAATCCATTTCATCAGTTTCATATTCAAACATAGCATCATCACCTTCTTCCATGGAAGTAGTATCTTCCTCCTCCAAAACCTTGCCTACTTCCACTATTGCCCTACAGCGCACATCGATTCCCCTTCCAACCCCAACAGCTACATCATCACTAGTGTGTATACCCTTACCTACATCCACTGCTTTATCACATTTCACACGCCCAGCCCTCTCACATGGCACCCAATCTATGTGCTTACCTTCTGTAGATCTTGTTTTAACATCTGAAATCACCGTAACATTATTCACTCCCAATCCCTTTTATGTTTCAACTGACACTACACAACCTACACCTGAAGATATGCCCCCTTTATTGAATCTACACATGATTCCGCCTCCAACCCTCCCACGCTATCTTTGGTTTTTCCTTGCATTTCAGAATCTACTTCCAAACCATTTCTTTGCACCTTCCCACATTTGCCCCTGTATCCCATTTTACATTCATTTCTAGTCTAGTAGCGACTGGAAATCCCTCAATAAACTTTGCAAATCTATTGAAAATTCACAAGAATCAAAGCCCAAATGATGGATTAGCCAACACAAGAATCTGGTAAATGAAACCGAAATAATTATTGAATAAATCAAGAAGGAATTTAATGAAGAGGTTAGCTTGCAAGGCGCCTAGTGAGAGCACAGATCTCCCCTAGAGTGAGAGAAACTCACTGTCTTGCACATGTTTGTGTTAATAAAAGCACACAATTTACTAATTATTAAATTTATATAAAATTATTTAACATATGACTAATCATTTAAATATAAGATTTAAAATATAATTAAATCATTTAATATATGTAATTAAGTTAAGAAAATTAAATATTTATATATTTATATTGTTTATTGTTGAATTGTGTTGGAGAAATTTTAATTGTATAGTGTATATTAACTCTTCATTGTGGAGTTAACTTAAGTAAGAAACTAAAAATGTTGATTAAAACTAGTGAATGAAAGATTGTTAAATTAAAGTTGAGAATTAGGAATTTATTAACAATGTTGATTAAAATTAGTTAAGAAAACAAAATAATGATAAGCTTTACAAATTGAATTGTATTAATAAACATAATATATTAGTTTATATTGAATTATGATATTACATAAAGTAAGTTGTAAACTTATAGTTGTGAAGTATAGTTCAAGTTAAATATGTTATAGATGTGATTGTATATCTTTAGTTTACGTTTAAATAATGTAATCATACAAAATGAGTTATATTATATAAGATGCATATGTCTATTGCATAATTATGTATAGTAAATACTTGAATTATTGATTTTTGACTTATTGGTAAATTGTGTTGGATGAAATTGAATTTTGTGTGATGTAATCATATAAAATGAGTTATATTATTTAAGATGTATATGTCTATTGTGTAATTGTGCAAAAGATGTATATACTTTTGTGTTAGTTTGGACTTTTAAGTTAAACAATATATATTTTGTAATAGTAGTTGACAATGAAATTACATAGTCTTTTTTTTTATATGATGATATTAAGTTAATTTTGATATATGTTTTCATTTATTTTTATAGATAAATAGAAGGAAGTTTAAGCACTGTTGAAAATTCAACCACTTTAGGAAGATACAATGATCCAACTTGGGCTCATGCTGAATTGGTTCCAGAAATGAAAAATCATACCATTTGCTTATTTCGTAATAAGCATTTGAATAGTGAAGGAATCACTAGATTAAATGAGCATTTAGCCTGGGTCAAAGATGATATAGGGTCTTGTAAAAAGTGATTTAAGATATGAAATAGGAAATGAAGACTTTGGTTGAAGAGTATCAATAAGAGAAAGATAGAAGGAAAAGATTGAATTAGGAAACTAGTAGTGGAAGTGTTTTTCTTGATGTTCAAAATGACACTGAGAATGTTGAAGGTGGTAGTATTCCTACCCAACAAAAAGTAAATATTGCACATGATGTTAGGAAAAGAAAAAGATAGGTGTCTAATTCTTTTGCACTACAAACAACTCTTAGAACTTAACCTTTAATTTGTAGTGCCTTATAATCAAGAGTTGCAACTCATAATATGGATATAACAATAGGTAGATGGTGGTATAATTCAAATATAGCATTCGACGCTTCCTAGTTTTATTATTATCAGCATATAATAAATATTATTACCTCTTATAATCTAGGATATAAAGCTCATTCAATTGAGAACTACAAAGGTAAACTTTTAAGTAGCTATGTTTATCAAATTAAAAGTTATTTGAATGAAAGAAGAATGACTTGGGCTACATTTAGGTATTTAATCATGTCTGATAGTTGGAGAAATGGAAGACATGAACTTATTATTAATTTTTTGGTTTATTCTACAAAGGGCTCAATGTTTTTAAAGCCTATTGATGCATCTGGACTTGTTAGGAGTGTTGATACTCTATTTGAAATATTTGGTGAAGTTATGATTAAATTTGAGCTAGAAAATATTGTTCAGTTCATTACTGATAGTGATTCTGCTTATAAAGCAATTGGAAGAAGATTGCAAGTCAAGTATAATTCTTTTTATTGAACTCTTTATAATGCATATTGCGTTGAATTGATGTTGGAAAAGATAGGGGATGCTAGATATTTTCTTATTATTGATAAGACTATATAGAAAGTAAAAAAGGTGACTAAGTTCATATACAATCATCCATGTGTGTCTTAAATTTAATGAGAAAGGATTTCACCAATAGTAGGAATTTTTGTCGTCCTGCTATTACAAGATTTACAGCAAATTTCTTATCACTTTAATGTTTTATTATGACAAAGAAATAATTGAGACAAATGTTTACAAGTGATAAGTAAGTTGCATATTAGTATGTTAGGTCTAATAATAGATTGTAGATTTTTTGAAAAATGAAAAAGAATTTAAATTATAGTTAAACTAAATCGACGTTACAACGAGTTCAAGGCTTTAAACCTACCATCATATTGCAATATGACCTAAGAACAAAAACTCCCTAAGGAAGATAATATGACTATCTACATAATAGACAACAACAAGAAACAGTTATAGGCACCACTGAAATTTCATCTTCATAAGCAAGCTTATTCACCATTTCTGGTATTTGGGATTTTGCTTTCTCTTCCTAGCAGATTTCCTTTTTGTAGATTTAGAATGCATGTAGAAATCACTAGGGATGTCTAGGACATGGCCTACAACTAGTGGGGTATCATCATCCTCTGATTGTTCGATATCCCTTATTCCCTTATTCTCAATTTACTCAACAATTGCAACTAGAGTCAGCATGTTAGCCCAACCGTCTAACAATGCTCCAAATATTGGGAGGTGAAAGAATTTGCACCACTGTCTAGATTCTTCACATTGTCTGCACTAAAATTGTCAAGAGTTGTCTTTCCCTGGAAAATATGTAGGACAACTTGTTCAATCCTTAAACCAACTAGATGATTACCATTAGATTGCTGCTTGTTCTTTTCCATTTTCTCCACTTCTACGTCCACATGTCTAGCACTTGGTTTTGTAGAAATATAAATTGCTTCCTTTTGAATTTCTCCAATTACACATACTCCACATTGTTCTGTTCTTACCTGGCCATCAATGTCCTTTCTTTCCTTTGCTAGTTTTGCAACATCAATATCCTTACTTTGCAAAGGAGCCTCCATCTAACTACTCTCTTTCAGTTGGGATGCATTATCTCCAGTTTGTAAGATTTTCCTTTCCTTCCCTTTGGATTGTGTTTGAGTCGTACTGTCTATCGCCATTGGATTCACAACTCTAAAAGGTTGGATCTCTTCCATCCCATTTTTCTCAGTTTCCTCAGTTCTCTCAAGCTCTAAGGGAGTTCCTAATGTAGTGAATTTTAGTCTCAATGTTAATTTGTCAACCGAGTTTGTGAGCCTTTAGTGAGGGTACTTTGTTTGGCTAATAGTGATAAAAAGGCAATAATGAGTTATTGTTATGATGATATAAAGAAGGAAAAGGAGGCAATCAAGGCTAATATAAAAAATAGACCTTCTTTATACACACCTTATTTTGTAATCATCAATGGGAGATGAAAAAGATAACTTTTCTCTCCATTGGTTGCAGCTAGGGTATTTTTGAATCCTAATATCTATTTCAAACCAAGTTTAAAAAAACTGTAGTTAATAGGGGAATGTTATTAACTATTACAACAATTGTTGCCTATGAGATGATGAAAAATCTCCTAGCTAACAAATGGAGATTTATAAGGAGGCTTCTGGTGATTTTGAGATGTCAATTGTTAATCGTCAAAAAGACAAACTTAATCTAAATATTTTTTTCACTTTTGTTACTTTTTGAAAATTAAACATTACATTACTTTGTTTATAACATTACTCTGTTGTCTTACGATGGGGATTCTGTACCAAATGACAATTAAGGTCAATGTAGTTTTAGTGGATATTCGATTGAATGAAGTTATAAGATTTTGTTTCTCTTTTTCTTTTAATTTCACATACATTTGATATAGATGTTAAATTTTATATATGCAATATAATTGTAAATATTTTATTTCATTTTTCACTTCTAGTTGGTTATTCAACACGAACCTTTATTATAAATTGTTAAGTGTTAGAGAGTCATGGATGTTTATTATTCTTTTATTTGATGTTTAGATGTAATTATTAATTATTATATGATGATATTGTAATATTTTAATTACTTTGTATTGTTCTTAATTTTATATTTATATGATAATTATCTGATCTTTTTTAGATTAACTGTGGTTATTATTGATATATGAAATATGTAAAAAACAATGCCATTAAAAATAAATAAATTATTTTTATTCTATATTTCTATTATTATGATTTTTGGAGACAGAGTTGATATAAAATTATAAATTATGTAGTACAATATATTTAAGGATTATTATCTGAGATGATACCTAATATTGACCAATACCGATAGGATATCATTCCAGAATAAAATTCAGTACTGATACTATATAATATTCATAACAATAATCTTGACCCTAATCTTGGTCTCAACTAAACATCCAATAAGAGGCACTACTAATGATTTATAAATTTAATTGTGACCATAAGGTCACAAATTTAAATCACGAAAACAACCTCTTTATAAAAATGCAAAGGAAAGGTTGCATGCATTATGACCCTCCCTAGATCCCGTAAAATGAGGTGCCTCACTGGGTGCATTGACTTGACTTGAATCCTTTTTATAAACCTCTTTCTCTTATCTCTCTTAGTAGCCAATAGGTGTGGGGTATATAATGAGAATCGATTGAAATCCTATAGGTACTCCTCTGCCACCGACCTTATTGCCTTAACAACTAAAATTTTGTGACTCTGCTATTTCTAATACTCTTAAAGAGGTAAACACTAAAAAAAAGCCTAAATAAAGTATTTAAATGTCTTCTAATAATCAATGTGTATAAAAGATACATATGTTTTCTTAAGAATATTTCTTAATTTTTATTACTAATTATCTTATTTTACTTAGTTTTAAATTGATTTTTAGTTAAATATATAAATTGGACCTTATTTCCCCAAAAAAATTCTATAATTTGGATCTGAGGATGATATCATCAAAATTTGAAGGCCATTCTACGAAAAAGTATAAAGAAATTATAGTTCTTAAAGGAACAAGATCTGACCCATATTTATATCTTAGCTCGTATCTTAAATATATCAACTACAACAAATGCAACAGCCACGATTGTGTATGAGACAATTTATAAGTCAAATAATAAAAAAGATCTATTGTTTAATGACATGATCATGTTAAAGATTGTGTACTAATTTCAAGGAAGGTAGTGAAATCCACAATTTATTGATATGGTCATGCTAAAGGTCATTTTCATCACGTGGGAGAAACAATAAGCTCCATAGGTTGGGTTATGGTCGTGTCTCAGATTGTTTCTTAGGTGGAGCAAAATGTATTGAAGTGTGGAAACCATAATTTTCACAACATATTAGCCAACTTTGGAGAAAACACTTGCTAGAGACATCTTTTTCTCTTCAAAAGATATGGTTAGCTATTGGGGGACTTCTACAGCCCTTGGAAGGTCAATTGTAGGTAGTTTTTCATAGAGAATCAAGATTCAAACATCATCCTAAAGGTCAATTCTAAGTTGTTTTCAGAGAGAATCAATATTCAAACATCATCCTAAAAAATAAAATTTTTGGTGAAATCGAGAGTTCCACTTGATTTATTTCTACTGTGATTTTTTTATTTTGTCATTTTGTGCATTGTAGCTAAATACTTTTCTATATTTAGATAGGAAAAACCCTATTGCTTAATATTGTATGGATTGAATTGATTTAATTTATAATATGATATATTTGTATGAATTACCTTTGATTTAAAATGCAAAAGAGCTTGAGTTAGATAGTTTTATCATTCATGTATTCTTTTATATGTTTTTAGTTCACCGTGCTTACAAGAAGCAATAAACGCTACAAAAACCATAAATCTAAGATTTAAAGAACTTATTATGAGATTCATGTGAGTCATTTTAAAATTTTAAAAAAGAATGTCAATATAGTTAATTATATATCATTTGGATACTTTACAATTAAAGTATGAGCTTATTTACTGGTTTCCATGTGCTTCTCATTGTATAAATCTCATTTTAAAAGATATTAGTTGCGTGGACCATATTTCTAATATTACTTCGCATGCATCCAAGATCACAATCTTTATATATAATCATCTGCTTCTATCTTGGTTAAGAAAGTAAGAAGATTGGATTAAGATTGTACATCATGTTACTATTAGGTTTACAACTACATTTATAACTTTGCAAATTTCTTATGATCATAAATAAGCACTTTAAAATTTAGTAATAAGGAAATATTTTTCAAGTTATAAGTTATCAAAATGTGTAAATGACTAATATATTTATGTTATTATTCTAGATAATAAATTTTAGGATGCTCGCTTGACTATTATGAAAATTGTGGCTTTAGTTATAAAGTTGTTAAGAACTGATGACTTATATGATAAGCCATCTTTAGGAAACATATATACATATATACATAAATGGAAGAAAAAATTATACATGTCTTATACATATATTTTTGACTATAGATGGAATAACATCTTACTTATGGGATCCAGTTAACAATTTACTTTCTCCATCTTTATTGCTCATATAATGGAGATGCATATACAAATGTTGATACTATGAGGGTTATTTTTTATTTGATTGGATGAAGTATACTACGCCATACTGACTTCAATACATTTGAACTTGATACTACGCAATATTGTAGATGTAGAACATTTCAAACTGACTTTATAGGAACTATGTAGTACACCAAACTGACCTTGAGAATGAAGTATACTACGCAATACTGACTTCAATACATTTGAACTTGATACCGAGGAAGTCTATTCTTATCAAAGCTTGGTAATTCATTCTCAAGGTTCTCCTGTGATGGGGCAGCGTTTGTGCAAACACAAAGCTAATTTGATGCTCTCATAATTATTAGAACATTAAATGGAATCTGTAGAGGAAATAGTAACATATTATATTACACTGTGACATCGATTAAACCATGAAATGAAGACAAACCTGCCTCACTCTGACCTTGAACTTGATAGGAACATTTTCTTGAATGCCAGCTGCCTTATTTTATATCGACAAAGTCAAGTTGACTCAATGAAGACGTGGCGTTAAACCTGTCGACAAACTCAAAATCTCCAATGTTTTATTGACTGAATAAATTTATTACACAAGAAAAAGGATGCTTCCCGGAAAGCAAGACTCAACCATATTTCGAAACAATGTCATATCAAAGGAAATATATCCAATAAATAAATCAAAAAACAGGTTCATTTTGGAAGGAGTTGCCTTCAGTTTCATATCTTTTAAGGGATGACTAAGGATAGTCAACCCTTCCAGTCGACCTCAATGTTTACCGATAAGCATCAATAAATGTTCAGCAGTACGTCATTAGATCTTAGCTCTGTTCAGCAGTACGTTATTAGATCTTAGCTCTATCTACTGCTTATCTGTTGACAATCATCAGCGTAAAGCTTTCAGGTTTCTATTAAGGTAATTATGGCAGGTTAATTGGCAGAGCACAGGATATGGTTGATATTTCTTTAGATACAACGGAAGCATAGAATTAGGATTGGTCTACAATCATTGATACCATCATGATTATATGTTGATGGTACATCATGGAAAATTATTAAAAGTAACTTTCTTTTGTTAAACAGTATATTTTTACAAAAGCAGGGAGAACTTCCTCAACATCACCCCGATATTAGCTAGATGAATTAACTTTAACCCTTGCAGTGGCTTTTACTTGAGGGTCTGATGCTCTCGTATACGTTGAGTTCTTATTGCGTTCTTTTGCAATCAATTCGTTGGCTTTATCTGATGGATGGTATTCATCCTATAACGCCTACTTCATGAGGTTGAATAAATTAGGGTCGGTTGTTTTCACTTTTTTTTTTAGTTTTCAATTCTGCTTTTTGTTTTTAATTTCAAAGTAGTTGAATAATAGTTTGTTTTTAATTTTTTTAATTTTGGTTTTTCTTTTAAACAAAACAAAAGCATGTTTAGTTGTTAATGTAAAGTAATATTTTTATTTTTAATAATAATTATATATTAGAAAAAACTTAAAGATAAATTATTAGATAAATTTATTTGTCTTTTATTTTATTAAAAATATATAATTTAATAATTAAATTTTTATTTATAAATTAATATTTATTTTAAATATATTTAAATTATTAAATTAAATTTTATTTGAAATTTATATATTTTGAGATATTTTAAATTTAATTATATTTCATAAAAAAATTTAAAATTTAATTTATTAAATTTTAAATAAAATTATTTAAGTAAAATTAAATTATTCATAATTTTTATTAATAATTAATTTTAATTAATTAAATATAAAGTATTAAATTAAGTTATTAATAATTCTTATTAAAAACTAATATATTAAATAATTAAATAATATATATTTAGTTGATAATAAATAAGAAAACAAAAATTATTTTCTATGATTTTAGTAACTTTTGAAGACTAGAAGAAACTAAAACTAAAAAGTGAAACAAATAATTTTTTGATTGAATTTAAAAATAAAAACAGAAAATTAGAATTTTTAAGAATAAAAGTATCTTTAAGACGTACGTACCAGTTTATGGTAAAAGAACAGATTTGTTACCATTAAATATAATAATTTTATTTAAAATACTATTAAAAATAAAAGTTTTTGGATTCAATTGTAGTGCAGCTCGTATATTTATTAAATATTTCAGTAAATAATGTACCGATACTTGTTAACATTTCTCGCCAATTTACTGGACAATAGAAGGCATGTAAAAGTTCAGAGATATTTGCAGAGGCTTCAAATGTTAAGACAAAGGCTTCAAAATAAGCTTCTGTATTATCTAATTGAACATTGGAATCGTTTGCAATATCTGTAGATGCAAGAGTTGCAATGGACTCCGTCTATGATGCTTTTTCCTTCCTATTAGAAGAGAAGGATGAACTTTTGGTGGAGACGTTAGAGGTGTGTTAATCCAGAATGCAAGCGTGTCAGGGGGAAATTTCTCCCAAAATTTGTAGCTAAATTCTATCGAAGATATATATGAGCTTTAAAACTTAGAAAATGAAATCCTATGCTACTATAATGCTTAATTGTGATGAAATGAAATTTGAATTGAAGAAAGTAATTGATTGTTGCAAAAGGAAATCACAAACTACACGAGATATTTTGAAGTAACAAAAGTGAATTCGCAGAGTAAAGAAAGATAAAAGGTAAGAAAAATAAGTTTGAAATAGGTTGACTGATTTATCTGGACAGTTATTTTTGATATAGTGTGCTTGTGTTGGTATGAAAATTGTAATTGTCTGAAAATTGTCCCTTCGGTGTTCAAGTGTTGGTTACAGTCCTTTCAATCCTGAGCAGTTTTTTGACATAACTACCCACTTCCCCATATTTTAGCTAACTATTGTCACTATGTATGTTCTGAATTCTGTAATTGCTTAACTTCTAGCCCACTCAATATTCTTATTAACTATCTTCTATCATTTTATCAACTTCTGCATCATGTTCAAGTAACTTCCTAACTTCCAGTTCATTCCTCTATATTCTAGTTAACTGGCCTATTGTACTATTATTTAAAAGAAGCACATATCAGTTATGTATTAACTATATGGAATTCTTGAATCCTAGACTTGTTAACTGATTCTCATACGTATAAATTCTCTGACCAAATGACTTTTTAAGACTTTTAGTATTATGCCCCTTTCACTTTTGGATCAAATGAGTTGAACCACTTTAGGCTCGACATATAACTGCTCTCAACCATGAGTTTGGTGAAGTTAGAGGGAGGATACTTGAAAGACAGCCCTTTAGGGGGAGAGAGAGTTTCAAAGATCATTTTTGGCATATTTCTATACTATTACCTAATGTTTTTCTCCATAAAACTCTTTACAACCTGAATTTTTAATTGGTAAAAACTATGACGATCTCAATCTGTCAATGAAAAGTATAAGCGAATTACAAACATTGATAGAAATACTACATAATGATCATTCTATTGAACTTCGTATTTATACGAGACAAATTCATCGATATAAGACTAAGGAGCAACCCACCCATGGTTCTAGAGTCAAGCTAATCATCAACTCTACCAACTAGTTCTTTCAAAATTCAAGGTAATACTTCTACCATTCTTCCCGTTCATGATCCTATGAATTTGGGTATACCTTCAGCCATTAAAAGAGGAATTAGAACTTGTACTAGACATACTATTGCCCAAATATTTATATCATCATTGACTTTCAACTAATCATAAAGCCTTTACATCCAATATTTCTCACTTATTTGTTCCAAGTACAATTCAAGAATCTATGGATCATCCGGATTGGAAATTACCAGTTATCGAAGAGATGATACCAATACAAGATCACAAGCTATAAATGTGAGTTTACCATTAAATGTAAGATTGATGGCAGCGTGAGACCTACAAGGCCAAGGTTGTAGGTAAGGAATTTAAGGAAAACATATTGTATTGATTATAAAAAGCTTTTGTTCTAATTGTTAAAGTAACCTCAACTCGAGTGTTACTCTTATTGTTTGTACAGTTTAAATAGTCTTTACATTAATTGAATGTGAAAATTTGTCGTTTTGAACAGAGACTTAGAGAAAGAGGTATTGTTGTTTTTATAAAGCCGAAACATAATATGTAAATAAAAGAGAAGAAAAGAAAAAGTTTTGCCATAGAACACCATATTATTATTGATAGCAACAAGCTCATTATATAGAGCTGAAATGCAACAAATTTTTTTAGATATTTACTAAAAATCACAATAATATCTCTAAACTTATTCCTAAAATGAAACACTAAATATCATTATCAAATTTGCCTAAGATCTGATTAATTTGACCATTTATTTCTTAAGAATCTGCAACCTAAGGGTTTTTCTAACAAACTCCTTGGTTTAGGAGCTGCAGAGTTTTAATGTTAAAATAATTCATCTTCTTGATATACTACTTTTGCCTCTTTATTTTGTGATTTGTTTTTTTTTTTTTTTGCAATGTGGGCATGGTAGATATGAATCATCATTATTTCTGTTGTTGTTGTTGTCGATCTTGTTGAAACTTTTGTTTTGTCTCCTCCTGAAATTTTTATTTTTGAAACAGTAAAAAACAAGCAAGTTTTGGCTTTAGACTTCCTAGTTTTCCTTTCTTTGTACATCTTGATTTGAGTCATTGTAGGATTTATTGGCAATGGAGGCACTTCATAGTCTTCCTCCACAGCTTCCCAAACATCCATAACATCAAGATGAGCTTTCATTCAAACAGCCCAAACTTGATAGTTTTCACCATCAAAAATTGGTGGTGCACCTTGAGATAGTTATTATTCAATCTCCATTGCTTGAAGATGGTTATAATTATTGTTATAATTCTGAGTTGTAAATCAGGTTTATGTTTTGGTTTCGCTCCTCTCACAGGTCCCTCAAGATAAATACTCTAATACCATGTTGCTTTTTTTTTTTTAGGAAGAGATATAAATGGAGAAGACTCTCAATTTTTATTGAATAGAAGCTTATCAATTTATACAATCTTTCTCTAACTAAAATTCAAAAATTAGATAACATCTAATCTAAATCAGCATAAAATAAAATCTAATTTATTTGATAGCTATCACAATAATATCTCCAAACTGATTCCAAAAATCAAGCACTAAATATCCTTATCAAATTTGCCTTAGATCTGATTAATTTGACTATTTATTTTGTAAGAATCTGCAACCTAAGGGATTTTCCAGCAGGTATTTTTGGACTTACCACCAAGTTTTGAAGGTAAATTTAGTGAAACGAGTTATGTTCTTTAGGCTTAAGCATTCATTGAGAATAAGTTTTGAACAATTTAAGAAAGTTATTAAGTGTCATAGTTATAGTTAAGGCTAAGTCAACCATCTTATGATATATTAGTATGATAGTGAAGGAAAAGTGCTCATCTAATTAAATATGTTGACGTATTATTTTGATAGGCAAGGGCACCAGTGGAATTAAGAAATTCAAGGAAATACTAGCTAAAGAATTTGAAATCAAAAACTTGATTACTATAAAGTACTTCTTTGGATACAAAATTTGTAAGATCCAAAGAAGGAACTTTTTCTTGCAAAGAAAATATGTTTGCTTGATAGTTTTTGAACATTAACAAGTAATTACACAGTTCAAATACATAATTATCAATGTTTTAATTACAGGAGATTTTTTTTAATTGAGCTATTCGATTTTTAAAAGTTTGGATACTTAAATGAAAACTTGAAAAGATTAAACATTAAAGTGAAATATATATATAAATAGCATGGCTGCCAATTAGTATTTCCCTTCTTCCTAGTTGTTAAACCTACGAGAATTTCTCTCTTTCGTGAGGAAGCAGATGGTAGAAGTGAATGCAACTTTGTACAGAATTGTGTTACTATTACCCTTTTTTGAGTCTCTAATGCCCCAATTCAAAGATTGCTACCAAGTATAAGTATAATCAGTACCACGTATCATGTGTAAAACCCTGCTCCAGAAAGCTTTTGAAAAAATGTATAGAAAAAAAGGTAATCCCTATCCTCTGATTCCATTTTATGAAGTATACAAAGAGTATCTTCAGTGCCATGCTATTAGTTTTTTGTTCTCAGCTGATTTTTAATCGCTAAGAAATAAAATAGGCTTTTAGTTGAAAGGTATTATGCTATAAGAGTGAAGACCAGGGTACCTCAGTTATCCTGCTAACAATTGATGAGCTAATTTATTAGAGAATCTGCCACTCGGATCTTCAAATAGCTCATTGTTTAATTGTGGAAGTAATTGAGTTCAAGTATTAAAACCTTCAAAATTTCCACTCCAATGCCCATTACAAATCAAAGAAGATACTTTAAGATTAAGAGGAACTCGATTTCTCAAGTGATGTACCTAAGTATTGTGGATAAGAGGGCTCAAGTCCATCCAGTTATCATAGTAAAGCCAAATTCTATCTCCATTGCCAATCTTGTGCTTAATTCATAGATAGACCAAATCTTATAGCTTCATCATTTGTATAAGAATCCAAAAGAACTCCCTAAAATAATGAGCTTTCCAAAAGTTCACATTTTGAAGTTGATACTCATGTTTCCACTTAACCCATAGTGCATTATTATCAATGTATAACCTTAAAATTCTTTTGCACACTAAGACTTTCTGCATAGTGTAAATAAAAATGATCCCTAGTGCCTCAACTCTTTTCAGGATTACTACTTCACTCCATTTTATCTTGGCATTATTAGCATTCTTAGTTTTACCAGACCCCAAGAAAGCTTTCAATATTCTGTCAACCTCCTTAAGAACTTTGCGAGGTAATGCGATGTGTGCACTCCAATATAAATTAGAGTTGCTTAATACTGATATAATAAGTGTTAACTTGGTAGCATAGGAAAGAAACTTGTTTTGCCAAGTTTTCACTCTGAACTTTATCCTTTCAATCAAAGGTAAACAATCATGAAATTTTGGCTTATAAGTAGAGATCGGGACTCCCAAGTAATAGAATGGAACAGAATGAGCATTTAGCCCCACCATAGTCTAAACTTCCGTAACATTTCTCACATCAGCAGAGAGATATAAACAACGCTTCTCTGAGTTATGCTTTAATCCTGACCAATCAGTAAATAATTTCAAGGCATGCTATAGGAATGTGTATTAGCTCCACAAAGGATCAATAGATCATCAACATACTTATAATATATGCCTAGTACTTATTATATGAAACATGTTTACAAGAGTGAAAAGCTATTGAGACACCATAAAACTTAATTTCAAATTTCATAATCATAATCTAATTAAATGAGACAATTTCAATTTATAGTAATTTGACAAAAAAATTATTGATGTACATTCACTCCCTTAGCTCCACTTGAGAATTAAGTATTATCTTCTTCAATAGGAAAAAAGAAGCCTTTCATACTTGTATCTAGTTAAGAGGAATCCTCATAGTACAATTATCAAAATTCAAATGATCAATAACTACCTCTTAGTTACATATTCAGCTTGTTATTTAAAGTCAAGAAAAACCAAAAGCTTCTAAACTAATGCAAGATATAAAGATTTAAAACTAGGTTGGACGTCACTATTTATATATTGTACATTTTATGTTCTTTTGGGCCTCTTTGATCTATTTCTCATTTTAGAATTTACTCATATTCCACAAGAGGCCTTAAATAGTCCACTACTATGTGGTAATATTTAGGATACATTTCTTTAAATGCTATAACATCTTCTGGATTAAGTCATTGCTAATATATGCAGCTAGTTACATGTTTACAAGGTATCCCATTTACATCTTAGTACATATTTTCACATGTCCTTTTCTCCAAATCTATTGCAAACCTATTACTAAAGAAAAACCTCAAACTATAGGCTTCCATTAGACTTTTGTATGCATAACCTTGCTTCAAATTTCCAACCTCTAGTTAGGTCTGCAATCCTGGATGAGTAGACTATGGGGAGTTGGTGGAGTTTCATCTAAGAGCAATTAGTGTGGGAGCTTGTTGTCTCTCTTATATCGATAAATTGACTTCTTATTATAGCATTTGTAACATTGTGGGCTATGAGTAACCAATGTAGGTTGATGGATGAAATATTTCTTTAGCGTCCATTAACTTTCTTCAAAAAAGGCACTTAGGGTTGGTAGAGAATCTTTCAAAATGGAAAAAATTGACAAACTCATTCCTTGTAAATAACACTAAATGATATTTTTGTAAAATATGAATGAGCCTAAATTGATGGACAAACTTGTAGGCCTGCAAAAACGAAGATGTTAGTGTTAAATTTTGTATGATTAGGTCTAAATAAACTAAGTAAATACAAGCCCAAATGTAGTTCTATCCTAAAATTAATTGGTTATATGGGAAATAACTTACTAGACTTATATGCATGCTCAAGGCCATATATTTTTTTCCATTTGAGGTAAACTTCCATTTATATTTCAACACATCTTCCTCATGTGTGGGCTAGTTTAAGGCCTAACATATGACACAGTTTATCATGTTGAGGTGATGAAGACTTACCCAAGAGCAACCTTCTTTGATACCATGATAAAATTTGGGCCTATCTTTACCCTAGAAGGCATCTTATAAAGGGAGATTTGCTATAATTTATAAATCATTTAAACATTCTTTTCTTGCTCAATATGAAATTCTTGACACACCCCCCTTAGCTTAGAGCAAGGCTAGATATCTGATGGGCATATTAGACAAAGGGCTATAACAGTTCGGGCACCACCCCAAACCATTAAGACAAGTTTAGGCTCTAACATCATGCTAAATTTACAATGGACCTATAAGCCCATATGAAGGAGAAAGTTAGATCACACAAAGAGGAAAGTTAGATTTTTCAATATGGGTAGAGTGTAAAGCCCAGTAAAAGAATTGGGCTTGGGTCTATTCGTTACCAAAGTGAATTAAAACTAGCCATTTGGATAGTTGACCATTATCACTTATAAACCCTTTAACATTTTCATGTTTAGTCAATATGGTATAATCTAACCTCCTCCTTAAGGGCAATTGAGACTAGACATCCAATTGTCACTTGAAATAAATGCAACGTTAACCCGATTGAACTATTGGGACTGGATATCTAGATGGACAATCAAGAAATTAGTAATTCTGACCAAACCTGCTTTGATACCATAATAAATTTTTTAATATAGATAGAGTGTAAAGCTTATTAACAAGAATTATACTTGATTCAACCATTTACAAAATGACGAGAATTAGTCATTTGAATAGTTGACCCTTACCACTTATAAACCCTTTAACATTTTCATGTTTAGTCAATATAGGATACTCTAACAATTAGAAGTATCAGAACTTCATCTGGTGATAAATCTTTAACACTAAAATTGGAAAAGTTTGAAAAGTATGTAAAGAATGAGATAAACCATTTAAGAGTGATATATTTGTGATTGAGTCTTCCAATAATTGAGATTCCTTTACATAAATCCTAAAAAGAAATTAATTAAGTCTCGAATACACTCTAATAATTACATAGTTAAGTCTTAGCATAACACATTTGTCATATTGGCTAAGAGCAATCATACCTAGATTTGCTTAGTTAAACTTATGAAATTTGTCTTTTAACTTAGATCCAATTTGTCATATTGGACTTACATATATGTCTCTTGTTTGTAATCTTCAAGGATAATAAATTAAGAATAATCAACTTGTATGTGGTTGATATTGTTTTTCTATTTTCGACCTCATATAGAATTGGTTGACTTAAAGTGCTGCGAGAGTCAACTTCATATGGTAATGATAAATAGGGACAATTTAGATTCAAGGAAAGGCCACAGCTTCTAAATTAAATTCCATCCTCAAAGATGAAAGAGGCGATACTGACATACATGATACTATCATTCTAAATTTATCTATAAAAAAAGATGTAAAAAGCAAATTGTCCAACTTGCGTGCGAGTTATTAGTTGCTACATAACAACTTGCAATGTAAGTTGTCACACAATGGACGGTCTATAAAAGACACTCCCTTCCTCCTCTCTTAATATATATGCACATTAAATGTGCATAAAAAGCAAGCTATTAGTCGCTACATAACAGCTTGCAATGCAAGTTGTCACATAGTAGAGGGTCTATAAAAGACCTCCCTTCCTCGTCTCTTAATATATATGCACATCAAATGTGCATGAGATATTTGGTGAGTTTGAGAGTGAATTTTAGAGAGCCATTTTATGTGAGAGAGTGATGTTTTAGGATATTTTTAGGCAACATTTTCTTAAAAGGGTGAGTGACAAAATAGTTAGGATATTACTCTAGGAATAGTAAATTTGGAAAACACCTTGTGTGTGAGTGTCACTATTTTATTGTATTATTTTTCACTCTCTGTATCAGCTATTTTTCATTAATGGAAGCTATATTCAGAGTTTGACTCATAGACATAGCTCAAATTAGAAGGTGAGCCATGTTAAATTTTCTACATGTCATTTCCTTGCTTATTTTACTTGTGGGACTTGATTAATAATTTTTCCTAACAAGTGGTATCAGAGCCAGGTTCAATTATATGTCAAAGCGTTTCTCATTGAAGATGGAAGCAAAAATAAGCTCTAAATGGCTCCAACTACCATATATGGAAGAACATGATGAAAGATCTTCTATTCGTCACAAAAATGCATTTACAAGTGTTGGCCATAACAAAACCTGAAAATAAATTAGACGAGGAGTGGGCGTTTGAGCATGAGCAAGTACGTAGTTTTATTCGACAATTTGTTAAAGATAATGTGTATACTCATATCTATAATGAGACTCTCACACGAATATTGTGGAAGAAGCTTGAGGAGTTGTATGCCTAAAAAATCGGTAACAATAAATTATTTTACCTGACAAAATTAGTACAAATAAAATATCAAGAAGGTACCTTTGTGGTAGATCACTTGAATGAATTTTAGGATATCATGGATCAATTATTATTAATGGGCATAAAGTTCGATGATGAAGTGCTTGCCTTTTTTATGCTTACCTCCTTGCTAGAGTTTAGGGAGACTTTGAAGATTTCAATCACCAATTCTACAATTAAGGGTGTTGTTAACTTGATAAATGTAAAAGTGGAATTATAAATGCAGAGATGAGACACAGATCACAGTGTTCGGCCTCTTTAACACAATCAGAAGTTTGGTCGTAGGTTCTAGGGGAGGAGCAAATTCCAAGGACAAGAGCATAGGAAGATCAAATAAATATGCAAACTTTGAGTGCCATCAATGCAAAAAAAAGGGTCACATCAAAATGTTTTACCAAAAGTTCAAAAAAGAAAAGAACAAAAGCAAAGAAGTAAAAAAAGATGATAGCAATAATAATGAACATGCATCGATAGTTACCACCATTGATGACTTTCATATCATCTCTTATGATAATGATGTGAATAGAGCATCCTGTGAGTTCAACTGGACAGGTGATAGTGGTGCCACTATTTATGCCACATTACATCAAGAACTCTTCTCATTATATAGACAACGAGATTTTGGGGTATTTAAAAAGTGAAATAGCAGTTTAGCCAAAATCACTGGAATAGGTGATATTTACTTGGAGACAAACAATGACATAAGACTACATCTGAAAAATGTCAAACATATTTCTGATCTTCACCCAATCTGATCTTGATTGGTATACTTGATGATGAAGGTTTTTGTAGAACTTTCAAATATGGTAAATGGAAACTTACTAAAGGCTCTTTGGTAATTGCCAAAGCTAAGAAGTGCTCAAAGTTGTACATGATGTAGGCAAACGTCTCCACTGATGTTGTAAATCTAATGGAGAAAGATGGTGTAATTAAATTGTGTCACAAGAGACTCGATCATATGAGTGAGAAGGGCATGACTTAATTGGTGAAAAAGAATGCATTATTTGTAGTTGAACAGGTACATTTAAAGAAGTCTGCTGATTGTTTTGTAGGAAAGAAAAATAGAGTTGCTTTCAAAAGTTCCTCTCCTTCTAGAATGAAGAATGTGTTGGATTTGGTAAACTCAAATCTATGTGGGCCAATCCAAATTCATTAGGCGGTACTCAATACTTTATGACTTTAATTGATGACCATTCTAGGAAGACGTAGGTATACACCTTGAAGACTAAAGATAAAGTGCTAGAAGTTTTCAAGCAATTTCATGCCTCAGTTGAAAGACAAACTAGGAAAAAGTTGAAATACATTAGAATCGTTGGACCATTTGACGTCTACCACAAAGAGCATGGTATATGACAGCAGACTACTCCTCCTAAAATGTCGCAATTGAATGGTTTAGGTGAGAGGATGAACATGACTTTGATGGAGAGAGTTAGATGCCTACTCTCAGATGCAAAGTTGCCAAAGACATTTTGGGGTGAGGCTCTATTCACAGCAGCTCATGTATTAAATTGCTCACCATGCATCCCTTTATAATCTAATGTTCTAGAGAAAGTAGGGTCGGGAACGGATGTTTTCTATGATCATTTAAAGGTATGTGGTTGCAACGCTTATGTCCATATCCCTAAAGATGAGAGATCCAAGCTTTGCGTCAAGACTTGCCAATGTATATTTATTAGTTATAGAGAAGATCAATTTGGTTATCGATTTTATGATCCATTCCAAAAGAAGTCGATTCGAAGCCGTGATGTTATATTTATTGAAGATCAATCTAACATCTCATTACTTGTAGGAAGGTTTAAATAGTAAATATGAGGGATTAAAGAGAGGCTTAGAAATGCTTCTTCATGCTCATACATAATATGCCATACACATATACATGAATAGTGAATTTATCTGCACATAAAAATAAGTGTACATGCATTCATGAATCATTTCGAGTATTATTGGATTAATTTGTGAATTTTTAAGAATTATGAATGTTTTTATATTGGAAATTTTAAGGGTTAGTAGAATTGTATTATTTTTGAATTTTGGTGAATTTAGGAATAATTTCGAAAATTTTGGGATTTTTATGGAAAATAGAAAAAAAAGGAAAAAAATAAATCAAAAGAATATTGGGGGATAATTGGATTGTAAAGATGATAGTTGTATTGTAAGAGCTAAATGGAGTTAATTTCAAAAGAAACTAAGTTAGAGTTTAGTTATTAAGAAAGTGACAAGTGTCACTAATTATAAAGTTGCTTTTATAATTCATTAATAGTAAGTGGGGTTCTCTGAGAGTTAAAAAGACTTAGTAAATTGTTTAAGTTCTTCCTTCTTCCTTACCTTCTTCGTATTTCCTCCCAACACACAAAGTTTTCATTAAATATCCTCCTGATAGCTTTCAGTGCTTTTCCTTTTCTGTATTAAATCCATTTTGTTATTGGTGATTTCTAGCTAAAGAAAAACCAGAAGCTGGTCATTTTTCACAGAGGAGTATGTGATTTTGCATGGAGATAGGGCTTTGGAGATAATTGAAGATTGTGGAGTTTTTAATAAGTAAATAGTGAATAAATCCTTTAGAGTTATAGGTTTATGAAATACGTTTGATGAATTACTGTCATATACATGGAGAATGATGTTTACGTGTTTATATTCATGAACACAGTGTAGATGGGATGAAATTTGGGTTTTAGTGCTAATTTAGTATTTAATGGATTGTTAGTGATTAAGTGATGTAAAAATGATTTTTGGAGTTAGAAATAACAATAAAATGATGTATGAAGTGAGTGTAGAAAATCAAAGAATAAAAAAATGGTATACTATGTTTCTTGTTCTTCTTCACTGTGCATGTTTATATATATGCATGTGTATACGTGAGGGGATGAGTTTCTTAGAGATGATCAAAAAAGGGATATTTGAGTTGAAGGGTAGTTGTAAAATGATGGTATAAGATGAGAATGAGTGTATAAATGATAGTTAAAGGAAAAGATTTAGGTAGATGTAGAGAATGAATGTAACACCCCATTAACCTAGGGTACACACCGGGACGCCCGTAGGTCATTCCGGTACATATCCTAAGATAAGGGAGTGCTACGTGCGATCACTACTGAACTCCACATGACATCTCATACATTTAATCATAAAACCAGTAATTGTAAATTTCAAGATTTTCAAAATCAATTCCTTCCTCTTTCATTA
>JANSVA010000003.1:35150862-35160950 GCA_025504915.1 Erythroxylum reticulatum | reverse complement strand
ACATAATTCATTTCATACATGTGCATTATTGAACAATTATAATTGTGCATATTGTGATATATGTGTATGTTGTTTAATAAAGAGGATCAATTGAGCACCATCCTCCAGAGGTTGCCGGGACTTCAAGGCGATAGTTTCGGGAGCAACTTGTGAGTAACCTAGACGGTCTCACTTAATTACTCATTTACTTAATTTATGTTTTGAATGTTAACTGAATGTGTTTAATTGTGGATTCCAGATAGAAGGTCCGATGAATGTGATTGTAGTTTGAGATATTGAAGTACTACTTGAATGCGAATGTGAAGAACTATGTTCTTTATAATGTAAGTGATTGTGGTACATACAGTCCATACATGAATGCATAATCAGATAATGGTATTTGTGACCAAAGTAGCCATCGATCAGAGGGAAAAAATCAACGAGTGAAAATGAGCCTTGAACTCAAAAGTGATTAAGAGCCTAAGGCTCTCTATGCAAAATGAGCCCTGTATCCCCTAAGCGGATGAGGGACAATTATTAATGAGCTCGGTATCCAAAATAGATACGGGACAGTTCAGGCAGTTGGTCACAATCACGTAATAATTAGAAAAGTGTCTTATGAGCATTTCATATGCATTTTAACAAGTATGTAGGTTGTTTTAAATGCCAAAATTGGTTTGCTCTTAAATGAATATGCTAAGTTGTGAATAATATGTTATGTGAATTGTTGTGTTGCATGAATTGAATGAATCATCGATGATGGTTACCTCATTGAGTTCGCAAAACTTACCAAAATTGCAACATTGTCTTTTCAGGACTGAGAGACGACTCTAGCTACTGAGAGGCTCTACTATCCATGTAGATTGTGATTGGCAAGAGAAGTCGTGGCTCAATCTCCAGTAGTTGGGATTTTTGGACAAATTAGTTAGATTGTGTAAATTTTCCTCTTTCATATAGTACTTTTGTATTAGGTTTTGATGATGTACATATAGAAAATGTTGAAAGACACAATGTAGACTTTCGATTTTGATGAAGTGAAATGAGGAAAAAGTTGGTTTCAAAATATTATGATTTTTTTATTGATGCTTTATAAGTGAATTTTGATATGATGCCATATGAAGTAATTGTAATGATCGAACGTATCTCGCCCTTATTATAGGTTATATACCGGAATGACCTCCGGGTGTCCCGGTGTGTACCCTGCGGTAAGGGGACGTTACAATCAAACCAATGAAGATCTTGATCAAGTGAAAAAAGATGTTCCAAGAACTAATGATGACCTGATGGACTTAGAGTTAATTCCTCCAAAAATGGTTCCAAGACAATTTGGAGATGAAGTTGAAAATCACCAGCCAAATGTAGCTGATGATGATGCTCCCTTTCAAAATCAATCGGATAAAGATTTCGATGAAGATGGTGTCTAGAATCAACCACTAGCACCAGAGACTACTCAGGTTCTAATAAGGAGATCTACGCAAGTAAGACAAACTACTACTAGATATTCTAATGATCAGTATGTGTTACTTATTGATGAGAGAGAACCTGAGAATTTTCAAGAGGCTATGATAGATGAACTTAAGATTAAATGGTTTGAAGCCATGCAAGATGAGATGAAATCCTTATATGAGAATAAAACTTTTGAGTTGGTGAAGTTACCAAAAGGTATAAAAAAAGCATTGAAAAATAAGTGGATGTTCAAAATTAACCATGATAAATACAATCCTCATCTAAGATTTAAAGCTAGATTAGTTGTTAAAGGATTCAACTAAAGAAAAGGCATTGATTTTGACGAGATATTTTCACCATTTGTGAACATGACATCCATCCATACAGTACTCAATTTAGCAACAAGTTTAGACTTAGAAATTGAGCAATTGGATGTCAAAACAATTTTTCTTTATAAAGATTTGGAAGAAAAGATATATATGGAGCAGCTAGAGGATTTCAAGGAAAACGGGAAAGAGGACTATGTGTGTAAATTGATGACAAATCTTTATGGTTTAAAATAGGCACCGAGCCAGTGGTATACAAAGTTTGAAATAGTTATAGGGGAGCAAGGCTATAAGAAGACTATTTCAAATCATTGTGTTTTTATACAGAAATTCTCTGGTGATGATTTCACTATTCTCTTACTTTATGTTGATGATATATTGATTGTTGGCCAAAATATCAATAAAATTAATAATTTGAAGAAGCAGTTAAGCAAGTATTTTGCCATGAAAGAATTAGGGCAAGAAAAATAGATTCTTGGCATAACATTTATCAAAGACATGGGGGCTAAGAAATTATGGTTATCATGAGAGAAGTACATTGAAAAAGTACGTCAAAGGTTCAACATGGATAAAGCTAAAGTAGTTAGTTTTCCTCTTGCTAATTACTTTAGGTTAAGTACTAAGCAATGCCCTTTGATGAATGAAGAGAAGGAAGAGATGATTAAAGTCCCCTATGCTTCTGCAGTTGAAGTTTGATGAATGTCATAATATGTACACGACTAGATATTACTCACGCAGTTGGAGTAGGGAGTAGGCTCCTTTCAAATCTTGGTAAGGAATATTAGGATGTTTTGGAACTACCAAGCCTTTGATAGTTGGTTACACAGATGCAGACATGGCCAGCGATGTTAACTCAAGAAAGTCTATTTTAGGTTATTTAATTATCTTTCTAGGGGGAGCCGTGTTATGGAAATCAAAATTGCATAAATGTGTTGCTCTATCCACCACTAAAGCAGAATTTATTGCTACAATTGAAGCATGCAAGGAACTCCTATGAATGAAGAAGCTCTTAGATGAACTTGTTTTTTAGTAAGATAGATATCAATTGTTTTGCGACAGTCAAAGTATTATTTCCTTGGGAAAAATTTCTCATTCCATTCAAAATCAAAGCATAATGATGTGAGATATCATTGAATCAAAAAGGTATTAGAGAAGAAGTTATTACAGCTTGAGAAGATTCATATGGATGAGAATAGATCAGATATGATGACAAAAGTTCTACTCAGGGGAAAGTTTGAGTTCTGTCGATCATATGTAGGAATGATAGTAAATACCATGTAGTCGATAGGGTGAGAATTGTAAGACAATGTCGACATACATAGTACCACCATTTTAGATTTGTCTATTAAAAAAACGAATTAAAAAGCAAGTTGACAATAACTTGCATTTATCTTGCATGCAAGTTGTTAGTTGCTATATAATAGCTTGCTATGCAAGCTATCACATGGTCGAGTGTCTATAAAAGACCCTCCCATCCTCTTCTCTTAATATATATGCACATCAAACGTGCATAAGATGTGTGGTAAGTTTGAGAATGAATTTTAGAGGCCATTTTGTGCGAGAGAGTGATTTTTTGGGGTAGTTTTAGGAAACTTTTTCTTTAAAGGATAAGTGACAAAATAGTAAGGATATTACTTTAGGGATAGTAAATTTGAGAAACATCTTATGTATAAGTGTCACTATTTTGTTGTATCATTTTTTACTTTCTGTACTTGCTATTTTCGTTAATGGAATTTGTATTTGAAGTTTAGCCCATAAACGTAAGCTAAATTAAAATGTAAACTACTTTAAATTTTCTACGTATTATTTCCTTGCTTATTTAACCTGTGGGGCTTAGTTAGTAATTTTTCCCAACAAGCATAACACGTTTGTTGATAAAAGAATACTCAACTATATATATGGAATTAGTATGAAAGATTCTATTTCTTTTAAAGAATTAAATTATGAGCGTAATAGACAATATTATTATTTAAATCCTTAATCTAATTTTTTATTGTATTTATATCTGCATTATCGACACCCAAATAATCAAATGGGAATATTTGGGTAAATGCATCACATCCATTTCTATTTATTGTATTTATATCTGCATTAACCAAGACTGATATTATTCAAGTTGCTTGATATTATATTAAATGTCGGATGCAAAATTGAGCTGAAGAGTTAAAATTCATTAATGATTTTAAATATGTAGATTAATGCCATGATAAGCATAATGCTTCTCAGAGGGACAAAAGTGGAGGTCCTGAAGAACATCACATCCATTTCTATCACCTGCTCTTGCTCACAAAGTGCAGTATTAAAGGCTGCAGTTTAGTGCTTTACCAATGGGATGGAATTCTTTGTTTAATGTGCTCTTTTCCAAAACAAAAAGATTATTTGAGAAAACATATGTGTTATATCTCTTACCTATTATTTCAAACAAAGATTATTTAACTTTTAAACATCAATTATATCGAACCTCATGTACTTAATTTTTAAAAATATCATTTATCTTACCGTGTCATTTGTGTTACGCTGCACAACTATCGTATGTGTTATGCTCTATACTCTTTTATCACGTGTTTCTAACAAGTATTGCTAAAAGAAATATTAAATGATATCTAATAAAATATTCAATCTTTTTCTTGTGTTGACTTGAATGGCGAGCTGGATATCTCCTCTTGAAGTGGTTGTCGATCATTCAAATTCTGATCATGATATCTAATAAAATATTCAATCTTTTTCTTGTGTTGACTTGAATGGCGAGCTCGATATCTCCTCTTGAAGTGATTGTCGATCATTCAAATTCTGATCATCATATTCAATCTTTTTCTTGTGTTGAATTGGTTCAGTAAGTTGAACTTCTTGATCATTCACTTGCTTTCTTATCATAGGATACGAAGAAGAGTCCCTGTTATAGAAGTTCCAAAACAATGCAACAGCTCTTTGCCTTAATGACCCAGAATCGGGTGACGTTATGGCATCCCACTGTTCGCAGATAAACATGATTAAGTATATCAGGAGAGCCAAAACTGAAACTCCTCCAGTAATCAAGAAAAGACCCCAAAAACTTTCGATACCGAGGCTGTTGGAAGAACTAGAGGTGTTTGAATCAGGACAACTTGCTTCTTTGCCATACAAGTTTTCTTCTATTCTCTTCATTGTTCCTCCTTCTGTTATGTTTAGAATTGCCCTAGAAACATCACTTAATAGTGGGGAACCTCTAGGAAACACCTGAAATGGTGATACATAGTTTTGAAAAGAACGAATCGCGCAACAGAAAACGAAATGCTAAACAAGAGAAAGGAGTTGAACTTACAAAGCCGAAGCCATTGGATTTAAACGTAGGCTCAACAGTGGTATATTTGGAGCGATGCTTTGCTAGAAATAATTTTAAGTATGGTACTTCGTCAAATGCTGCAGCTATACGCCCATTGCCACTTCCGTTGGTGAACAGTTTTTCCAATTGCTCGAGAGAATCGAAAGGCAAGAGCTTGGATTCATCGAAACCCAGGGCTTTCACAAGTCCCAAAACGAATGAGCCCTGAGGGTAGCCAATATAAGCACTACTCTTGATAAGCTCCTTCACGTCAGTAACCGTGGGCTGGAGCTTTTGAACTGTTAGACGACTTGTTAAACTGGCTGCATAACTTTGTACCAGAATCAACACAACGAAACACCACGTTACTATCACGATTCTTGACAAATTGCTGCGTACTCTCTCCCCTGTACAACACCCGAGATGTCCAAATTGTTTATATTAATGCATATTACTTCAAGAGGAAGAATGATGAGTTGAGTTAAGCTATGATTAATGCTGCAATAATTCATCAAAATTTTCAATATTATTTCAAAGATTGAAGGGAAATTACTGTGCGCGAAAACCATGGTGGAGAAGGAAAACCAGAAACTAGTTCCCACTTGATACAGAGGAGGCCCTCGAAATTCTTCGTTTATTCTATGCTCAAGAACCCAGATCACGAATCCAGTAAATACAAAGAAGCAAAAGCAAGAGACCCAAACTTTCCAAGTCAAAGGCTTCAAGAAAACCCATGCATTTTTGCTCTTGTCGTCTTTTACAGGAACGATCATTGATACTCCGGACTCTGTGTAAGGGAGTGTAAAGTCGACATGATTGGACCTCTTTAATCTAATTGTCACATCTCCCACTACAGCATCATATTCCTGTTGGTAAATGCCAAAAAAAAAATGTTGTTAGAGAAAGAAATCAAATGTGTAGCCAAAGCCTATAGATTTGACATTTTAATGAGAAATGAAACAAAAGTATGGTGGAGCTTTGATGCTTTACCCCCAAGTATACTTGGTCGACCAATTTATCGTAAGTTTCGTGTCCATAGATCTTGAAAGGGACGCAGTCGAATAGCAAATCATAAGGCAGCACTTTCACTACAGCTTTAAAAACATCGATGCTGTAACCCTCAATATTGGAGCAGCTAGTAGTAGGGCCTTTAGTCTCCCTTACAAATTCAGATAAGCCACTCCTTACTGGTACTCCTATTCTTAACCTTACTGTCATAGAAGTTGCTTCTCCTGGCCATATGATAGGTGCAAGACTGGACTTACATGCAGAATATGCACTTGTACTACTGTTTGGAGTATTCAACTTTCTGATAAGTCCATTTTCGGCTGTCCAAAATCCAATCCCTCTAACTCCATCACTATCACCATTCACATTGACTATCTGGTAAGGCGATGACTTCAGCTGCCCATTAACAAAGCTGAAATTCCCTGAGAGGCCTTTAAAACTGCCATCTGACAATGCTTGAATAAGGTTCGGACCAGACAGAGACACTCCCAAATTTTCAAGATCGGTTGAATTTCTAGAAACATTTGGCTTTTGGAAGCCTAGGTCGACAGTCCCAGCTTTCTCGACAGCAATTGCCAACGATGTCGTAGCATCATAGGCCCATAAACCATAAACGTTCAAATCAGCATTCACTATATCAGGATTATCTTGCATGAATTTTCTCTTAAACCGATTTTGAAAACTCATTAGCTCTTTCGTTCGGGGAACATAAGGTTTCACTCCTAACACACCTTGCATGGAATCAAAAACTGACAAGTTCATGGAACTCAAGAAATTAGCTAACCCATCAGTAATAATCCAAACATATCCAGGACTCATCATTCCAAGCTTTTTAGCTATGAGGAAAAGACGAGAGCCAAGAGTAGGAGACATATGCACAATAAAAACTTTAGTCTGCATAGTCATTAACTTGTGGAGCTCTTCACCGATCTCAACGTCAGTGGTCGTCGGAGAAATGGCACTCCAATAGGGAACACGAGCGTCAACTGCTGTCAAAGCATCAATCAAAGAAGGTACAATTCCTCTACCAAATTCATTGTTAACATACACAGGTACAGCTGTTCTCCATCCAAAAGCTTTGACTATCGCACATATAGCTTTCACTTGAGTTGTATCGTTTTGTGTGGCTCGAAAAAAATAAGGACTCCCAAGAAAGCTCAAGGAAGGGCTTGACGCAGTAAATGAGATAATGGGAACCTTAGCTTTTGCTCCCATATCAATTACAAAAGTTGACTGCATCGATGTTGTTGGCCCTAATATTGCCTTCACTTCAATATTTTTTATCAAATCTAGGCCTGCCATTTTGACAAAAAAAATTATTAATTTACTTATTACAATTATTTTTATACAGGCTTATTATTCATATAAAAAGAAATTATTGATTTAGTAACTTAGAACATTACTCTTTTTAATAAAACATCATTTCATAATCTAAAAATTCCATATTATTTTCATAACATTCTAACTATTTTTATAAAGACTTATTATTCCGCAACTGTTGTCAGGTGATGAACTACGCCTGCGAAAATGAAACAGGGACAGGACCTCTACAAGAAAATCTTTTTTCTACTCCTTGAAAGAAGAAGAAACTTCCAATTATAAGTTTAAGATAACTATTCAAACTCCTTCCTTATGACGTCCAACATAACAGGTGTCAGTTACTTTCTCCTTCGAACTCCTAGAAGCAACAATTATGATCATAAAACATGACCAAAGCTAATAATGAAAGTAAGGCATGAACTCATGATCAAATAAAACCTGCGGCAGCTGCTCCAACAACATCCTGCTTGGAGTTTCTGATGGTGAGGAATAGTCTGGTCTTATATTGACCACCGTGAACAGCGTAGAAGTCTGAAAGTGACATGTTAATACAGCTCAACGCCATCTTATTGACCTCATCATCACGGTCCAGAATGACTCCCACGTTCACCGGAATTGTTGCGTTGTTTTTCGCCATCGCCATTTTCATGGTCAGAAAGACTAGGAAAACGAACATGTGAAGGCTTTCAGAAGGACTGATTCTCTTCTTGCACCGAATGGTGGAAGTACAAACAAATACCTTAAATTCTATGAATTTAACTTATACTGAAGAAAGGAAGAAAGGAAGGTTATCTACGTTTGTATGGTTTGCGTTTCCATGTCACTATATATATATATATGTATGGTTCGTAGTAGATAAGTTCGTTAACTTAAAAGTCAAAGAAGAAACTTACTGCGAAATGTAAAGGCCACATAATTCTTAAACTTAGAAAAGAAGTAAACCTTCTAGTTACATGTATGTTTGGTACATAAGTTCCCATCTTTTGGACTTGAAGCAAACAAAGAAGAGTTTTGCAACACAGCACCGTGGTTGATGGACCCTACTTCTTGAACATTTAATTTAACAAAATGGGTTAAGATTACTAGTGTGATTCTGCAAGTTCACGGATCCCAAGTAGTATAGTATAATATCGTCCAACGGGGAATAATTGTACAAGTACTAGGCTTGGATCACTCAATTAATTGGACTAATCACTTAAATGTTGATAATTGAGGAATTGATTAATTAACGGCTTGCTAAAACTAATCCTAAAACAAACAAAACAACCGCGCAATTTATGATTGAAAGGAATGAATCAAATATGTAAAAGACAGGTTTCAAATTTAGTTTCGTGATCGACTTCTAATTATTCTCTTCTGGTTTATTCTCTTCTGGTTTATTCAATAAACTTGATCCCTAGACTTTGAAGAAAACTAGATCCAAATTATCTATAATTCTCTATCAAGATATCAAAGAAGTATCGTAGTTAAAACCAATCCTGACTATCGTGACTCATGAAATTAACTAAAATCTATTAAGAATTTTATCTAGTTGGTAATTCCTCTTGCAGATTTTTCCCTATGTTTAGGTCTAAACCCACAAGTTCCTAATTTTGATTTTCCACTATCGATTTTCACCTTTCAGTTCTTCAACCGATAATTTCGATGCAAATTATGTGAGGCCTAACACATAACAAGCTCAATAATACGCAAAACAAGAATCAATAGCCACGGATAAATTTTATCGAATAAAATCTAGAATCAAATTATATAGAAATTCGAAAACTACTACCCATCTTTGAAACCTAGCAAGAGATTTACTCAATCATGTTCATGTTCAACGAAATAAATGTTAAATCAAGAAAAATAAACATTAAAGGAGTAGGAACGAAAACAAAAAAAAAACTCTGGAGAGTCTTGGAGCTTCCTGCTTGCATGCATGCATGGTCTTGTGCATCCTTCCACTGATGGTCAACTCCTACGTGATTTTGGAGTGTTGGCGTCTGCTGGATGGTGCGTCTATTCTTTGGTGATGCGTCAGTCTTTTGTAGCTCCCTCAGTTCACGCTACTCACTCTTCAATTCACGCTACTCACTCCACATGTCACGCACAACTCCCTTTTCTTTTTGGTCACGCACAGCTCTCTTTCTTTTTGGTCACGCACAACTCCCTTAGTCTGTAACGTTGGAGGGTTTCTATTTTGCTCCAGTCCACTCACCTTTCAGCTCACATTCTTCTTCCCTCTTTTTTTTTCAGCTCCTCCAGTCCACGCCTCTTCCCTTTAGCTCTTCTATTTTTCTCTAGTTATCGCTCCTCCTCTAGTTCCTCCAGACCACACCCCCCTTTTTCTTGTCCATGTTGCTTCGGCTCTTTTATTCTTCTCTTGGTAGTGCGTGAGGAGCTGGTATTCCTGCATGGGCGTCCTTGCTTTCCAGCCATCCTCCATCTGCTTTGGCATGGTGCGTCTACTATGGTGGGTCTCTCCACATGTTGTAACGTTGAGAGGTCTAATGTCAAATGAGTGGAGAGTAATCTTGAGTAAATAGGGTCCCTCTTTCAATGATTTTCGTTTTTTTCCTCCTTGGTTTGTAATGTGTGAGCTCCCATGTAGAGTGAGTGCTTGGTGGGTTCAAAGTTGCTGCTGGAGTCATATTGGTGGAGCCTCCATCTTCTGCGTGATTGGCCCTCTCCACAGCTACCAAAATTCCCCCTAATGTGCGTCAATCCTC
>JANSVA010000003.1:35118846-35136774 GCA_025504915.1 Erythroxylum reticulatum | reverse complement strand
AGAACAAGAGTATTTAAGAGTTAAGAGTTAGAAGATAGACGATGCGATTTTTATACTGGTTCACCCTAAACCTTGGGTTACGTCTAATCCTTAGAATCCTTCTTAGTTTTCACTATACTTCGTCAAATTTACAGGTTTTCTTTCCTCCCTTTCAGAGCCTCTTCAGGTCTCTTACATTGAGTATTCTTTCAGCTATCTTAGCATCTCCAAGCTCTCAGTCTTTTCTTTCTCTCACTAGAAAGATAATGTGAGCCTTTGTTATAGTAATATTTGCTCTCTTATATTGCACTTTGTATACAGAATTTTTAAGTAATCACTTATAAGCAAAGAGATTGTTCAGTTTTCGACTATGACAAGTATTTATAGCCTGAGTCTTTAACTGCTTCTTAAATCTTGCTTCTTACTTCTTGCTGCTTGCTGCTTGCTTCTTGCTTCTTGCTTCTTGTAGAAACTGTTATTCAGTTGAGTTCTATAACTAACTCAATCTACTTCTTGAATCTTCAAAATTTCTTCTTAGTCTTTGAAACTTCTTCTCAGTGAACTTCTTAGTAGTGAACTTCTTCTTAGTAAACTTCTTATTAGTGAACTTCTTCTCAGTGAACTTCTTCTTAGTGAACTTCTTCTCAGTGAACTTCTTCTTAATGAACTTCTTCTCACTGAACTTCTTCTCACTGAACTTCTTCTTAGTCCCAGTACTGCACACTTAAAACACTTATCAGAACAGTTCATTTATTTCAAACATTATCATTATTTGATTATCAACAAAATTATTAAACGTGAAGTTATTTGGACTTAACAATAGGTTGTTAAAAAGAGTCCAAAAATTTGCATCTTATCTTAATCAAGATATGGTGATTTTATTCCAATTAAATCTTATCTTGACTAGGATTTTATCCCAAATAAACCTCATTTCCTAATAATCCCACATAAGGTAGAATACTTGTCATAATTAAATCCCATAAATAACCAAAAATTTTCAATTACAAATAATGCTCAAAATATCATAACAGATATCTTCACATATTCGGACCGAATTATGAAGCAATTTTGACGAGACTTCATCCATCACTTAATTCAATTTGAATTTCTAAACACTAGTAGAAATTATAAAAAAATCATCCTTAAAAAGTCAACGGAGAGAACCCCTTCTTAAAACAATTAAGCTCAAATTTGAGTTTAATTTATTCTCCAAGATCTATTAGAATTTTTTAACTAATCTAAATTTGAACCCCTACATTCATCCGAAAACATATCTAATATATACTTTAGAAAATACTAATTTATAAAATAAAAAGTATGAAATATCAATATTTTTATGTCATAAATGACTCAAAAGAGTTGAAAATCAAAGATGATTTTCTTTTAGAAATTTTACAATGAAATAGATGTTTATAATTACTAAGGGTTAACTTGGACCATCTAGAAAACATTGGCAACAAATTAAAAATTTTACAAATCATTAAAAAATAAGGTGTTATAAACTCCTTTTATAGTTTGGTAAATCTCTTCAAGTATAAGTCCTTTTGCAAACTTATATTAGACTATTGTTAATATTTTATCTTTGATGATATTAATAAGTTTGTTGATGGGTCTCCGCAAGTTCACGGGTCTCAAGTAGTATAGTAATAATATCGTCCCACAGGAAGTAAATGCTCAAGTACTAGGCTTGGATTACTCAATTAATTGGACTAAGTAGTTGTGTAAAAATAGGGATTTAAATTAAGGAAATTAACTATCAAAAGTAAATAAAACTAATGCTAAACAAAGATGCAAATATCTCTATGGATTAATCCGAATGGAATGACGTTTTCTATAGACTTTACCTAGATCGATTTATAACATGAATTCTTGTTCATAGGAGGTTGAACCTAGAATTTCTTAGATCCTTTTTTAAGGTATCAAAGGAGTATTATGCAATAATCTTAATCTACTATCATAGCCTAGCAATCAAGCATAAACCATTAAGTTCTTAGCTAACCTGAGTTTCCTCGCATAAATTAAATTTATGTTTAAATCTGAAATTCATAAGTTTCCTGTTTTGGAGTTCCATTACGAATTCTCACCCATCGGTTCTTTAATTAATAACTAATGTCAAGTAATGGTTGTCCAAACACAATATAAGCAAGGTTAATCCCAAAACAGAGAAAGCAAAACCAAGGAACCCATACTCATAAATCAAACTGAGATTCAATCCACAAAAAATTAGTTAAAAGCTTCAATCCCAACCTTGAATCTTCAAGGAAGCTACTCACTTATGGTGGGATGAAGACCACAAAAATCAAAGTCAGCAAACAACATAGAAAGAGAAAAACCAAATATAAAAACAAATTGGTTTTGGGATCTTTGTCTCTTCCTCTCTGTGTCGTCCCTACCTCTCTGTGTGCGTCTTAGTGGTGCCGCCCCTGATGGTGTGTTGGCCTCTCTTTGTGTGAATTCTTGGAGTTTCCACGTCTCTTCATGTGTCAAGCCCCTGCTTCCTCGTGGTGGTGCGTCAACCTCCTCCCCCAAAAATTAAAAAACTCAAAAAAATAAAACTTAGCTCCCTTGTTGCTAGCTCATTTTGATGTATTTCATCTAAGTTGCTAGCTCATTTTGATGTATTTCATCTAACGTTTTTTTCATTCTCCTATACTGCATTTTTCCCTTTTTATGTTTTCGTTTTTGCTTCCATTCTTTTAGCTGACGTTTAATGCTTCTGCTTGGATCGTTTCAGCCCTCCTTTACTGCGTTGTTTTACTTTGGAATCTGTTTCCTTCATTTAACCGTTGTTGTGGTCCTTTTTAACTAAAGTCAGGTGTTTTTCCTATAAATTAAATAGAAACCACTATAAATGCAAATTTAGAGGAACTAGACAAATTAGTGGGTAAAATATATATATAACCTAATAACTGTATGTAGAAACGAATGCAAAGAACATTTATTCCATCCAAAAATTGAAATTCCTAAAGTTTGAATCACAATCTGATTCTTCATATGATTTGTAGCCCTATGTCTTTAATTTACTCCAAATCAAAAATCATCTCATTTAGATGTCTAAAGAAGAAGTTATGGTCAAAAGAAACAAAACTATTCAGTTTGCAATTTCTATCGAGGGTTCAAACCAAAATCCACATATCTACATTTTCATCTTATTTGTACAGTGTCATGAAGAACAACCATTTTTCTTCATAGTCATGTAATGACAAATAAATCACCATTTTTTTTCATAAAACCACACTCTAAAGGATTTATACAATACTTACTTGATTTTTCTCCAAGATCTTCAAAAAACTCTAAGAAACCCTAACTCTCATGCACCCACATACATCATCTTGAAGGTGGTTTAGGTAAGGTTTTTCTTAAGGCAAAACGAAGAATAATGAAGTTGGAGTAGCAAAAGATAGATGAAAGCAAGATATAACTCTAGTGAAGGTTTCGGTGAATCAAATGTTCCTAAAGGACAAAGGCTTGCAGAAGATATTTTGAAGAAAAGACTAAGTCAGAAAGTAACTTAGTCTCCTTCGTATCAGAAGTATCCAGAAGAAGCTGACTACTCAAAGGTATTTATATTTAATTATCCTTTGATTTGACAGTATAATTGAAATGGATCTGTTAAGTCTAGAAGATTCCACTTCTCCTATTAATTTTGATGGAATTCAAATAATAACAATAACAGAAGTGTGAGAACTGTTTTGATGAATTGGTTAAGTGTACAGACAAGTATAGGTGGCACAATTCATCAGTCAAGATGATAAAAGCTAAATACAATGTAGTGTTTCAAAGGATTCAGACATATGGATAATGAATGGACTAGAAGAATGGAGGGTGAATGAAACAGGCAAATGATTGATCAATGAAACAGTCCAATGATTGATAAATGGAACAATAGAATGAAGGATCAATGAAACAGACGAACGATTGATCAATGAAACAGTCCAATGATTAATCAATGGAACAGTAGAATGAAGGATCAATGATGATAGACGAATGATTGATCAATGGAACAGTAGAATAAAGGATCAATGAAATAGACGAAATTATCTAGGCTGAATGAATCAGACAAAGGATGCTAAATGGAACAAAATGACTAAGTCTTAAAGGATCAGATGAAGTAATTAAGTCTGAATTGAATTAGACAAAATTATTAAGTCTCAGATGACCAGACGAAGTAATTAAGTCTGAATTGAATTAGACAAAATTACTAAGTCTCTAAGATTAGACAAAGTAATTAAGTCTAAATTGAATCAAACAAAATTAATAAGTCTCAAATAATCAGACGAAGTAATTAAGTCTAAGTTGAATCAGAAAAAATTTCTAAGTCTTTGAGATCAGACGAATGGAATAGACAGAATGATTCAGTCTTAGATGAATCAGATGAGGTGATTCAGTCTAAGATGAATCAGACAAGTGAATAAGTCTAAATGGATCAGACAATACTATCAAGTCTGATTGGATCAGATGAAGGTATCAAGTCTGATTAAATCAGACGAAGTCCTTAAGCCACAAAGGGATTGTCTTACACGAAGTGCTTAATTCATAGTAAGTCACAGATGGATCTTTTTAGATGAAGTGCTTAAGTCATGGATGGATCGTCTTAGATGAAGTATACGCATCTAAGCAAGATGCAAAATAAGTACATGTGTCCAAACAAGACGTAAACGAACTATACGCATTTAAGCAAGACGTAGGTGAGGTATACGTGTCCAAAGAAGACGCAGACGAAGCAAATTAAAGAATGTACGAGAACATCTGTTAGTTTGCTATAGGACTCAACTAACAATAGACTCTAGGAGATTTTAAAGATTCATATCTTGGACGATCTAGCACAATTCAACTTTACTCCATACGTCTCTAAAAGTTTCAATACCATCTTCACTCAAATTCTAAGTCATCTCCGAAAAGTTCTAAGTCATTTTTTTACAATTCTCCAATATCATTTGGTTTCCTATCTCTATTTTCTACCTCAATTTACTTGCCGATTGGCATTTTTCCTAGTAAAATAATACTCAATAATTTCGGAAAATTTCTCCACAATTCACCAAAAATTCTAAATCAATACATAAATTCTCCACATTGATTTTCAATACAATTAATTCACAATGCTCACATGATCACATTTATAATTGACTATACCTGAATTGTCCATGAATGCATGTACAGTCATTTTAATGTATGTAAAATATTCAGATTCACACGCATGTATGCTAACATTACGCCTGAGCATTAGACACATTTTCCTTCGTCTCCTAATCGTCTCTCATATTTCCCATTCTAGCTTGAATGTGAGTAATGGGATGTTACACTACTTGTCTCCCTATTTTCCTCAAACAATCCATGATAATACATTCACAACTTTTATCACATTCGGGGATATACACCACAATACAATATAGTTATCATATTCAATTCCACTAATACAAATGCATTGACTTAATATCTGTCATATTTAACCATGTACTATTTCCCATTTCTAATTCCCCAAAACTTTCAATTTCCTCAAATTATAAAAATGCATCATTCTCCTCATTAATTATATCATCTCAAACTCTTAACAATTACTCATACGTGTTACACATACACATGTGACTTGAACTAGGGATCAGTCGCTGTGGCATGCTAAGACATGTCAAAATACATGTAACTTGATACATATGTCCAAAAATGCCCATGTAAGATACTAAACCTAGACGCTCTGATACCACAACTGTTGGACCCCATTTCCAAAGCCCAACATTCGGAGTCATAAAACATGATCATATTATCCTATGGGTTTATTTCAATGAACCCTTCTTAGCCAATATTGGCTCATCTTTATTCTTAGATTTCCATAAGTGTCGGGCCCCATATCTGAACTGTTCTAATACTGAAACAATTATTCTATGCTAAAATTCCATCCAAAAATTGAGATTCGTAGAGACTGAATTAAAATTAAATTTCTTCAGAAGATTTGTAACCCTATGTCTTTAGTTTATACTAAAACAATAATTGTCTCATTCGGAGCTCTACAGATCAATATGTCAACAAAATATCGAAGTATGTTTAGTAAAATCCCCTATTCATACTCTTCCAACCGATACCCTTACTTTATTTCCATCCATATTTTTTAAATCAACATTAAAGGCCATAAAATTATATTAATAAATAGATAAATGTTTTAGAAATCCAATGCTTCAAAAATCAGGTCATTTGGAGTTCGGTCGAAGAAGTTATGGCCAAAAGAATCAAGCATGATTTTGCCCTCAATCACAATGTACCTGTTTCGGCACAATTAACATAACTTTCACTAGAGATATAAGAATTAGATTGTCGTAGAACGGTTTTAAATAGGACTTATAGATATACAACTTTCATGAAGAACTTAAAGAGAGATTGTTTTATCTAGAGGGTCAAAAATGAATCAGACAAAGACTTGGTCATTGGTCAAAGAGGAATCAGACGAACCAAACACAAGAGGATTCAGTCTAAGACTGAATCAGACGAATCAAACAAGAGGATTCAGTCTAAGATTGAATCAGATGAATCAAACAAAAGGATTCAGTCTAAGATTGAATTAGATGAATCAAACAAAAGAGCATTCAGTCTAAGACTAAATCAGACAAATCAAACAAGAGGATTCAATCTAAGACTGAATCAGACGAATCAAACACAAAAGGATTTAATCGATGACTAAATCAGACGAACCAAACAAAATGATTCAGACTAAGACTGAATGAGACGAATCAAACAAAAGGATTCAGTCTAAGGCTGAATTAGATGAATCAAACACAAGAGGATTTAGTCTAAGACTAAATCAGACGAATCAAATACAAGAGGATTCATTCTAAGACTGAATTAGACGAATCAAACAAAAGGATTCAGTCTAAGACTGAATCAGACGAATCAAACACAAGAGGATTTAATCTATGACTAAATCAGAGGAATCAAACAAGAGGATTCAGACTAAGACTGAATGAGACGAATCAAACAAAAGGATTCAGTCTAAGACTGAATCAGATGAATCAAACACAAGAGGATTTATTCTAAGACTAAATCAGACGAATCAATCACAAGAGGATTCAGTCTAAGACTGAATCAGACGAATCAAACAAGAGGATCCAGTCTAAGACTAAATCAGATGAATCAAACACAAGAGGATTTAGTCTAAGACTGAATCAGACGAATCAAACAAGAGGATTCAGTTTAAGACTAAATCAGACGAATCAAATACAAAAGGATTCAATCCAAAACTGAATCAGACGAATCAAACCAAAGGATTCAATCTAAGACTGAATCAAACGAATCAAATAATAGAATTTAGTTTAAGACTGAAGCAGACGAATAAAACAAGAGGATTTAGTTTAAGACTAAATCATAAGAATCAAACAACAAAATTCAGTCTAAGACTGAAGTAGACAAATCAAATAAAAGGATTCAATCTAAGACTTAATCAGATGAATTAAACAACAGGATTTAGTCTAAGACTGAATCAAACGAATCAAATAAATGAATCCAATCTAAGCCTGAATCAGACAAAGGGATTCAAACAAATTGATTCAGACTATGTTGAATAAGAAGAAGGAATTCAAACAAAGTGATCCAGCCTAAGCTGAATCAGACAAAGGAATTCAAAGGGTATACCTTACATCCCCAAAGATCTAAATCACTAACTTCAAAAGATCATAACTTTCAACTTCAATGTACAAAAATTTCATACTATATACCATTGGAAAGCTAGAAAGATAATCTACAACTTCCAAGTAGACAACTTGGTACAATTCATCCTAGATTAATACAGAATTTCTCATGAATTGAAAACACAAATTTTCCTTTATGGAAAACTTGAAATATTCAATGTACAACTTGTAGAGTCATGAGCATAACCATTCAACTACCAACTTTACTTCATTTAATATCTTTCATCCCTACTCATTTGACTCATCACTTACAACTAATTCTCATCATTCACAAAATCCTATTTTTCCTTTCCATAATATCTCACTTATATATATATATCACAATAATGTTCAAGATTTATCATCTCAAGTTTATAACTTCAAACATACCTAATTTCATCTCACATCATCCATACACTATTCAAATTTCATTAACATCATAATATAAGCGTTTTACAAAACTTCAATAGGCTTTCCGAGCCATAATACAATATTTCTGAAAATCCCATGATACATAAAATACTTGAATAATAATTGCTCAAAACGCAACTACAGTCTTGTTTTATATAAATTACTCTAAAACAAAACAAAACAGAACATGCAATTCCAGAGTGATGCCTTGACTCTTGATCACTCGATCTCCTTCTCATCACCTGAAGATGGGAAGGAATAGGGGTGAGCTTGAAGGCTCGTGGGTAACAAGTTTATAGTGGAGAAATAAGCAAAACCTTGAAAATATTCATTTGATTGAGAAAATTCATATTGAATTTATAAAGCACATGTTTGTCAAATTCTTATCATAAAATCCAATTTACAAACAACATAATTTATGAATTCATCAACTTGTTCACAAAATCATGAACACATAAACAAATCATAATGTTTTGGGTGGATCCAAAACAGAATGTACTACACAATCCCACTTAATGATCTTGCGTAGCCGTGAACTTATGGGAATCTATGAAGGAGCTCCTTGCCACTAGAGAGCAAGCAGGAGAAGCCTTTAGTCGAGTGCACTTAACTTAACTTAAGGGACCACCACAAACCCACATAATCATGCATTTCATATCTTGTAAATATATTGCCCAAAATGGCACATTTCGGAAACTTGTTTTTCATAAGCATAAGATATTTCAAAAATAATTCCCATATGCATTTCACAATTCATCAATCAAAATCACACACCAAAAAAATGGCAATTTCTTAAATCATTCAAAAGCAATATATGCAATATTTATTAAGCAATTAAAAAAATTTATTCTCTTGATTTAAAAGAAATCTTTAATGGCTCATTAAATATATAATAAATATGTAACCTACCTTGAATTTCCTTGCTTATAGCTTGCTAAAAAAAGCCTCACCTCTTGTTCCTCTTGCCTTTCTTGATTATCCTTCATCCATGGCAAAAACTCCCATTCAATAGGAATTCTAATTAAAAACCCAATCAAAACATATTCACTAAATTGATTGCAAAATACTTCAACCCATACATTTTCTAAGATTTTTGAACTAAAACCCATCTAAAAATCCAAAAGACTCAAAATGGACTTACCTTGATTCTTTACCAAATGAAGAGTTTCTTGGCTCAAATGGAAGCTCTTCTCTTCCTCTTTCTTTTTCCCTTCTTGAACAACCTCACAATCCCTCCTAAAACCAAGAAATGATGAAACCCTAACTATCTTCCTTCCTTTCTCTTAAAGAATCGAATTCTCCTCTCTTTCTCTCTTCAATTTTCGTTTTTGGCTTCTTCAAATGCAAGACAACCCTTCATCTTCTCCTTTTTACCCTTAATGAGCACAAAAAGTCCATTTTACCCTTCCTTATAAGCTTATGTTCTTTTAACCTTACTTGATCTTCCAAAAATACCCTTGAACATTCTTATTATCTTAGCACTTTAATTCCATTAACCTATGCAATAAATCCTAATAAATTTGACATAACAATTAAACTCCAAAATTAAATCTATCAAAACCTCATAATTAATTTAAATCATGCTTAATTAGATAAAAAATTCGGAGGGCAACAACGCGTGGTGATGTTCATATAGGATGACAAAACTTCGCATGACAACATGTTATTGAAAACGGTAACAATCACAAGAGTTGACTCAATATCAATAAATTCCCAAGTTCCAAATAATTGACTCTCCCCTAAACTCAGTTTCTTGTGTGCTGGGGGCAATAACTTTATACCCTTATCCCTTGAAGAAACTGAAAATACAGAATACTCGCAAAATCCTCACTTGCTTGCTTTTTGTTTTTGACCCCCCATATATCTTACTCCTAAATAATCATTTCCACACGAAAGGTAGGGAATGCTTGGCTTATGGCTTGGTTAAATGAGGGTGCCAAAGAAATAGGGATTTTACTTAGGCTCAACTTGGCTCCAAGGGGAATATAGGGTTATTTTAAGCTAAAGTTGGATTGTGGTTCATAATTTAAAGAAATTTACCTTGATCACTTCCTTATCAAATTTGTGCTCACATTTTGTCTCGATAGGCCTAAAGAACTTATTCTAGGATTAACGAGAACTCACTAGGTTCCAACTTGCTAAAAATTTTGTAGATAATCAAAGCTCAAATGGGATGGAAGGGAAGACTCAAATCAAAGAATATGAGTAACATTAAACAATTGGAAACCAAGCACTAGCCTGGAACAATCTATCAACAAACCTTCTAAAGGTAAACCCAATTAGGTTCCAAGCAATTCTCAATTTCCCAAAAGTAAGGCCAAAATTAAAGCCTTTAAAGATCAAAATTTCTTAATGAGGTTTTCCTTGGTAAAGCTCTTATTTGTAAAAGCTTGATTTGGAAATTTAACTATGCAAGAAAAAAGACTATATAATGGTTTGTCAAAAATGAAAATAATGGTCAGAAAAAAAATTGCAAAATTTTTGCTCACCCCCTCCCCCCAAACTCATATAGGACATTGTCCTATATGTCAAGGTGCACAGGTACAATTTGAAGTAGGTAAGTAAGCATGTATATACACAATTAAGGACAAAAAGAATGTCAGCAGTTGGTCGCATGCATAGGTTACGCAAGATGATGCATGGTCATACATAATGCCCAGAATTTAGAAATGCTGCAGATCAAACTCAAACACAAACAACCCCAAAATTTAATAATATGCTAAGTCATAAATAAAGAGGCACAAAGAACTTCCCTATAATGAGCTTGGATCATTTTCTTTAGAAGTGTAATTCCTGTCATCAAAAATCACTTGTAAGGTCTAATTTCCAACAGTTAAAACAAAGAGGAACGATAATTTTGGGTAAATAAAATAAAAACAACTAAAGTGTGAAACTTGTGTTGCCTCCTAAGAAGCGCTAATTTAAAGTCCTTAGCTTGACTCTGCCAAATGTTTGCTCAGGAGTCAGGGTTGGAGAGGGATTAAATGATCCCTTTTTCTACTAAAAATCCATCCACATAAGGCTTTAACCTCTGCCCATTGACCTTAAATACTCCAATTTTGGGATCCTCAATTTTTACCGCATCGTGAGTATAAACTTTAACAATCTTGAACGGCCCTGACCACCTCGACTTCAACGTTCCAGGAAATAGCTTGAGTCGTGGATTAAATAGCAAGACCAAGTCTCCTTCCTTGAACTCTCTTTGGCTAATATGTATGTCATGCCATCTCTTAGTTCTTTCCTTATAGATTCGGGCATTCTCATAAGCATCCAAGCGAAGCTCCTCCAACTCATTCAACTGAAGCAAACGCCTTTCTCCAGCTACCTTGAAGTCCAGATTAAGCTTTTGAATAGCCTAGTATGCTTTGTGTTCTAGCTCAACTAGAAGGTGGCATGATTTCCCGTACATAAGTCTGAATGGAGTAGTCCGGATTGGAGACTTGTACGCCATTCTATAGGCCCATAGAGCATCATCTAACCTCAAAGACCAATCTTTTCTTAAGTTGTTTACTGTTTTCTCCAAGATGCTCTTAATCTCCCTATTTGAAATTTCAACTTGTCCATTAGATTGAGGGTGTTAGGCCAATGCTAGCTTATGATATCATATTTCTTCAAAAGGTTGGCAAATGAGCTACTGATAAAATGACTTCCTCTATCACTGATAATTGCCCGAGGAGTACCAAATCTGGTGAAAATATTCCTCTTAAGGAATCTAATCACCACCTTGGCATCATAAGTTGGTGCGGTGATTGCTTCCACCCATTTGGAGACATAGTCGACCCCTACAAGAATATATTTGTTGCTAAGAGAAGATGGTAGTGGCCCCATGAATTCTATCCCTCAAACATCAAAAAATTCTACCTCTAAAATTCCTTTAAGAGGCATCTCATATTTTTTAGAAATATTTCTAACTCTTTGGCATTTGTCACATGCTTACATAAAATTTCTTGCATCCTTGAAAAATGTAGGCTAATGGAACCCTACTTGGAGAATCTTTGTTATCGTCTTTTCAAAACTAAAAGGGCTTCCATAGGGGGATGCATGGTAGTGATTTAGGACAGCTCCTACTTCTTCATTTGGTAAACATCTTCAAATCACCCCATCACCACAACGCTTAAAAAGAAAAGGCTCCTTCCATATATAATGCTTGAGCTCCGAAAAGAACTTCTTCTTCTGCTGGAAAGTAAATTCAGGTGGCAAGACTCCTGAAACAAGATAATTCACATAGTTAGCATACCATATAATTTATAATGTTACTACAACAATTTTTTGTAGAGAAAAACACGGTTCTGGTAAATCTACACAACCTATGCAATTAAGCTGTGTGAGACATAACAAATGCTCATCACTGAAGGATCCATTAATTGGTGGTTCTTCTTGAAGGGGTTCCTTCTGATCTGCAATGAACCTCGAGAGGTGATCCGCGACCTAGTTCTCAGCTCCCTTTTGTCACAAATCTCAAGGTTGAATTCTTAAAGGAGAAGAACCCATCTTATAAGCCTTAGTTTAGCCCCGTTTTTTGTAAGTAGATAGCGAATGGTTGCATGCTCTGAGTAGACTATCACTTTCGAGCCTATGATATATGGCCTGAATTTATCCATTACAAAGACTACAGCTAACAACTCCTTTTTAGTCATGGTATAATTGATTTGAGCATCATCCAATGTCTTGCTCGCATAATAGATCATATGGGCCACCTTGTTCCTTCTTTGGTGTAGAACAACTCCCACAGTATAATTCGAAGCATCACACATGATTTCAAAAGGGAGGAACCAATCTCAAGGTTGAAGAATAGCTGGCGAGGTCAAGGCTTGCTTAATCCTATAAAAAGCACCAAGACAAGATTGGTTAAAATTGAATGACACATCATTACTCAGCAAATTAGTCAAAGGCTTTGCGATATGAGAAAAATCTTTAATAAAATGCCTATAAAAGCTTGCATGTTCCAAGAAACTTCTGATCTCTTTGACTGAAGTTGGTGGAGGCAGATTCACTATCACTTCAGTTTTAGCCTTATCCACTTATATTCCATAATTGGAGACTAAGTGGCCTAGGACTATTCCCTCTTGTACCATGAAATGGCACTTCTCCCAATTTAGCACTAGATCTACCTCTTCACATCTGCTTAAAACCTTAGCAAGATTAGATAAATAAGAGTCAAACATTAGTTCATAAATGGAGAAGTTGTCTATAAAGACTTCTATAATTTCCTCAATAAAATATGAAAAGATTGTTATCATGCAATGCTGAAATGTAGCTGATGCATTACACAACCCAAATGGCATTCTTCGACATGCGAAGGTATCATAGGGGCATGTGAAAGTAGTTCTCTCTTGGTCATTAGGGTGAATGGGAATTTGAAAGAAACAAGAGAAGCCATCCAAATAGCAAAAATAATCATGTTTAGCAAGTCTTTCCAAATTTTGGTCAATAAATGGCAAAGGGAAGTGGTCTTTACGGGTGGCCTTGTTCAATTTTCTATAATCTCTACACATTTTCCGTCCCGTAACTGTCCTAGTTGGTATTAATTTGTTACCTTCATTTTTCACAACTGTTAGACCACCCTTCTTAGGCACACAATGGACAGGGCTTACCAAATTACTGTAAAAAATGGGGTATATAATACCCGCAGTTAATAGCTTTAAGACCTCTTACTTGACAAGGTCCTTCATGTTTGGATTTAGCTTCCTTTGATGTACAATTACAGGTCTTGCGTCATCCTTTAAGTGAATTTTATGTGTGCAGAAAGATGGGTTGATTCCCTTCAGGTCTGAAATTTTGTACCTAATTGCTTGCTTATGTTCTCTAAGCATTCTTAAAAGTTTATCAACTTGCGCAAGGCTTAAAAAAGCATTAACAATGACTGGATAGATCAAGTTAAGGCCCAGAAATTCATACCTAAGGTTAGGAGGCAACGGCTTCAATTCCACATTCGTAGGTTCTTCTTTGTTCAAATAAAATCGTGGTTTTAGTTCAGGTTGCACAAGTTATGGAGATTTTTGCATAGGCTGTGCATCGAGCATCTATGTGAATTCAAAAATTTCTGATTCTTTCTCTATAAATTCTGCATTATCCCCTATAGTTGCTACAACCTTCACTAAGCAGTGTTCCAACGAAATCTTTGGATGGTATTGTCTGAATTTAGCACCAACCAGATTGTTAATAAGGTTCACGCTTAAACAAGAATCCTTGTCATTTTTCCATTCTTAACATCTATGATTGCTCCAGCTGTGGCTAAAAAGGGTCTCCCAAGTATAATAGGTATGTTAGTATCCTCCTCCATTTCTAGCACAACAAAGTCTACCGGGATAAAAAAGATTTCCAACATTGAAGGGTACATTTTCCAATATCCCAATGGGAAATTTTATGGACCTATCAGCTAACTGCAATGATATGGTAGTTGGTTTAAGCTCTTTGATGTCTAATTTTTGGCAGATAGATAATGGCAACAAGCTCACACTTACCCCTAAATGACATAATTCCCTCCCAATTTTTGTGGTTCCTATTTGGTAAGGTATCGAGAAACTTCCCAAATCTTGAAGCTTGGGAGGGAGTTTGTTTTAAAGAATGGCATTTGATTCCTCTGTAAAAGCCACAGTCGCATATTCCTCTAGCCTTCTCTTATTAGATAAGATTTCTTTCAAGAACTTGGCATAAGTAGGCATTTGGGTAAGGGCTTCCGTGAAGGGGATGTTAATATAGAGCTTCTACAAAATCAACAAATTTTCTAAACTGTTTGTCTAGCTTAGCTCTATGAAATCTCTTAGGAATGGGACTGGTGGCTTATATGGTGGTGGTGGTATGTATTTTTTTGGTTCAGTTGGTTGTTGCATAGGTTGTGTATTAGATTGCACAGGTTTTGTATCCTGATATGTTCCTTCATATTCTTTTTCAGGCCTATTCTTTTACACCATAGGTTCCAAAACCTTTCCACTCCTTAGTACCACTGCCTTGGTTTCCTTAAAAGCCTCTGGTTGTGCTGGCAGCTTACCCTTGTCAAACTTTAATGATGCTGCTTGCTGTGCTATCTGAGTCTCAAACATCTTATTATAGACCGTCAATTGGTCCATTCGGGTAGTAAGTTGTTGAATCAGGTCTCCTTGCTTCTGGATAAAGGTTTCCATCATTGATTCAAGGTTGGACTTAGGTTTAAGTAGCTAGGCTTGTTGTCCCAAGTTTGGGAAACCTAGAGGGCCACAGTTTTGATGTTGCTGGGTCTGTTGGTAATGTGGTTGATGTTGCGAGTGATGGTTTTAGTTAAGGAAATTTTATGATGGCTTGGGTTGGTGAGACCAGAAAAAATTTGGGTGGTTCTACCATTTAAGATTATAAGTGATTGAGAAAGCTCCACCTTGATTCTTCTGCCCATAGTTTCCTACAAAATTCATATGTTCAGCCCCAAATTCTTGCCCAATGTTCTGAAATTCTGTACTCATATTTAACCCAAAATCCTGATCATGTAAGGCATTCACATTACTCACAGCACTTACGACAAACCTATCCACTTTCCTTGAAAGAGCTTCAAAGTTTGAATTCAACAAGGTAAAGGCTTCTAATTTGAAGACTCCATGAGGTCTCTTCCCCTCTTGCTTAACCTCTTTCATATCATTATTCCACTAATAGTTGTTGTAGGCAATTTTTTCCAATAACATGAAGGCCTCGTCTTTACTCTTGTCCATTAAATCACCTCCAGCCACAGCATCTATCATACTTAAAATAACCATAGAAACTCCATTGTAGAATATTTGCATAATCAATCCACTTCAGGACACCGTGATGTGGACATTTACGTTGAAGCTCCTTATACCCCTCCCACGCTTTGTACAAAGACTCATCTTCTTCAGGTTGAAATGAGGTAAGCTCACTTCTAAGCTTTACAGTCTTCTCGGGTGGAAAATATTGAGCTATAAAAGCCTTCGACAACTCTTGCCAATTGTTGATTGAACTAAGTGGTAGTGAATGGAGCCAATAGTTAGCCCGATCTCTCATAAAAAAAGGGAACAACTGAAGCCTTATAGCATCCTCAGGTACCTTGTTTTGCTTCAACATTTCACAAATCTCCAAAAATTTATACAGGTGGATATGTGGGTTTTCTATAGGATGCCCTCCGAATTGATTCTGCTACACCATCTATATAAGGCTAGGTTTTAATTCAAAATTATTTGCTTACACAGGGGGCCTTGTAATGCTGCAGTGAAATTCCCCAAAATCTAGGACCGCATGGTCCCTCATAGTTCTCTGATTCTGTTCGGCCATTTCTGATTCGACTGTCTGTTCTGTTGGAAAAATTGTAGTAAATTCAGGTTTGATCTGGCATTCCTGCACAGGCTGTGCATTAGATGCTTTTGCCCAGGCTTTTCTTATAGTACCCCACCTTTGCAAGACATGTACCCGCTATCCTGAGTGATGTCCGAGAACATACCCTGCAAGAGTGGCATGCTAGCATAGTCAATCAGTAAAATCTCATAATAAATTTTTTTCATTTTTCAATAATTGAAATAACACACATATGCAGAAATTAATAATCAAATTGAGCCCATTATTTTCTTTCATAACATCGAAGTCACATTTATCACGATTACACTCAAGATCATTCTCATTTACAAACCTTTCTAGTTTGAAAAGTTATTACAAAACAAAATACTCAGATATACATGTTACAATCATACAAAAAACACAATATGATACAACTATAAGAAATAAAAATGCAGGCACGAACTAATCCTGACCACTTTCTCTTACTTGCATAAAGTGGCTAAACTCTCGTTTGTCCAACAGGATAACTCTCCTGAGCCTGAAAAATAATTACAAATTTTAGGAGAGTTTTACGAACTCAGTGAGTGACCATCCTCAATGGCTCAATCAGTCACATAACACATAATTCACATCATTTATCTCATAATCACATTATATCACATACACTTCATTAATCATTTCACATTTTTCATTCAACGCATTATAATCATTCATATCGTACATATGCAGTACACATGAGACTCATTTTTCATTTATTGCTTTGTTGTGATCGAGTGTCTAAACTGCACTATATCTATTATAGATACTGGGCTCATTTATAACTATATCGTATCCGTTAGAGATACTGAGCTCATTTTACATAGTGAGCCTTTAGCTCTTATACACTTTCTGAGCTCTAGCTCTTTTTCACATTTTAAGCATTAAGCTCTTTTTCAGTGGCTACTCCGGTCACAACTGCCTTTATGTTTCATACATTCATGTAATGAAATGCATCACATATATTCAGTCAATTGAAAGTGCTAAATATCATACAATCATATTCATTATCACATTCTCATTCATATTGTCATCGGACCTTAGTCTGGCATTCAATATTTAAGTTGAGAAAACACTTATTCTGTCTAATTCACATTCAACGAGCACTTCAATATCTCATTCATACATTACAATCATCAAACATTCATTGTCCGAAATCAACACAATAAAATCAAATCTATATGATCATTCAGTAGTTAATCAATGCAAAAAATTCAAAACAGAACAAACAATAAAATGAGATCATCTAGGTCGAATCACAGTACACTCCAGATTAGCATTAGTTTCTATGATCCAGAAACGTCTCGATGGGGACATTCTGTCCGGTATCATCATTATGCAAAACACATATTGCACACACATTATTAAGTACACAATCACATAAACATTCAGTTTTACACACATATATATGTGTAATGTATAATGTATGCTCAATGACAATCCCGAGTATATTTTCTAAATTCACATCTTATGCTCATTCTCATTTCATGTTTCATATTTGTCTAATTGAACTTATTTTTACACTTCATTTGCACATGATCATTCTAAATTCTCCATTCAATCTTTACCCTTTGTATGTGTCTAGCTTATTCAT
>JANSVA010000003.1:35044807-35057417 GCA_025504915.1 Erythroxylum reticulatum | reverse complement strand
TTGATGCAGGGAGGATGTGAGGCTTATCTGGCCCACATCATTGATACTAGAGCTGAGCAGAGTATACAGGACATTCCTGTGGTTAGGGATTTTACAGATGTATTCCCCGAAGAGTTACCTGGTGTACTACCAGATCGAGAAACGGAGTTCATAATTGATCTAGTTCTAGGTAGTGCTCCTTTATCTATTCCTCCATATAGGATCGCACCTGTGGAACTGAAGGAGCTAAAGGCTCAATTGCAGGAGTTGTTGGAAAAGGGCTTTATAAGGCACAATGTTTCTCCTTGGGGGGCTCCAGTGCTATTTGTGAAGAAGAAGGATGGGACCCTGCGGTTGTGCATCGATTATAGGGAGCTAAATCGAGTGACAGTGAAGAACAAGTACCCACCGCCTAGAATTGATGATTTACTTGATCAGTTGCAAGGAGCTCTGGTGTTTACTAAGTTGGACTTGAGATCAGGGTACTATCAATTGAAAATAGCTGAGGCTGATATACCAAAGAGTGCATTTAGGAGCAGGTATGGGCACTTCGAGTTTCTAGTGATGCTGTTTGGGTTGTCAAATGCCCCGGTAGCTTTTATGGCCCTGATGAATAAGGTGTTTCAGTCCTACCTGGATCTATTTGTGATTGTGTGTATTGATGATATCTTGGTGTATTCAAAGAGCCAAAAGGAGCATGCGGAGCATCTGAGAGTCATTTTACAGATTATGAAGAAGAAGCAGTTGTATGCCAAATTCAGTAAGTGTGAATTTTGGCTTAATCAGGTCGAGTTTTTAGGGCATATAGTGACTGGAGATGGCATACAGGTAGATACAAATAAGATAGAGGCAGTGATGAATTGGAAAGCTCCAAGAAATGTGTCGGAGATCCGAAGCTTCCTAGGATTTGTCGGATATTACCGGAGGTTTGTGGAGGGGTTCTCTCTGATCTCAGCCCCTCTGACAAAACTTTTGAGCAAGAATGTAGTGTTTAAATGGAATGAGGAATGTCAAAAGAGCTTTAAGGAGTTGAAACACCGGTGCATCGGTTGACTACTGCACCGGTGTTGACTATTCCATCGAGGACCGGAGGATATGTGGTGTATAGCGATGCTTTGCATCAAGGATTAGGATGTGTATTGATGCAACATGGTAAGGTGATCACCTATGCATCGAGACAATTAAGGCCTCATAAGATAAATTATCCAGTACATGATTTAGAATTGGCTGTAGTGGTCTTTGCTCTAAAGATTTGGAGACATTATCTGTATGGAGAGACTTTCCAGATATACACAAATTATAAGAGTCTGAGGTATTTTCTGAGTCAGAGGGAGTTGAACTTGAGACAAAGGAGATGGATTGAATTATTGAAAGATTATGACTACTCTATTAAGTACCAACCGGGAAAAGCTAATGTGGTGGCAGATGCTTTGAGCAGAAAGTCTAATATCAGTATAGCTCAGATTTAGTTATTGAGGTTACATAATCTGATTCATTTGAGAACTTTGAATGTGGAGTTGAATCTGGAGCAAAATGAGGCCCTAATTGCTACATTGAAGCTGAGACCAATGCTATATGATAGGGTCAGAAAAGTTCAAGGGAAAGATCCTAATATGGTGAAGCTTATGGAGAAAGTAAAGATGAATCTGGATTCCAAGTTTGAGTTGGGAGATGAGACATTATGGTTGAAACAGAGGCTGTGTGTGCCTAATATGGATGATTTGGGGAAGGAGATACTTGAGGAAGCTCATATGGCCGCCTATGTTATGCATCTTGGTACTACCAAGATGTATAACACGCTGAAACAACATTTTTAATGGCCTGGAATGAAGAAGCAAATGGCAAAGTATATATCTAGATGTATGACTTGCCAACAGGTGAAAGCGAAGCACCAGGATCCGGTAGGGAAACTTTATTCATTGTCCATTTCGAAGTGGAAATGGGAACGGATCACTATGGATTTTATTATGAGATTGTCTAAGACTCCGAGGCAGCATGATGCTATATGGGTCATAGTGGACATGTTAACTAAATTATCCCACTTCTTACTAGTGAGAGAGAATAAGTCACTTGATCAGTTGACCTAGAAATATGTAAACGAGGTAGTGAGACTACATGGGGTTCTAGTGTCCATAGTATTGGACAGGGATCTGAGATTTTCTTCCAGGTTTTGAAGGAGTTCGCAATCTGCTATAGGTACTAAGTTGAATTTCAGTACAGCGTTTCATCCTCAGACAGATGGACAGAGTGAGAGGACACTCAAGACTATTGAGGATATGCTTAGAGCTTGTGTATTGGAGTTTAGGGGAGCTTGGGATCAATATATGGCATTGATAGAGTTTGTCTACAATAATCATTACCACAGTAGTATCGGAATGGCACCATATGAGGCACTGTATGGTAGAAAATGTCAGTCGCCATTATATTAGGATGAAGAGGGCTTGAGAATGGTTGAAGGCCTAGAGTTAATACAAGATTCAGTGGATAAGGTGAAGTTGATCCGAAGCCGAATTAAAGCAGCTCAGGATAGATAGAAGAGTTATGCGGATCAACATCGACGTGATATGGAGTATGATATCGGAGACAGAGTATTCTTGAGAGTTTTACCTTGGAAAGGAGTGTTAAGATTTGAGCCCTAGGTACATTGATCCTTATGAGATCATTGAGAGGATTGAACCTTTGGCCTATAAGCTGGCTTTACCGAATGAAATGTCTCAATTGCATAATGTATTTCATATGAGTATGCTCTAAAGATATCGATCGGATCCGACACATGTGATAATGGCTCAGGAGATTGAGGTTGCTAGTAACTTAAGTTATGTTGAGGAGCCAATCAAGATTGTGGGATCACAGATCAAGCAGTTGAGGAACAGAGTCATTCCATTGGTGAAAGTCCTATGGAGAAACCACTCAACTAAGGAAGCAACATGGGAGACAGAGGAGCATATAAAGAGACAATATCCCCACCTATTCAAGCAAACAGGTAAGAATTTTGAACACGAAATTTCTTTAAGGAGGGGAGAGTTGTAACATCCCATTACTTATGGGAAGGTTAGAATAATAAAAATGAGTGAACAATATGAGGTTAGAAATGCTTGTGCATGCTCATGCATAATGTGACATACACATACATGTGAATGGTGAAGTTGTTGCACTTGAAAATAATTGTACATGCATTCATGAATAATTCCGGGTATAATTAGATTGAGTTTTGATTTTCGACTATTTTGAGAATTTTGAATTTATTTATGTTGGAAATTCTATTGGACAGTAAGAGTATTGTATTTGTAAATTTAGGTGAATGTAGGCATAGAGTTTGGGAAAATTATACAAATAGGAAAAGACATCAAATGAAGACTTTGAAATTGTTGAATTGTAAAGATGAGAGTTTTGGGGAGTTAGTTTCAAAAGAAACTATGTTAGAGCTTAGATGTGAGTGAAGTGAAAAATGTCACTTAGGTTTATGTACTTCTGCTAGAAGTAGGCTACTGTTCTCTGAGAGTTGAAAGGTTAAGTTATATGTCTAAGTCCATTCTTCATTGGGATCTTCTTCAAATGTTCTTCCCATCCATAGAGTTTTTCCTTTAACACATTCTAAGTGATTTCTCTGTTTTTCCTTACCTTCACCACCCCACTTTGCTATTTGTGTCTTCTACCCTAAGAAAAACTAGAAACTAGTCATTATCTTCAGTGGTGTACGTAAGTTGCATGAAGTTTAAGGATTGAAGATTTTGGAGTTCTCAACAGGCAAGTAGTGAATAAATCCTTTAGAGTTGGTGATTTATGAAAGAAAGTTAAGAAGTTACTGTCATCTACATAGAAAGTGACATTTAAGTGTATATTCATAAATACTGGGTGGTTGGGAGGAAATAAATTTGGTTATAGTGTAAAATTAGTTTTTGAAAGATTTTTAGTGTTTTGGTGATGTAAAAGTGAAGTTGGACTTGAAATAGAAATAGCTTGATCTGAAGCTTCGGTGAAACTTCTATACCAATCTAAATAGATATGTTAAAATGGCCTTTGTGAAAGTTATAAATCTTCCTTTTCATCTTCCCAATAGTATATAGTATGAAAACTATGGACATCTGAGCTGAAAGTCAGGGTCCTTATAAGGGAAGATATTCAAAAGTGAAATTTATTTCTTTTGCCTTTTTGCTTCTTTTGTGGTGACGTCATTGATGACGTCATCTTCTTCTATGTTTTGCTATCGTCTGTGTTTTGCTATCGTTTATGTTTTGTTATCTTCTGTGTTTTGCTATCTTCTGTGTTTTGCTGATGCGTCTTTTTCTGTGTTTTGCTAACGCATCTTCTTCTGTGTTTTGCTGACGCGTCTTCTTCTGTGTTTTGCTGACGTGTCTTCTTCTGGGTTTTGTTCCTTCTAGGTTACTGTTCATAAACTTCTTCTGGGTTTTGTTCCTCCTTGGTTACTGTTCATAAACTTCTTCTGGGCTACCGCTTATGAACTTCTTCTATCTTTTGCTATCTTCTATGTTTTGCCGACTTGCTTCTTCTAACTTTTGCATCTTCTAAGTTTTCTTCCTTCTGTGTTTTATTCCTTCTGCGTTTTAGTTCCTTCTTAGTTTCGCTTCTTCTGAGTATTCTTCCTTCTGTGTTTTATTCCTTCTGTGTTTTGATTCCTTCTGAGTTTCGCTTCTTTTGAGTTTTTTTCCTTCTAGGTTTTGGCTTCTTCTGTCTTTTTTTCACCTGGCCATAACTTCTTCTATAGGAGTCCAAATGAATTGCTTCTTGAACCATTGGACTCATAAGACATTACCCTACATCTACACCTAAAAAAATCATAGTCATCTGAAATGAATTAAAAAAGATTGAGTGAGAACGTGGAACGGGTACGATGAGTGCGCCCTTATATTATATGAACTAGGGTTATTCCACTGAACATACTTCCGTGTTTCGATTATGTCTGGATCTATAAGATTCCAAATGAATAAGGAATTGTGATTTTGATGGTTTTAATGAGGCATAAACCTAAACATGAATCATACTTAGATAAGTTTCAGGTATAGGATTGATAGTGTGATTGGAATAAGGGAACGATACTCGGGATTGTCATGAACATGCATTGTACATAAGTTATTTCATATACGTGCATCATTGGATACTTATGATTGAAGAGATTGTGATATTGTGTATATTATTTGTTATAGAGGAGTAACTAGAACGTCAGCTTCCAGACGTTGTCGGATCTTCCAGGCATTAGCTTCGGGAGGAACTTGTGAGTAACCAAGACGGTTTCTCTCAATTATTTTTTACTTATAATCGTGATTTGAGTAATGAATGAATGAGATTGGATTTTGGATTCTGGACAGAAGGTCTGATAACTGTGCGATGGCGATTGAGATATTGAAGTGCTGTTTGAATGTGAATGTGCAGACCTATGTGTTTTATCAAGGGAATGATCGTGTTACGTGCATTTCATTCATGCATGCAAAGTCAAATAGTGGAATTTGTTACTAGAGTAGCCAACGATCACAGCTTAAAGCTCAATGTATAGAAATGAGCCTAGCTTAAAAGTATTTCAGAGCCTCAGGCTCAATATATAATGAGCCCTATATCCTCCACAGATAAGGGACAGTTATTAATGAGCCCGGTATCCAAAATGGATACGGGACAGTTCAAGCACTCAGTCACAACAACGTAACAATTCGAAAAGAGTCTCGTGATCATTTCATATGCATTTGGTTATGTAAGTTGATTGATTGAAATGCATAATTTGCTTCTGCTTTAGTGAAAACGTAATACTTATGTAAATTGCAAAATTGTGAAATAATTGTTATGTGAATTGATGTGTTGCATGAATTAAGTGAACCATCGATGATGGTTACCTCATTGAGTTTGCAAAGCTCATCAAAATTACAACGTTGTCTTTTTAAGGCCGAGAGACGACCCTAACTACTGAGAGGCTCCACTGCCATGTGGATTGAGTTTTAACAAGAGAAGTCATGGCTCAAAGGTCGATCAGCTGGGATTTTGGATGGTTTAGCTAGATTTGATGTATTTTCCTCTTTCATGTAGTATTTTTGTACTAGTCTATGTAAATGTACATGTAGAAAAGGATGAAAGACATAATGTAGACTTTTGATTTGAGAAATGAATGGAGGAAAAAGTTGGTTTAAAAAATATATATATTGTGAATTTCTATTGATGTTTTAGAAGTGCTAATGATTTGATGTCAGTTAAAGAGAGTTTAGTGATCGAACATAGCTCGCCCTTATCGTAAGATATGTATCGGAATGACTTCCGGGCATCTCGGTGCGTATCTTGGGGTAAGGGGGTGCTACAAAGTGCTACTTGCATGTGAATATGATTGACTACTAGCTTTGCACAAGAAATGTTTGAAATGACTTTGTTTTGTTTTAAAAATTTTAAGTCCTCGTTGTGGGTAAATAGGTATGCCTAAAAGGTTCTGCAGTTGTTTCTGTGGCACTTCGGTGCCTTTTGCTATTGACACTTCGGTGTCTTCTGTTATTAACACTTCGATGTCTTCTATTATTGAAACGTAAGTCTCTTCTATGATATGTTCCCAATTATGGTATCTTCTGTATAAGTCCCGCTACCCACTTCTGTTAACGGATTAGCAGTCATTTAATTGTATATTTTGATATATGTTAGATTTTGAAATAAACAAAATGATGTTTTGAACTGAAGGGATAATGCCTTCTTTGATACTTAGTTTTGTTAACTATGCAACTGTTCTGAAATTTAAATATCTGCTTGTGCTATAACTTGATTCAGTATGATTAAGTGTCAAATTATGCATAGTTTAGTTATTACTCACTAAGCTATATGCCTAGCATGGTGGATTTTCCACGTGTAGGTTTAGAGAGAAGGACTTAAGGATTGGGACGAGTCAGCCGTAATGGCCAACGGAGTCTGTGACTTGTTTTAATAAAAATTTATTTTGAGTTTGTTTTAAGCTTATATTTGATGTATATGACTGGTGAATTTGTGGTTTGTAATAACCTTAATTCATGTTGGTCTTCGAATTTATGGTATGTAATATGATAGGCATAGTATGAATGATACGTTATGTACTGTATGTTTGCTTGAGATTTTAAGAATGCTTGTATGTTATGTTTCGTATGTTTTGGATTTGGTTTTGGTTCTATATTATCTGTATGGGTTATATGTGTGGCACTCGCAATATCCTCCGAGGCGGTATATGTGGGTGTTACATGTATATACAGAATTGTATGATCAGTATAAAAGGTTGATAGTGAAGTATTTTAGACAAGTTGAGAAGTCCAAGAGCAATGATGCATCTCTGAAGAGTAAGATTAAATCATTGCAATCTGTGAATAAGAATTTGGTGACCAGGAATATGTCTCTTGAGGTTGACTATAAGCAAAAGGTTTCTGAAAAAGAAGCTCTGGAAAAAAGAGTAGCTAAGTTAGAAAATATGCTGCTAAAAAATGACTCTAATAAGGTAAGATAATTAGAAGAAAAAGTAGCCACCTTAGAACCTGAAAAAGAGAAAAGTGTTGGAAAGATCTTATCTCTAAAAGAAGATATGGAAAATTTTGTTGATGGAAGAAAGAATATTAATGCATTGATTGGTAATGGTACATGCATTTTTGGTAAGGTCGGAATAGGATACAATGAAAATAACAATATTAGGCCATACAAAAACTTCTTTGTTAAATTCAGCAGTAGCTATAACCAAAACAGTAAGAACCTGCTAAGTGGTAAAAATCATAACAACTATCATTCATCTGTTTTGTGCGATTACTGTAGTAAACATGGTCACATTATTCATTCTTGTAATTTTAGTAAAAAGAAATAATCTCATATGTATGTTTAGAGACCGAAAGGTCAAACTACTAACCATAAAAGACTTAGAAAATTTGGGTACCTAAAATGAGATAATGCATTATGCATATATGTTTTAAAATGGAGACAAAGGAGAATAAATGGATAGTTGATATTAGTTGTTCAAGACACATGACAGGTGAAATATCACACTTCAACTATATTGAAAGAAAAAATGGAGGTAATGTTATCTTTGTAGATAAAAATAAAGCAAAGGTCACCGGGATTGGTAAAATTGGTGATTCTGACTTTACCTCTATTGATAATATTCTCTTTATTGATGGTTTAAAACATAACTTGTTGAGTGTGAGTCAGTTGTGTGACTAAGGTTACAAAGTCATTTTCTGTGCATCTCATTGTGAAATTGTTGATATTCATAATGATAATATTGTGTTTGTTGGTCTTAGAAATTAGAATATATATTGTGCTCAACTAGAAGACATGGGTCCTCACAAAGTGTTGTGTGTTTTATTTCTTTAGAAAAGGATTTGTTTATCTGGCACAGAAGATTTGAACATGTCAGCATGAGCATTCTATCAAAACTGTCCAAAAATGAGTTTGTAAGAGGACTGCCGACCTTACAGTTTGAAAGCAATCAGATTTGAGAGGCTTATTTAAAAGGTAAATAAGTCAAAAGCAGCCTTCCTCCTAAAAATATTATGTCTACTAGCTAAGCGCCACATGGATTTATTTGGTCCCACTGAGACTCAAAGTTTTAGTGGTAAACTTTACAATTGTGTTATAGTAGACAATTACTTTAGATTTACATAGGTTTATTTATGATCAAATAAGGATGATGCTTTTGAAGTTTTTGAGAAGTTTTGTATAAAAAATCAGATCGAAAAATGGTACTGCATCACTTCAATTCAGAGCGATCATGGAGGAGAATTTGATAATAGAAAGTTTGAAGAATTATGTGACAACAATGGTATAACTCACAACTTCACTTATCTAAGGACACTTCAACAAAATGAAGTTGTAGAGAGAAAAAACAGAACTTTGGTTGATATGGCCAGGACCATGCTATGTGAAAGTGGACTACCTCATGGATACTAGGCAGAAACGACATGTTATGTACTTAACAGATGACTTATGAGATCTATTCTAAAAAGTTCCCCCTATGAGCTATAGAAAGGAAGAAAACATAATGTTGCTTACTTTTGAGCATTTGGCTACAAGTTTGATACGGATCAGATGAAGCTGTCTTTTTGGGCTACATTACTACTAGTAAAAGATTCAGATTATATAATAAAAGAAAAAGAAGATAGAATAATCGATATATATGGTATTTGATGAAGCACTACCTTTAATAACAGCAACTGACTTAGATGATGAAAAGCATCCATTCAAAATTACCAAATCAAGAAGGCCTTTCTGAAGCTAGAACATGGTAGGCTCCTTCATCTCAGTAGGGGCCTATGAAATAAAAAAACACCTAGAGAATGTAGAGGTTTTGATACACATCAATATATTTTTGGAGGTCCCTCTAAAATTCTAAGAATAAGATCATCGTTCAACAACAACTTTGTTGCTCTCATCTCACAAATAGAACCAAAGCCAGTTGAAGAGGCATTATTAACGAAAACTTGGTTTCATCTATGAAAGACGAATTGAATCAATTTGACAAAAACAAAGTCTAGAATCTAGTACCTTATCGTCAAAACAAGTCAATCATTAGGACTTGATGGTTATTTTGAAACAAGCTTGACGAAAATCTTAAGGTGGTAAGAAACAAAGCTAGACTTGTAGCTCAAGGTTACAATCAATAGGAAGGTATTGATTTTGATGAAACTTATACACCTGTTGCTAGATTGGAATCGATTAGAATTTTACTTGCCTTTACATGCTATAGAAACTTCAAGTTGTTCCAAATGGATGTTAAAAGTGCATTCTTAAATGGTTACATTAGCAAAGAAGTATTTGTTAAGCAACCCTCAAGTTTTAATGATGAAAACAATCCAGATTACGTGATGAAGTTATCCAAAGCTCTTTGTGGTTTAAAGAAGGCCCCTAGAGTATGGTATGAGAGGTTAAGTAAATTTCTGCTTGACAATAACTTTGAAAGAGGAAGGTTGATAAAACCTTATTTATTAAGAAAAAGGAGAATGATTTACTTATAATGCAAATATATGTTGATGACACAATATTTGGTGCTACTAACCCATCCTTCTGTGAAGAATTCTTAGTATTAATGCAGGGGGAGTTTGAAATGAGCATGATGGTAAAATTTTCATTCTTTCTTGGATTACAAGTCAGACGAACAGAAAAGGGAATCTTCATTAGCCAAGACAAATACACAAAGGAACTCTTCAAGAAATATAATTTTGATAATGCCAAACTGATGACTACTCCCATGTACACTGGAACTAAACTTGATAAAGAAGAAGAAGGCAAAGCTATGATGAGACAAAATATAGAGGAATGATTGGATCACTATTATATCTTACAAGCTCAAGACCAGATATTATGTTTGGTGTGTGTCTTTGCACACACTTTCAATTAAATCTAAAAGAAAGTCACCTTCAAGTATTCAAAAGAATCTTTCAATATATCTACAGAACTATGGATTTTGGACTATGGTATCCAAAAACTAATTCATTTAACATAGTGGCCTATTGTGATGCAGATTATGTAGGTGATAAAGTCGATCAAAAAAGCGCAAATGGTCACTATCAATTTCTTGGAGGATGTCTAGTATTTTGGTCCTGCAATAAGCAAAATTGCATAGCGCTTTCGATGAATGAAGTGGAATACATAGCAGCTGCCAACTGTTGTGCTCAAATCTTATGGATGAAACATCAACTATAGGATTTTTCTCTAAACTTTTCTCATATTTCTATATTATGTGATAATACTAGTGCTATAAATCTTTCTAAAATTCTTATGCATCATTCTAGTACTAAGCATATAGAAATCAAACATCCTTTTCTTAGAGATCATGTTTTAGAAGGAACCATTGCTCTTTTGCATATTAATTCTGAGAATCAAGTAGTTTCACCAAGTCACTCTCTAAAGATAGATTTTGCACCTTAAGAAAAGAGCTTGGTATATACAAACTCTTTAATATTATTTCCGCTACTTGTCTTTGCATTTTATTTAACAGGCTCCTTCTATTATGATTCCTTAGAAACTTTCTCTCAGCTTAGTAGGCTCTTTAAAATTTAAAATGCCCCTCTTAGTTTAGAAACCTCCGCTCAGGTTAGTAATGTTTCTTCTAGTTTAGAAGGCTCCTATTCTTTTCAGAAGGCTTCTTTCGAGTTGACATTTTAAGAGACATGTGTACCAAAAATAGGAAGTTGTTAGTGGCGTTGTTTCAGTTTTTCAAAAACACGAACGTAGTCTAACAAATCTATGTACGTGTATGTCAGAAGATACACAACCGATTATGCTTCGTCTTCTGGATTGTACATTTGCTCATCCTCTCACGAGAACAACGCTCAGGAATCACTTAGTATACCCTAAGAAAACTTCTCTCGTCTTTGTCATTCTCATCTACACTACTTATTCTCTTTACATCCTAAATCTCTAAATTCTTATTGCCTCTCATTTTCTCTTACAAACTTCACCAAACTCTTCTACAATGGCATGAACTAGATCAAAAGAACAAAAGAAAACTCCATCTTCTACTTATAGTCACGGTGAAGCTTATATTACCGAACCTATATCCTCTCAGCCCAAGTATCAGAAGTGCACTGGGTTATGAACCATGATGATTCAGATGAAGAACATTCTCAATTGATTAGATAACCACGAATTAGAGGAAGTCTTGCAAAGCAAGCTGAGAAAATTTCTATAAAAAAAAAAGAAGAAAACCTTGATGCTAAAAAGAAAGAGGAAGAAGAATCTAAAAAAAGAAAAGGGAAGAAATAAAGAAGGGAAAAGTGCATGTGACTGAAGAAACTATTGATAGAAATAAGTTTTTTCATGAAGAGATGATTCCTAAAGAAAAAAGGGCAAAGAAGATAAAAATAGTTGCCTAACATTCTGAAGTCATAAACAGCATGGAGGGTTCACTTCTCATAACTTACAGAACATATTTGAGGAAATTACAATTGGAATTTCAGTCTTACTTCTTCACAACATTTGTTCCCCAGTGTCTTAAGTTTTTAAAGACAACAAAAACACTCAATTTGGTTCAGAAATAAAGAAGTTATGTTCAAAAAACTTTTGGGCTAATACTAATTCGAGACTGAACACTATACCCAACTCCAATTCAGAAATTGAGAATCTTAGGGGGTGAATAATTCAATTCCTTAAGAAAATTTTTAGATCCATATCTCTATTTTATTTTGAAATAATAATCAACTCAAATGGATATCTTCATATCGAGATATCGCCAAAATACTGAAACATGTTCAGAAAATTTATCCAACTCATACTCTTTTAACCGATCCTCTCACTTTGATTCGATCAATATTTTTTAAATTAATAAAAAAACCTACAAAATTTTATATAGAGGTAGAGGAATGTATTAGAAATCCAACGCTTCAAAAATCAGGCCAATCGGAGGTCATACGAAAAAGTTATGACCGAAAGAGTGGAGAGAGGTTGGGTCAGGGGAGAAATCGGCCAGGTCGCCCTCGCGACGCGACGCGGCCTCCTGGGCCTTTCTTCCTCCGACTACCTAACTTCCAAAATTCATATCTTTTGACCTAGTACTCCAAAATTTTCTAATTTGGTATCAATAGAAAGCTAAAAGAAGGCTCTACAACTTTTATGAAGACAACTTTAGCTAATTCTATCTAGATCAATACAGTTTTTCCATTGAATTTCTGCCCATCATCCCTACACCTAGGAAGGCTTG
>JANSVA010000003.1:34999806-35044707 GCA_025504915.1 Erythroxylum reticulatum | reverse complement strand
ATGAATGTGAATGAGGATTGAGATATTGAAGTGCTACATGTATGTGAATGTGAAGACCTATGTGCTATATAATGTGACTGATTGTGTTACATGCACTCAAATCATGAATGCACAATCAGATAATGGAAGTTGTGACTAGAGTAACCAATGATCAAAGCTTAAAGCTCAACGAATGAAAATGAGCCTCGAGCTCATAAGAGTTTTAGAGCCTTAAGCTCAACGTGTAATGAGCCCTATATCCTCATCGGATAAGGGATAGTTATTAATGAGCCCGGTATCCAAAATGGATATGAGATAGTTCAGGCGCTCAGTTACAACAATGGAACAATTGGAAAAGAGTCTCACGATCATTTCATATGCATTTGATTATGTATGTTTGATTGATTGAAATGTATAATTTGCCTATGCTTAAGTGAAAATGTGAAACGTGATCAAATATGAAACAATGTGATTATATGTTATATGAAATGATGTGTTGCATGAATTGAGTGAACCATCGATAATGGTTACCTCATTGAGTTCGCAAAACTCACCAAGCAACGTTGTCTTTTCAGGACCAAGAGATGACTCTAGCTACTAAGAGACTCTACCTGCCGTGTAAATTGTGATTGGCAAGAGAAGTCATGGCTCAAAGGTTGGTCAGTTAGGATTTTTGGACAGATTAGTTAGAGTGTACATATTTTCCTCATTCATGTAGTACTATTGTATTAGGTTTTGATGATATACATATGGAAATTGTTGAAAGTCACATTGTAGACAATCGAGTTTTATGAAATGAAATGAGGAAAAAGTTGGTTTTAAAATATTGTGGTTTTCTTATGATGCTTTATAAGTGAAAATTGATATGATTCCATATGAACAGAATGCAGTGATCGAACGTAGCTCGCCCTTATCATAGGATATGTACTAAAATGACCTTCGGGCATCCCGGTGCGTACCCTCCGATAAGGGGCACTATATTATGACTCATCAAGTACTTCAAACTTTTATAATTTGTGATGATCTGAAACATCTCACCATATAGATGTGCCTCCAAATCTTCAAAGCAAATACTACTGCAGTAAGTTCTAAGTCATAGGTTGGGTAATTGAATTCATATGGTCTCAATGATGCATATGCAATTACTCTGCCACATTACATCAAAACACACCCTAAACACTGGTGAGAGGCATCACTACACACCATATATCCTCTAGATCCTGATGGAATAGTTAATACTAGTTTTGTAATCAACCGATGTTTTAACTCCTTGAACTAGATTACCTCATCTCATTCATGGGCACAAGCTCACACTATCGTTTCATTCACAACATAATTTACACTGTAGTATTACATTTCATATTCGACATTTATACATTACAAAATAACTAAGAGTTTAGTTTCCTATCATAACATCTAACTTATAATGGGTAATACAAAACAAAACATTCTAATTAAACTTCTCAGACTTCAACTGACCAACTTTTGAGTCATTCTTGATTCCCAAAACGAAAAACTGAAGACCAAAACTAGATTGTCTTAGAAGTTATGTCTTCCCTAGTACCTGAAATCAATGTTGCAATTTTGATGAGTTTACAAACTCAGTGAGTGAATTATGATCGATGTGTTCACTTAAATTCAAGGCACAAACATATCAAGACAAACCAATTTCATGTATATGTCATAATATTCAAAGTCACTTCTTATTTATCACATCAATCAATGTGTATACCAAGCACAATATACATATCATAACTTACTAACACATTAAAAACGTAGCATTTCATAGTATCATCATACACAAATTATCTTAGCACTAATCACCACCATCAATAATGTTTTCCAATCACTTTCATGGAATATATAACAAAATATATGCAAACGCACATGAAACTCCATTCTTGTTTTTATTTTGTTGTCGACCGAGTGACTTTTTAACTATCCTGTATCTGTTGCAGATATTAGGCTCATTTCATAATATTATCCCATACCTATTATGGATACCGAGCTCATTAACATTAAGCATGTGGCTTTGTGTGCACAAAACCCATCTTAAATCTTTTTTCGCTCTGGTCACTTTAGTCACAACGCCTTTATTTGATCATGCATATCGATGACATGAAATGCAACAAGTCTTATATCATACTAATCAATGTCTTTCATTCGATATACATAATCATGTATCACATTCATTGGAATCAAGTCTGCCTTTCAACATACAGTTGAGTACACATATTTCCTTATTCACATACAATCAACCAGCACTTCTTATACATTCCAAAATAATAACTCCTCAGATATTCAATTGCCTAGAATCATTAATATCATAAATATGTCAATATCACAAAATAACTTAAGCAGAAACACATATATGGTTGAGAGTATACATCTAGGTTGACTCATAATATGCTCTAGATACTATGCAATCCATTATTCAATTCTAACATCAATCATCATCCTAACCTTATTAATCACTTAATCATTTAATTTAGCAACCCTCTAAGTTCATTTCAAACCTCAATTAAGTCCAAAGACGCCAAGGTAAGGTAACTTCTCCTTAGTTAGTTAAACAATCCCACAAAATATCATTTTCTCTCGTCAAAGAAATTCATTCGATTGTGGGTACCATTCTAAGATAGTGGAAAAGAAAAACATAAACCTTTTGCCTTCCAAACACCTCCCATGATCGTGGGTTTACCAAACAGAAAGTTCACTACCCACTTTCTTCAATTTTCATTTTTTCAGCTTCATTATCTTCATACCAAAATCACAATAACTCATTATCAAAACATCTTCTAGCCAAACAATTTCACAAGAACCTTAATAAGAGATCAATAATTTTTTTCATATTTCATACTTTGACTAATTTTGTTGGATCCCATTTTCAGAACCTAAACATTCAGAGACATTACAAAGCCTGTCATCCCAAAAGGGTGGCGTGCCTATAATAGTTGAACATTAAACAATTAAAATTTTGAGAATCACAATTAAAATCCAATCATATTTCATTATTGAATCCAAATAAATTTTATACAAGCTCATTAAAAAATACAAAATACAAAATACACCTGATACAATTGAATGCTCATGCTTAAAATGAATTTAAAATACAAAAGTTTCTAAACTAACTTAATTACAAATGTTTCTAACTATCTTGAAGTCCCGATGTCTTGCAAGGATCGCTAATCTTCTCTTTCTGCACCTGAGGAGGGAATCATGGGGTAAGCTACACAGCTCAGTGGCTAATATATTTATATCCATTGGAAACGAGCCACACAATTAAACATGCATATACTTCATTTATTCATACGTCTATATCTCATTGGACTAGCAATTTAAATAATTCACTATTCAAATTCGCAACTCATAGTTCAACATATCATCACATAGAACATGTCAAGTGTAATTAATCATTAAAACATAACACTCAATCTTGCATCATACCTTGACAAATCAAAATGCAAATGCACAATAAATGGCTCTAGGGTTTCGTGAATAAAACAGAGAAACCAAAGTTTACTCCGTGAATAAAATGAATCCACTTTTTAGATTTCATGTGCCACAAGTGGGCAGCCAAGAGAAGGCTTTATGTCGACGTGCACATGACTACGAAACGGTTCCTCTCTCGCCCAAACAGAAGCATATAATCATGTTGAAGTCATTTTATCAAATGCTTTCATACTTTTCATGCTCTTTCCTTTCTTTTCATTTATATAAAATGACATGACAAGGCATAACATGATAAAAATCACAATTCAGTTATATCAAAATGTCATACATCTTTCAATGTCTAACATAAAACACATCATAGTACATTTTCAAATCTTCATAACAATTCAAATTCACGCAATCTAAACATAAACACACAAGTAGGGCATTTTCCCATCACACAACAACTATAAACATATTACCCATCTCATTTGCTTGCAAAAATCCAAGTCAAGGTTGTCTTCCCCTTGCTCTTGGGTAGGATTCTCTTAATTCCCTAAAACAAACCAAGTCTTGTTCAATAGGAATCCAATAGAAATCTCATAATGCAAAATCACTACAATTTATTATAGAATGCTTAAACCCAAGAATTTTCTAAATTCTATGAACTAAAATCCTTCCAAAAATACGAAAGATCCTAAATGATCTTACCTTCATTGTTCACTAAATGAAGGGATCTTTACCTCAAAGGGAAGCCCTTCTCTTCCTCTACCTTTTTCTCTTTTTGAACCACTTCAAAATCTCTCTCAAAAGCTAAGAAATGAAGAGACCCTAGCTCAACTCTCTTCTGCTCTCTCAACCACTGAAATCTCTCTTCTTTCTCTTTCTGATTTCTCTTTCACGTATCTAGCCTCTTCTAGAATGCCAGACAACACTTCTTCCAATTATACCCTTAATGATTGAGAAATGTCCCATTTTCCCTTCCATTTTTGCTTTATGTCTTTTTATGCTTAAGTGTCGTGCCAACAATATCCTTGAACATTCTGACATAACTCTTTCTTCTAGAAAAATGTTCTCTATTGCCTTAAGTTTCTAAGGACACCAAAATTAATCCATTTGGTTCAGAATTCTAAAAGTATTGCCCTAAACATTTTTGGAATGTTCTTATATTGAAACAGTATACTATACTTAAATTTCTCCCATTCATACTCTTCCAACCGATACCCTTACTTTGATTCAATTCATTTTCCTTAAATCAATACTAAATGCTATCAATTCTATAGAGGTACAGAATGTGTTAACAAATTATTGGTTCAAGAATCATTTCTTTGGAGATCGGATATCAAATTTATGACCGAATCAAACAAAGGTTTTATCCTCAAACATATTAACTTAACTTAGGAAAAGTGGTATAACTCTCTCTACAGATGTCGAATCAAAGAATTATTTGGATTATCCAAAAGAGGGCTTCAAGATCTACAACTTTTATGAAGACTTAAAGACAAATTCAATCGTCTGAAGGGTCAAAAATGGACCAGATGATAGGATTAGATGAAACCAATCAAAAAAATAGATGAATTGAAAAAGTAGACGAAGCAAAGCAGATGAAACAAAGCACACGAAGCAAAGCAAACGGAACAAAGTAGACAAAGCAAAGCAAACGAAACAAAGAAGATGAAGCAAAATAGATGAAACGAAGCAAACGAAGCAGAAGCAGATGAGGCAAAAAGTATAGACAAAACAATAAATAGATGAAGCAAAACAGCAGACGAAGCAAAAGGTAGACGAAGCAGAGTCAACTTAAGACGATGCAATACTTAAGAAGAAGTGGAGTTAACTTAAGACGAAGCAAAGTCAACTTAAGACGATGCAACTCTTAAGACGAAACGTTTTTACAGACGATACAACTCTACAGGCGATATAACGTCATCATAGACAATATGAAGTTATCATAGATGATACATCTTTATAGACGATGCATCTTTTAAGAAGAATGACGTCATCACAGACGATACATCTTTATAGACAATGCATCTCTTAAGACGAATGACGTCATCACAGATGATGCATCTTTATACTCCTAAGCATTTCCCTTCCTAAGGACCATAACTTTCAATCCAAAGGTCCAAAAATTCCATACTATATACCCTTGGAAAGCTAAAAGAGAGACCTATAGCTTTATAAAAGATAACTCTATCTAAATCTATCTTAATCAATCCAAAATTTCCCCTGAAGTCAGAACATGAACTTTACATTCATCCATCAATGCATTGCACCCAATTCTCAACTTCATGCTAAATCAATATTATCTATAAAGAAATTATAATTCATGATTAATCATGAACATCAATAACAGAACATACACATATAGACATATTCTTTATCAACTTACTACACAATTTCAACTTCACTTTCACCCTAATTCTTCCCATTTCATAGTCTCACATCTACCAAAACACCAAAGCAAAACATGAATCTATCCACACTTCTCATTTACTACTTCAAATATTCTAAGAAAAATTTCGGTGTCTAATAAATTCGAGCTCTAAAGTCTTAAAAAATTAGAAAATAATACAAGGTTCCCGAACAGGGTTTGTCATGGGTAGTATTATGAAAACATGCATAACTCGAGCTACATTCACTATTTTATCACACGACTTTCACAAACATCAAGCTAAGACCTATATCTAGAGCTTTAGTTCTTTAAGTTCCTTCAAATTCATACTATAAAGATATGAAAAATATGTTGAAAGAGGAAGATGAAATTAAACCCAGAATTTCAACTTATAGCTCTAATTTTCCATATTCAAGAACACTTCAATAACACCTATCTTTAGCATCAATTTACCATCATTCATGCTTTAAAACTCAACCTATAATCATTCCACACAATAGCCTAAAGCCCACGGCTTCACACATCGAAAACAAAGCATATTCATTCATCAAATTTCCAGCGTAAATCAATATCAATCCTACATGCATCTCATCTTAATTCACTCCTAATCAATCTTTACCAATGATATGATCATAAATAACACAAAAAAGCAATCAAATACTTACTTCTTTCACCCAGGGTTTCCTCAGTTAATAAGCTATGCAAGGCCTGCTCAAACTTCCATCTTACACTAAGAGCAAGATAAGAGGGAAGGGTTTCAATTGCAAGATAAGGGCTACAAAAATTTTGCAAAAATCCAAGGGTTTTGGAGATGGCATGAAGGTGTCATGGGTGAGAAGAAAGGAAAAAGAAAACACAAGGCTAAAGCATGAAGGAAAGCATTTTGCAAGGGTGAAAGACGTAGAGAACAAATGAGTGATGGAGGGGTAGGACACTTGTCATGCCAAGTGTCAAATAAACCATTATGCTAAGTGTTTTTTCCTTATTCAACCATTTGTTGCTATATTACTAGTCCATTTGTCACTTAATAACCAATCCTCTTGTCATTCATACACTAAACCACTTGTTACCCAATTAATCCTCCATTTGTTTCTCATTTATCCATGCCGTTCGTCACTCTCTCATTAGTGTCACATGTCACACTCTCATTGGCCTAGACAACCTAAATTCCCATATAGCAAGTTTTTCTTATTATTCAACATTTTTCCTACACTAGATGCACATATCGCATCATCAATTACTCAATAATAACAATAAACTCCAATTTACTAGCTGTAATCCACTAAACCAAATTTCAAGACACAAATAATACTCAATCACATCAAAAATCATTTAAAATCATTTATACCCAGAATAGGTCAATTAAGTGCATTTACTATCTTCGTGTTGTTTCTAAGTCACGATTCATGTATGTATATGTATATGATGCATGTAAATAAAATCCATTTCGTATGTTTTCACATAATATGACTCATATGACTAGTCTAACCCTTTAGGTGGACAAACGGGTTATTACATATTTCTCGTAATCATTGAAATTTTCAATTTGAATGAAATTACATATTATTTACATATATATATATCCAATTTTTTTCGTGAGCGTTTGATCCTAAAGAGCAAAATTTTCAAATTTTTAAAACTCTTGTATTGTTTCATGTATGTGTTATCATTGTGTACTAGGATAATTGTAGAACTTGCTTATATTATACATGTTGAGACCATAATTTTCAAATTAGAAGCATTGATATGATGAAGGCATTTAGAATCAACAGCTTGCTTTAGCCTTTTTCTTTGAAAATTACCATACCTAAAAATTTACCTTTATGAATAATCAAGTTAAGCCCTAGTCTTTTTTATTGATTAAACCTACATATTAACCTTAATCCAATTTTTCTTTAAAGACCTATTTATTAATTTGAAACTTGAAGGTTATTTACTTTATTTACTTGTTAAAACTTGAAAATTGTGAAAGGTCCAATATTTCTTTAATTATGGTATTGATTGAATAGTGTGAAAATGCATAAAAAGGAACAAAAAAGAATAAATTTAGGGTACCAATAGAGTTGCGTTTAAAGGACCTATGTGTTTTGTAACCAAGTCTTGTAATGTTTCTTTGAGTAAATTTCCTTCACTTTTAACTCTTCTATCATACCATACCCAAGCCCCATTACAACCATCATAAAAGACCTTTTGATTTTTCTTTCTAGTTTGTACATAATTGGTGGAGATGTGATTTTATTGCAAGCCTATGGTAAGAGTTCTACTATGCATTGACTGAGAGTTTTGATATTTTTACCCCTGGAGTGCATTGAGTGAAATTTGACAAGGGTGTAAAGAGATATGCTTTTGATTTCAATGCGATTGTTGATGTGATTATTATTAATATTGTTTAGGAAGTTAATTTTAGGACAACTTGAATTTAATTGTGCGTTAATTTGATTCAATATGATATGATGATGTACAGTATGAATGGACAGGTTGAGATTGATGATGGATTGATGTTGTAAAATTTATAATTTTGATTATTATTTAGTTGAGGACTAGCAAAAACTTAAGTGTGGGGATGATTGATAGATGAATATTTAACTATATTTTGATATCCATATTTGATGTATTTTGCTTGATATTTGATACTTTTATTTTATATTTGATACTTAATTGGCCTCAAGTATGTTACAAGTGATAATTGCCTTCATGGATGTAAAGAAGAGGAATTTAGGTGAAAATGCCACCAAGATAGACAAAATAACAATATGGAAAGAGTGCACAGTCGTGCCTAGAGATTTCCAATTATACACATTCCTGTGCACAATCGCGCATAACCTAAAAACCTAGAGTTCAATATAAAATTGACATTTTGTGGGTAAAAGAGAGGAGGAGAATTTTGGTACATGATTTCCAAACATGGAGTCGTTCTCTAGGTGCAATTTTGGTCCAGAGAAGTGGGAAACACGAAGATTTCATCAAAATGTCTATCGGAATACAAGATCAATCCTCTAGATCACAAAACATTCAATAAAAGACATTCAGGGAGATTTAGAATTATGAAACTGTTGTTTTCATGTTTGATTTTGTATTTGATTATGTATAACCAAACATACAGTTAGTATTTAGGTTAGATGAACCTTATGTTAATAATTTGACATGATTTGATTATTTTATTAATGCTATTGGTTGTTTGATATATTGTGATCTGATTACGCATTTTGTTTGTGTTCTAATAACTCGAGATATTAGGTCTTAATTAATTTCATACGTAGATATTGAGAAGTCCTATTGTGAATAGATCTACTATAATTAGAGCGAGTTGATTGCAACCCTAGGGTTAAACCTAATAGAGACTCTCATAAATCAGTAACATAATTCTATCAGATTTAACTTGAGTAATTCATTTAGAGACCTTAGGATTAGTTGTTATTAGACTCAAGGTCAACTACTAGCATACCAGAGGAGTCTCCACATTCCACTATATGAACAAAAAATTGCATGATAAAAGATCAATTTGTTAAGGTTTTAGGGGGATTCGAGCCAAGATACTCATTTCTGCTAATGACTATTTAATATTGACTATTACACTTTAGGTCAATCAGTGCATAAGGGCATAGTTTTGGGACATAAGATATCATGCCAATGTGTAGAAATGGATAGATCCAAAACAGAGGTCATCAAGAAGCTTCCAACATCAATCAATGTCAAAGGTTTTTGTGCATTTTAGGACGCGTAGGATTTTATCGTTGATTTATTAAGTACTTCTCTCTCATTGCTAGAACTTTAACTAACCTTTTATTTAAATATGTTACTTTTATATTTGATGATAATTGTTTACTTGTTTTCAGTAAGTTAAAGAAGGCGCTTACTTCAAAACCAATATTGACATCATTAAATTAGTCATTACTATTTAAAGTCATATGTGATGCCAGAGACCAAGTTGTGGCTTATATATTAGGCTAATGGAAGGACAAAAGACTGTAAGTTATTTACTAAACAAGCAAGATATTGATGGCACCACTAATAAGAAGGAGTTACTAGTAGTTATATTTGCATGCAATAAGTTTTGGTCATACCTTTTACGATCTAAAGTAGTAATTTATAATGACCATGCAGTATTGAGTTATCTTTTTGTCAAGAAAGATGCAAAATTGAGACTTATCTGATGGGTGCTTCTCCTACAAGAATATAACATGGAGATTAGAGATAAGAAACAAGAGAAAAACTTAGTGGATAGTCACCTATCACGTCTTAAAGGACAGAATCACAATATAGTGAAGATATCAATGCATGCATTCATACAATAACCATTTTTGTTTTTGGTAAGACAAATTTATGGGAACAATACCACTGTGAAATAATTTGTTATCTTAGCATAATATGGCATCAATAAATGAGTCAACATCATCACTAGCTCATCAAGGAATTACAGTATAGTGAAGATATCAATGCATAATTCCCTGATGAACTATAGAGGATGCTGACTCGCTTATTGATGCCATATTATGCTAATATAACAAATTATTTCATAGCTGGTATCCATTTCATAAATTTGTCTTAGCAAAAAAAAAAAGGTAATTGTATGAATGCACTACTTGTGGGATGAGCCAGTACTTTATAAAACTTGTGTTGATGGTTTGATTAGGAGATATGTTCTAAACGAGGTGATGTTATACACACTAACATATTGTCATGATTCTTCTTATGTAGGGCGTTATGGAGTAAACAAGATGGCAAATTAAGTACAAGAATGTGGTTTCTATTGTCCTAACTTGTTCAAAAATGCTTGTGAATGTAACACAATGTGACAGATTCCAAAGAGTGGGAAACATTTCAAAAATAGATGAGATGCCACTTTCTAAAATTTTGGAGGTATAAGTTTTTAATATGTGGGACCAAATTTCATGGGGCCATTCCCATCTTCTATAGGGAATAACTAGATTTTAGTCAAAGTGGATTATGTATCATGATGGGCTGAAGTAATGGAGACTTCAACTAATAATGGTAAGGTGGTGCAAAAGGTTATCAAAAGATTACTTAATATATTTGGAGAGCTAAAGGCCATAATTAGTGATGAGGAGCCCATTTGAAGTCTCTCAAAGCCCTTCTTAAGAGACATGGAATCTACCAACATATGGTCATGCCTTAATCATCCACAAACAAGTGAACAAGTGGAGGTTTTTAATCATAAGCTTAAAAGAATATTGAAGAAGACAGTTAATAGTTCAGGGATAAATTAGGCATTAAAGCTTGATAATGCTCTATAGGCTTATCAAACTACCTTTAAGACTCCAATTGGTGCATCATCCTTCTATATTTTTATCGGAAGGCTTTTCACTTGCCTATGGAGTTAGAGCATAAGGCTTATTGGGCAACAAAGGCCTTAAATTTTGATTAGAAGATAGCTGGTGAAAAGAGACTTCTATAATTAAACGAGATAAAAGAGCTATGGTTGAATGCTTATGAGAATGTCAAATTATAAAAGGCAAAGTTACAAAATTACATGAGTCTCATATCAAGATAAAGGATTTTAAGGCGTGAGATGTAGTTTTATTATTTAACTCATAATTGAAGTTGTTTCTAGGATAGCTTAAGACATGTTGGAGTGGTCCTTTCAAAGTGACCCATATATTCAAACAAAGAGCTTTAGAGGTAAAGAACCACAAAAAGGAAACATGCAAAGAGAATGAAAATTAATGTAAATCGTATCTTAAAGAAGTCTTTTCTCGAGAAAGTGAAGTGGTTTCTTTCCTTTCTCTTAATTAAGCATGTTTGCATGAGGAATAGTCAAACTAATGGTTGTAAATTAGCATGTGTTGTTAGTTCAATTTTCGTAATTTCTTAATTATGATTTCTTAATTTTATTATTTTTGGAGTGATTTTGATTGATGAATATCATGTTAGGACATATATTAACAGGTTATTTTAGGATTTAAGTGATTTTTGGTGTGGTAAGTTAATATAACAAGCATTATAAGTTGATTTTGCATATTTGTCGCAATTATGGTATGTGTGTTAAAGTTCTGTAACTTTATGTGACAAATTTTTAAGTTTTTACAATTATTTTTTATGGTATACACAATTATAAATACCTACACGATCTCTAGACATGGCCATGTACAATCTAAATCTTTTTAAAAAATTTCACACATGTTCATAGAGAGGTACATGATCATTAGAAACACTCGTGTAAACTTACTTAGTCTGCTACACAACTATGTACATGATCGTGTAAGCCTACAAACATTTACATGCATGTGTCCCTTGAATTATAATGACTTTGTGACTTACACAATCAGCTACATGACTATTCTTTTTTTTTCTCTCATTCTTTTTTTTTTCTCTCATTCTCTTCTCTCCCTCCACCACCCACCGCTGCCTTTCAATCTCCAATCCAATTTTAACTTTTTAAATCTTAATTTGCAATATCCAAGTAAGTTATTTCATCGATTTAAGTAAGTTATTTAATCGATTTAAGTTGTTTTATGCTTGAAATTTTGGGTGTTTTGCAATTTTTAGGGATTTTCAGCCCAAAAAAGTTGTGATTAAGTTTGTTGAGATTTAGTATAATGTTCATTAATTTTGTGCTTGATTTTGGTGTAGAAGTTTAATTTTATCTTTTCCCATATGATTTATTACTTTAATTTGATGAATTATATGAGAATTACATGAAATTTGAATCTGGTATGCAATTTTGCTAACTAAATGTTGAATTTTGATGATTTTGTATGCAATTAGGATTAATTTATTGTTTTTATTGTTAATTAAAGTTGTTTAATAGTTGAACTTCATTTCAATTTTGAATTTTACATGAATTAGATGTTCAATTTTGTTAATTTTAGGTAATTGTAAGATTAGATTTGTTATCTTCAATTTTAGGTTTAAATTTGTAATTTAATTGTTAGGGTTCAGAGAGAATAACAGAGAAGATGAGAGAAGATTGTTTAGGGCATACTAAGTGATTCTTGAGCGTCGATCTCATGAGAGGATGAGTAGAATAGACAACAATAGGAAGTGTAATTGGTTGTATATCTTCTGATAGACATGCGTTTTTTAAAAGGTTGAAATGATGTTATTAATGATTCCCTATTTACATGTCACTTAGAATGTCAACCCGAGAGAAGGCTTCTAAACTTTAAAGGGCCTACTAAACTAAGAGATAGTTTCTAAAGAGTTAGAATATAAGGAGCCTGCTAAACAAAATGCAAAGAAAAGTAGCAGAGAATATTCATGCAGAAATAATATCAGTGAGTTTGCACATACCAAGCTCTTTTCTTAACACGCAAAATCTATCTTCAGAGAGTGGCTTGGTGAAAATGTCAGCTACTTGATTTTCAGTATTAATATGCAAAATCTCAAAGGTTCCTTCTAAAACATGATCTCTAAGAAAATGATGTTTGATTGCTATATGCTTAGTCCTAGAATGATGCACAAGATTTTTAGAAATATTTATATCACTCGTATTATCACAAAATATAGAAATATGAGAAAATTTTAAAGAAAAATCTTGAAGTTGGTGCTTCATCCATAAGATTTGAGCACAACAGTTGGCAAATGCTATGTATTTCACTTCAGTCATTGAAAGTACTGTGTAATTTTGCTTATTGTAAGACTAAGAACAAGACATCCTCCAAGAAATTGACAGTGACCACTTGTGCGTTTTGGATCGACTTTATCACCTATATAATCTACATCATAATCGCCCACTATGTCAAATGAATCAATTTTTTCCAAAGACACACATTAAGCATAATGTCTGGTTTTGAGCTTGTAAGATATAGTAGCAATCTAATCATTCCTCTATAATTTGTCTCATCTATAGCTTTTCCTTCTTTGTCTTTATCAAGTTTGGTTCCAGTGTACATGGGAGTAGCCATCATTTTGACTTTCTTAAAATGATGTTTCTTGATGAGTTCCTTCATGTATTTGTCTTCGCTAATGAAGATTCCTTTTTTCCATCATGCTCAGTTAAAACTCCCCAGTATTAATGTTGAGAATTCTTCACAGAAGGATGGATTAATAGTGCCAAATATTATGCCATCAATATATATTTGCACTATGAGTAAATTGTTCTCCTTTCTCTGAATAAATAAGGTTTTATAAACCTTTCCTCTTTCAAAGTAATTCTCAGGTAGAAAATTACTTAACCTTTCATAACTTGCTCGACGATCCTACTTTAGACCATACAAAGCTTTAGTTAACTTCATCATATAATTCAGATGGTTTTCGTCTTCAAACTTAGGGTTGCTTAATAAATACTTCTTCGTTAATGTAACCATTTAAGAATGCACTTTTAACATCCATTTGGAGCAACTTGAAGTTTCTATAGCATGCAAAGTCAAGTAAAATTCTAACTGAATCTAATCTAGCAACAGGTGGATAAGTTTCATCAAAATCAATACCTTCTTGTTGATTGTAACCTTGAGATATAAGTCTAGCTTTGTTCCTTACCACCTTAGCATTTTCATCAAGTTTGTTTCGAAATACCCACCAAGTCTTAATGGTTGAATTATTTTAAGGATGAGGTACTAGATTCTAGACTTTGCTTTTGTAAAATTGATTTAGTTCATCTTTTATGGCTAAAACTAAGTTTTCATCAATAAGGACCTCTTCTACAATCTTTAGTTCGATTTTTGAGATGAGAACAACAAAGTTATTCTTGAAAGATGATCTAGTTCTTAGACTTTTAGATGGATCTCCAAGAATATATTGATGTGTATCAAGACCTCTCCATTCTCTCGACATTTTCCATTGTATAGTCCCCTGTTAAGATGAAAGAGCCTGCTCTGTTCTAGCTTCATAGGGGCCTTTTTTATTTTTTGATTCTTAACATATTATCGGAGTAGTTTGATTATCCAATGTATTTTTAGGAATCAAAGAATGCTCTTCATCACCTAAGTTTGTTGTCGTTGTTGACAGTAGTGCTTCATTAAATACCATATGTATCGATTCTTCTATCTTCTTTTTTTTAATTGTAAACTTTGAATCCTTTACTAGCGATACTGTAGCCTAAGAAAATAGTTTCGTCTAATCTCACATCAAAGTTTCCAAGGTTATCTTTTCCATTATTTAGCACGAAATACTTGCTGCCAAATGCTAGAAAGTAAGCAACATTTGGTTTTTTTTTCCTTCCTATCACTCATAGGGAGTTCTTTTTAGAATAGGTCTTATAAGACATCTGTTTAAGTACATAACATGCCATGGATACTACTTCTACCTAGTATCCATGAGGTAGTCTACTTTCGTATAGCATAGTCCTAGCCATATCAAACAAAGTTATTTTCTTTCTCTCTACAATTCCATTTTGTTTAGGCATATTTGGATAAGATAAGTTGTGAGTCATACCATTGTTATCACAGAATTCTTTAAACTTTATGTTATGAAATTCTACTCCATGATCGCTCTGAATTAAAGTGATGCAATACCTTTTTCCATCTAAATTTTTTTGCAAAATTTCTCAATCACTTCAAAAGCATCATCTACTAGAATAAAGTCGTAATGTTTACCACCAAAAATTTTGACTCCTAGTGGGACCGAATAAATCCATGTACATAACTTCAAATGGTTGGCTAGTAGACACAATATTTTAAGGAGGAAAGTTGCTTCTGATTTATTTACCTTTTAAATAAGCCTCACAAACCTATTTAATTTAAAACTTTAAGGTTAGTAGTCTTCTTACTAACTCATTTTTGGACATTTTTGATAGACTACTCATGCTCGCATGTCCAAATCTTTTATTCCAGATAAATGAATCCTTTTCTAGAAGACAAAACAATTAACACTTTGTAAAGACATGTCTTCTAGTTAAGCACAATATATATTATGGTTTCTAGGAGAAATAAACATAATATTATCATTATGAATATCAATAATTTCATAATGAGACACACAGAAAATGACTTAGTAACCTTTGTCATATGAATGACTTGCACTCAACAAGTTATGTTTCAAATCATCAACAAAGAGAATGTTATCAATAGAGGTAAAGTCAGAATCACTAATTTTACTAATTCTAGTAACCTTTGCTTTATTTTTATCTGCAAAGACAACATTACCTCCGTCTTTTCTTTCAATGTAGTTGAAGTGTGATATTTCACCTGTCATGTGGCTCGAACAACTACTATCAACTATCCATTGATTCTCCGTTGTCTTTGTTTTGAAACATATGTGGAGAAAACATTATCTTATTTTAGGTACCCTAATTTTTCTTAGTCTTTTCGGGTTAGTAGTTTGACCTTTTGTCTACAAACATACATCTGAGATAATTTCTTTTTATGAAAATTACAAGAATGACTATTATGACCATGTTTACCACAGTAATCACACAAAACAAATGAATGATAGTTGTTATGATTTTTTCCACTTAGTAGGTTCCTATTTTCATCATATCCTATTTCGACCTTAACCAAAATGCAATTACCACTACTAAGCAATGTGTCAAGATTCTTCCTTCCATCAACAAAATTTTCCAAATCTTTTTCTGGAGACAAGATCTTTCCAACACTTTTCTTCTTTTCAAGTTCTAAGGTAAAAAAAATTTCTTCTAACTTTCTTACCTTATCATAATCATTTTTTAGCATAGTATTTTCCAACTTAGCTACTCTTTTTCTCAGAGCTTCTTTTTCAGAAACCTTTTGATTATAGTCAACCTTAAGAGACATATTCCTGGTCACCAAATTCTTATTTACAAATTCCAATGATTTAGTCTTGCTCTTCAGAGAGCATCATTGCTCTTGGACTTTTCAACTTCTTTGAAATTGTAACACCCACATACCCCCTAATAGGATATACAAGTGCCACACAAAATAGAACTAAACAATCCGTAGCATTCCAAGTTTTTCAAGAAACTCATGCAAACATATATTATGTTTTATTTGTTCTTGACAACATTAACCTTATATGTATTGTATATATATATCAAAATACATGCTTTAAAATTCAGATCCAACCTGTATTATAGTTATTACAAACTATATACACAAAATACAAAAGGTCTCATCATAATGAGTACGACCTAAAAACTAACTAAACATTTGCAAAACAAAACACATTCTTCTTAGCCACTACGGTTGCCTTTGTCCCTGTCTTTAAACCTTCTTATCAGAACCTACACAGAGACAAAACCACCATGCTAAGTATAAAGCTTAGTGGGGAATAACTAAACAAGATATCAAATGATGATTGCTTTTAACAGTCATTTAGCATTCACATGTACTGAAATGTCACATCAAAAATAATCTTTAATTGGTCAATTTAAAAATTAATCCAAACATTATTTGTGTTATAACATATTATAATACATCAGAGCATAATATTCTTGTGTCAGAACAAAACATGTAAGTATCAGAGCAAAATATCATCACTTCAGAACATAACTCAAAATCTTAGAACAAGATATCCTTGTGTCAAAATAGAACATAACTTGTATCAAATTAGACTCATTTGTGTCAACAAAATTTAGCTTACAACAAAGCAAAATATATATCAGAACACAAACAGATTATCCTGCTAGTTCTTTTAATAGAAGTAGGTAACGGGACTAGAACAAAAGATACTTATGATTGGTATCATAAAACAGAAGAGACTTATGTCTCAGTAATAGAAGACACTAAAGTGTCTAATATCAAAAGACACCGAAGTGTCAATATCAGGGGACACGGAAGTGTCGAAGTATAGAAGACATCTTAGTGTCACAAAAGCAGTTGTGGACCCTTCTAGACATGCCTATTTACCCACAACTAGGACTTGACAGTTTTAAAACAAAAAATTTTACATTTTGTAATCACTTGACAATGAAATAATGAATAAGGATGAATTTATCTTCTTATGCTCAAACTGAATATATTTATTCACACTTGAGCAAACTCATTATTCCTTGCAAATTTAAGCATTTACATCAATATAGCAATGAGACATTGAGTCATTAAACATTACATATAATCACACAAGTTCCCAATTCACAAACAATTATATCCAATTCACATTACTCTTTTTTCTTAATCACATTAATATTTATACGTATACTTCATTTATTTAACAACTCATAAGTTTCAAAATTAGACACTTTGATATCAAATAACACCTTCCTTAAGTTATTACCCTAATTAATAATCCAAACCTTATTGAACTTTTAACCAACTAATCTCACATCTAATTAGGTTCATTTTAGGCCTTAATCAATTCCAATTATACCAATGTATAGTGTTTTATCCTACCATGGTTCATCAATTACATAAACTAAGGATTACCATGTTAAGACCTTACCCACAATTGTGGGGTACATTCCCGTGATTGTGACAGAAGCTAATGCATCTACTCATGATTATGGGATGGGTGCCACAATCGTGGAGCACCATTTTGCTGCAAATTCTAGATCTAAACATCTTCTTTCAAATTTCAAAAAACCAATATGACAATCCCTAAATCATGCTTCAAGTATACCTCAATTATATGCCAACTCCTCATCAATTTCATATCCAATTTCAACTTAAAATCACTCATTTGGTAGCTTATAAACCATTGTCTATCATGCAACAAAACCCATAGCAAATCCTATCAAACAAGCATCATGTTCTAGACCTCATTGTATTATCAATTCAACACATATTCCATTCCAATTCAATCATCACAAAACTTGTAATAATACATGCTATCAAGTTTAAAATTCCCTTACCTATTTATCTTCAAATTCCAACTCCAAAGAGCAAGACAAACTAGCCTTCCAAGCAACAAACTCAACTCCAAAATCTAAGTGAAACTAGGATGATCCTAGCACTGAGAAGACAATAACATAAAAGATGACAAGGTTTAACTTCCTTGATACAACATCTTGCAAAGATGTCAAGTGATGATGATGCAAATTGAACCAAAATTCCAAGAGTAGTGAGTGAATGAAAGGTTTTGGTGATGAGAGATGAAGATGGTGAAGAATGAGCAAAATAGAAATCACTCTAGTAGAAACTTGTCTCATCCAATGCTAGGTGCAATAAAATTGTAACATCATATGTCACTATGTATGTTCTTCATTTGTCCCATATATGAGCTTCCAAATGTCAGCAATATATTAGGCCATTTGTCACTCACTTACTGCTACCATTTGTCAATTTATTACTTATGCCATTTGTCCCTTAATTTTCCATGCCAAACGTCACTAATTCATTAGCTTAGTCATTCAAATTTCCATGTACCAACTTATCTTGCACTCGACACTTTTTCCCTAGTCTAATTGTACATTTTAATACATCAATTTTCCAATGGTATCTATTAATTTTGAATTACTAATTATGGTTTGATGGACCATTGATTCAAGACATATATAATTCACAATCATATCATAATTTCAACATCTATCACTTTTACTTTCATAGATATGTAACATTTCAACTAGGGTATAACTTGGTGCCTTATAGAAATACAACACTGTCAAATTTTTGTACTAATCATACAATTTATGATATGCATTTTTCAATTCATCAACTTCAATATTAGAGTCAAAATAATATACCTCATTATCTCCTAATTCAGCTATAAAGCAAACATTGCTAGCTTCTTCTGGCCCTTCTTCTTCAAAGTTTTCAGAATCCTCATCTGACCAGGTTGTAGTCATCACTTGCTTTCTAGATTTTCTATTTTCTGACTTGTCCTTTTAAAGAAGAGGACATTCTAATCTTGTGTGTCCAAGCTTCTTGTAATGATAACTTATGATTTGACTATTTTGTGTATTACTATTATTGCTGTTGCCTTTTAATAGGAACATGTTGTTTTTATCTTTTTTATTTCTTTCTCTTTCCTTCATTAGCTTCCTTTTATAGAAGCGGACATATTTTCTAACTATAAAGTTGAACTCATCATCTCCATCTATTTGCAACTCAGTGTCACTTTCATCACGATTTCATTCATCAATTCCTTTTAGTGCCATCCCTATAAATCCTATATCTATCTATATGAAGAAGAAATCATGTAATGAAGGGAATTCTTATTTGTACAAATGATACTTCGAACTTGGAACGAGCCTGAAGAAATTAACGATACTTCTTTATCTTTTGAGTTGTTCTGCCGGATCGGTTGCATAGTACAATGAAAGTTGTAAGTTATGTTCGGGGGGAGTTATTGTCTATCGTTGGCCTCTATGGTAGAATCAGTCGGGGGACCGAGAGGCGGTGGTTTACCCTGTGGTGGATGAGGATACTTTATCTCGCCTAAGCTCAGTTTTATGGATCATCAGATTTCCTCGTAGCCAATTGAGCGAAATAGTGTCTGGATCTTTTGTTGTTTCTAGAGTTGTCACCTTAGGTATCCATTCCTTTGGTAGAGACCTCAGAATCTTCGTTATAAGCTCATCATTGGGATATATCTTTCCCAAGTTCATTAAGACCCTGATGATGTTGTTGTAGCATTTGAAGAATTCGTCTATGGTCTCTCCCTGTTTCATGCCAATAGTTTCTTATTGATGCACTAAAAGACTTATTTTATGCTTCTTTACCTCATTCATTCCTTTAAACCTGACTTGTAGTTTGTACCACATTTATTTAACAGTTGAGTAGTAAGATATCTTTTCATATTCTTTTATGGATAATGCACATATCGGCTGATGTTTTGCTTTAGCATTTAGTTGTGCATTTCTTTTATTAGCATCAGTCCATACTTTTACGTTATATCGGAAGTGGGAATTGTAACTCTAACTCTAATTGCTTTTCATACTCTGATATCTATAAATTAGAGATATATAGTAATTCTCTCTTTCTAGTATGAGTATTTGTTTCCATTAAAGTAAGGAGGCTTTGGGATGAATTGTCCTTTAAAAATTCTCAGATTATTTGGCATGATCTATCACGTGCTGTAAAACATAAAAATGTGAAACCTTGCTCTGATAACAAATGATAAAGAAAACATACACAAGAGGGGGCTAATTGTGTGTGATTTTAAAAACATTTGCAAGTTCTTTCAATTCATATAATAAATAGATCCTACTTAACTAATAAAAATAGTAGGAGCCTATTAGATGGTAGAGCCTTTTAAATGATAGCAGCCTATTAAACGATAAGAGCTTTTTATGGGATAGGACCCTGTTTAAATGAAAGAAACCTACTAAATGATAAATCCTATTAAAACAATTTTAAAAGCAAAAGCACTTGTTAAAACTAAAAGGAACTGTCAGTAAGTTGAAAACAAAAGAGACCTATTATAAAAGCGAAAGAGCCTCTTGGTGAAATGAACACACCTACAATATAATGTGGAAATATAAAAGATAATAAGAGAGATAGAAGAAGGTGCAATCAATTTATACTAGTTCGGCTTACAACGCAAGCCTACATCCAATCCCCAAGTATCTAACTTGAGTGTTTTACTATAAAATCCAAATATTAAATTTGACGAGCCTCTTCAAGCTCATGAGTACAGATTTTTTAAGGTTCTCCAACCTTACACACTCAAACTGTATAACAAGCTTCTAAAATCTCATAGAAAAAGTAAAATAACAATTTCTCTATTGCTTGAGTGATTTCACCTTCTAAGGCATAATAAGAATTATATGATTCTCAAGAATATAGATGATGCTCAAATGTTTTGAAATTCTGAGTATTTTCATTACTTCATAAGGGTTGTTGCTCTTTCTTAAATAGTCAAGTTCTTTAAATAGTCGCTGCTTCATCTTGAATCCTTAGTCAACTGGATAGATTTCAATCTAAATAACTTTGATGTCATCTTTGTCAAAAATCTTCCAATAATCACGGGGATAATATATGATCATAAATTGTAGGATCTTTTCGAATAAACGATGTCTAATAAGGTAAGTTCATAATGAAGATTTCTATAAGAAAGATAACATATTTCTTATTATTTTATTTACTTTTGAGAATTAGACCATTAATTATACAAGGAGCTAAATCTATTTTGAATTTTGAAATATTATACAATTATCATCAAAATTGTTAATCATAAACCTTGAGCTAACAAAGTCATGTGTGGCTAAACTCATTTTTTCTGATTCAAAGGGATTCGATATTCTAGTTGTAACTTTGTGAGGTTTTATATTCTAAACCTTTTATTGATGTTTTGATTTAAGTATTTCTTGTGTTTGAGTTCTCATATTTCATAAATGATTAATATTGATTTATCTAACAATTTAATTTAATATTGATTATTATATCTCTATTCATGAATTCAGTGATCCATAATTGTCATGAAAGATTGGTACAAGAAGCAAATATGTTACTTATAAATTTACTTATTTAACTTATGATAACCAAGAAAACTAAGTGGAATAATTGCAACTTTCTCATGTATTTATTGTAATGACTTAATTAGATTTATTTATTAACTAGTATTTTTTGTTGTTTGCGTATCTATTTATTTGTTTTATTTTTTGTTTTGTATCTTTACCTTGTTTATATATATTGTATTATTTATTTTGTTACTTATTTTTATATTTTTACTTATACAAATTTATATATTTGTATTATTATTATTATTATTATTATTTTATTATTATTAATCTATTAGGTCTATTTTTATTTTTATTTTAATATTCTAATGCGGTGACGTTGCATACTATTGGACCCCTATACTCTGCGTTTAAGTGGAAATTTCATTGTTTTCACATGTATTTTAGGACAAATAACCAAAACTTCAATATGACATGCCTCCAAAATCTTTGTGTTAGGAATAATGCAAGGCATGTATCTTTCCATTATTATATTTACAGAAAAAATATATATTTTTACTCTAATATTTATAGTAAAATGTTAGTCATATGCCAAAGTTTTGAAATGTAAAAAAAAAGTAATATTTTAAAATTATTTAAATTTAAATTACTAGAATTTTTATGATTAATTAATGCTAATTAGGATTTTTTAATTAATAAAAATTAAAGATAATTGGTTTGATAATAATTTAAATATAAGTAAATGAATAAGTTCTAGCAGATATAATTTTAAAATACAAAGTAAATGTTACATCAATGAAATTGACATAACATTTAATTAATAAAGAGATACTTTTATTTATAACCACTTTCTGTGTCTCTTTTAAATTTCTAATTGTATTAGAGGAGCATAGTTATATCGTGACTATTAAAAGGAATTATATACTATTATGCTCGCACGTTTAAAATGTTAAGAAGACCAAATTTTCTTTATCAACTTAATTTGTATTTTTAATTGCAAATTTCGTTTCAGAAAACATTAATAAACAGGGTGCACATTTTCTTTCCACAAACCCTTCAACTTTTCAATATTTGCTTATTTTCTTTTCGATAGAAAATAACATATATATGTCAATTTTTGTTTAGTGGTAAAATGATGTCTATATTAATATACATACGATTAGATTAATTCACTTGTTAGGAATTTAGGAGAATAAATTTCTCACCCTTTCTTTTCTGTGAGACAATTAAAATATATGTGATAACTTATTAAAAAGGAAAATCGAAGACAGTAAGTTAAAATACTATGTAAAGACCAGTATACATATATATAGTTGTTGGTTACTGTAACACACAAGTAGAGATTTTCCAACAAAAATTTAATATATAATGAACATTAAAATTTTGAGAAATTAATTAGACTACTGTTTTTTCAATTAAAAATATTATAATACAATACTAAAGCCACGATCATATATGAAGGTTTCCACTTGAACTAGTAAAAAAATTCTAGATTTTAAGATATTAAAATAAAAGGGCCTAACTGTTGATACAATAGAAGCATAATAACAAGGTGATTATAGAATAAAATAAATACTTGAATACGTGTTAGGAAGCCAACCGTTGTTGAATCATAGATGTAACCGAAAAATAAAATCTTACAATTTCTAATTAGATCCTGATAATTGAAAGACTTGAAAAATTAAACTCGAATCATAAATATAAAATTATACCTGATTCGATATTCTTGTGAAAATCTTCTGTAACCTTTTTGATGGGTTAATCACAAGTTATTTATGTATCTAACCTCTAACAGTATCTATAGAATAGTCACTCAACTTTTTGAGAGGAACAAATAGGAGTGTTAGCCCTCTTATGCTTATTCCTATTTATAGAAAAAATACTAGGTTTTTTAATTTCTAAATACATCAATTACAATTAAAGTCTAACTATAATTATAATTAATTTAATTTTAATAAAATCAAAAATCTCATATTTGATCCCTAAAGTTTCACAAACTTTATAATTAAGTCCAACTTAATCAAAATTGATTTTTCTCTTTTAAATTGCTCTTTATATGTGACTCATTATGTTCTTAATTTATTGGCAGTGATTATAAATTATAAATCTAATTCATAATTAGAATTAAATAAATTAGAACTCCTTCTAATTTATCTTTAATTCTTCAATTAAATAATTTATAATCATATATCAAGATTGACGCCTATCAACATGTCATGATCACCCAAATATTAGAAATGTCAAATGATTTGACTTAACATATTCATGCAAAAGTATGATGTATGATTTAATCATTTCGTCATCCAAGGTTCCAATTGAATAGAATATGGATATATTATTTACTCTTTTGTATCTAATCATAATCGTTCTTGCTAATCAGTAATTGATTTATCATTAATATCTGAGAACATCTTTTTAAATGTCAATTCACTTTGATAAAAGAATTCCTTACAATACTACTAATAAAAAACAGTAGAACATTCTCTGTAATTACTTTGGAGTGACAAATCCTTTATTAACTTACTTAACTATCTTCATAAGGTTTATACTATATCTAAGTACTACTGGCTGAATTATCCTAAATAGGATAATTCATTAGCAGCATCAAATTATAGTAATTCTCACTTGAGATCCTTTGATAATTTCAAGCCTAAGGATCAATTATACAACTATCATTATGAGGAAATCCAAAGACACATATGTAATATTCCATTTGGGATCCTCATAGTCCGGTCACTTAAATGTTCTTATTATTTAATAAGCATTCATACACTAGTTTAAGTATCTCCATACTTTTATTTATGAGATTAGTTACTTTCTTCATAGGAAAAAAATATAACGTGTTCTAGTTTTATCATTTCTTCAATATGTCCTCTTGCTGAAACTACAACTAGGAATAATTTGGGGATAATATATAAATATAAATTGAATCTCATAATTATGATTTCATCATAATTTCAATTAAATATTAATTATTCTAGGGATTTAATCTTTATTATTAAAACATCAAATGTAATCAATATAATTAAATAATAATGCCATACATTAAAATTGCAACTAAGTGATTGGTCGTAATTAACATCATATATAAAGATAAAGCATGCCTTTATTAATTAAATAATAACGTCATACTTTAAAATTACAATTAATCGATTGGCCGAAAAGACATAAACTAACAATATGAGCATAGGAGATAAACCTCTGCATGCAAAAGCTTTTAAAGATTCCATCTACTTCTCAATTTTTGGAGAAAATTTGAGACCTTTAGATTTTCAAATTTTCAATTCCCTAATCTTGTTGTATTCCTCTAAGAAGCTTATTGTAAATAAAATTGATGATTCTTAAATATCCTTGAATTCTTTCCCACCAGATTGTGTAAATTATGCATCTAAAAGAAATTTTGAAAAGATTGAAATCATCCTAACTAAGTTGATAAGGAGTAGAAACTCATTGTACAATTTTGCTCCAATAATTTTTATAAGAGAAGTGCTTACATAAATACTAGATACTCCTCCACAAGTTATTATAATGGAAGTATTAAAAAAACAGGTGATTAATAATTTAAAGAGGTCTCTCCAATGTACTAAAACTATTCCTCATACTTAAACAAAGTACAAATGAGATCTTTTTGAGAGATAAAATTACACCAAACTAGCCTCTACTATTTGGTTTTTAGGGCATGAAACTTTAACAAATCCTTGCAAGTTTTGTTGGTGAAATTTTTAGAGAAATGCCTTAACTAGGTAATTTTATGATCTAAATAGAGTTAGGTTGACAATTTGAAAACTTCTTAAGAAAATATTGTTTCTATAGTTGCAGAACTAATTGCTCTTATTGGTGAGCAATTAACATTAGCATTCTCTAGGAAGAGCAGTGTAACATTTTGATAATTAGGTAAAGGTAAATAAAACCTAACTTACTCCAAATATGGGACCATATCCAAGTTCCATCCCCATTGCCAATCCTGACTTTGATGAAGGATTATAAGTTATCTTTTAACTTTATCATTTGCAATATTAACCAAGAAGAATATTTTTTAGGATTAAAAGATTAGAAGTCCATGTCCTTCAAATAGCTTCTATAAATCCATTTTAAACTACAAAGACTCTTTGTTATTAAGGATTATCCATAATATATTTGCAAGTAGTACCTTATTCACCATAAGTATAGAATGGATGTTCAAACCTCCATCATTTTTTGGCAAACAAATATTTTCCAACTAGCTTTCTTTGTAAGGTTTTATACAGGCATAACCTATCTAAAGGAAGTTAATAAAGAGCTTCTCTTTATCCTTGCATAATTTTTTAGGGAGAATAAGATGCGAGGATTAGTATATATATAAATTGTTGAGAATAAAAGTGATCAAATGCAGTCTGGCAGCATATGCAAGATATTGTTTCTCCAATAGCCAATCCTTCTCCTGAACATATCAAATAATGATTGACATCCATATTGGATTTTTTTTTTTTGGTGAAGTGATTAGAACTCTTAAATAAGTCAAAGGAGGAGATTTAAGGCTCAACCTTGAAATATCAGTAAGCTTCTATAAAGAGTGATCAGCATTAGCTGATACCATAAGTTAACTCTTCTCTTTATTGATGCTCAATATAAATAACTTTTTGAACGAATTAAGGGAGTTAATAAGACAATATAATAAACTAGAATCAACACCATAAAAAGAAGGAGATCATTTGCGAAAGATAGGTTGAAGATATGAAGTTCTCATATTCCGTATAAAACCTAAAGTTATTCTTCAATCTTATGCTGTAATTAATAAGCTTTGAAATGACCTTAATGCACATAGTGAACAAATAAGGGAAAAGAGAGTCTCTTTTCCTAATTCCCCTAACTCTTTTCAATAACTTTGTAGCCTCACCATTAATAAGAATTATAAAAGGAGTGTAATAGATTGTCTAATCTAAGAGATAAATAGAGTAGAACATCCAAAAGCTTCAAAAGAGAGGAGAATGAGATCCCAATTAATTGAATTAAAAGGTTTTGTTGGACGATTTTTACCTCACCTTGTCAAATTATAGTTCTTTAAGAATTTGTATATAATTAATATATTGTCCCCAATAGTTGTTCTATCTACGAATGTTATTAATAAAAGATCATATGATCAACATTATGTTAGCTTAAGGTCTATATTTAACGATTTTGATGATGACTATATAATATTTCAAAATTCAAATTGGATTTATTTCCTTATATAGATAACAGTATTATTTTTAAAGGAAATAAAATAATAGGAAAATTACTCTTTTTCTTGCAACAACTTTCATTATGAACTTACCTTATTAGAAATGGTTTATTTGAAAGGATCCTACTAATTATAAAGGTTGTATATTAGCCCCGATATTATTGGAAGATTTTTTATAAAGATGACATAAAAGTTATTTACATTTAAATCCATTCAGTTGAATAAAGATGCAAATGAATCAATGACTAATTGAAGAAATTGACTATTTAAAGAAGAGCAACAAAACTTGTGAAAAACACAAACATTTATAGACTTTTAAAACATTCAAATAGCGTCTATATTCTTTAGAGTCATATTATTCTTATTATGCCTTAGAAAGTGAAATCACTAAATCAAGAGAGAAATTGTTATTTGAGAACTTTCTTTTGATTTAACATTTTATTCTTCTATAAGCTTTTAGAAACTTGTTATACGCTTTAAGCATGAAAGGTTGGAGAACCTTGAAAAATATGTACTCGTGAGCTTGAAATGGCTCATCAAATTACTATTTGGTTTTTATGATGAAGCATTCAAGTTGGATATTTGAGGACTGGACGTAGGCTTGAGTTATAAGCTGAACCAGTATAAATTGACTGCGTCTTACTCTCTCTTCTCTTAACTTTTAAAATTACGTATTATATTGTGTGTGCGTGTGTGATTATTTCAGTAAGAGGCTCCTTCATTTTATAACAAGCTCCTTCTGTTTTCAAATTGTAAGAGGTTCTTTAAGTTTTAATAAGTGCCTTTTGTTTTAAATTGTTTTTAACAAAACTTTTTGTTTAGTAGGTTCCGGTCATTTAACAAGCTTTTTATCGCTTAATAAGCTCATTCTATTTAAATAGGATCCTATTGCAATCAAGCTCCTACTGTTTAATTATAGATAGGCTCTTGTCATTTCTTTTTAAACTGAAAGTAACTTGCAAAATTTTTTAAGTCACACACAATTCAAATAACGTAAAAGTATGGATTGATGCTAATAGAATAAATGCATGGCTAAACGCTAAAGCAAAACATCATCTAATATATGCATTATCTCCAGAAGAATATAAGAAAATATCCTACTACTCTATAGAAAAGGAAATATGGGACAAACTTTAAGTCACGTTTGAAGGAACAAATGATGTCAACAAGCATAGAATAAGTCTTTTAGTGCATCAATATGAAACTATTAGCATGAAACAGGGAGGGACCATAGATGAATTCTTGGGATGCTTTAACAACATCATCACAGCCTTAAAGAACTTAGGAAAGATATATCCCAATGATAAGCTCGTAACAAAGATTTTAAGGTCATTACCAAAGGAATGGAGACCTAAGGTGACAGCTCTAGAAACGATAAAGGATCTAGACATTGTTTTATATGATTGCCTACAAGGATATATGATGATCCATGAAACCGAGCTTAGGTGAGATGAAGGATCCTCCTACGAAAAAAGAATGATACTAAAAGAAAATGACGAATGAAAAGGTGATAAAGTGGCACTGAGTGGCAAATAGATCGAGATGACGAGTTCAACTTTATGATTACAAAATATGCCAACTTTTGAAAAAATAAACTGATGAAGAAAAGAGAAGAAAACAAGAAAGTTGGAAACAATAGGCTCCTATCAAAACGCAACAACAACAATAGCAATAAATAAAACAATTAAATCATTTGCTAGCACTGGAAGAAGCCTCGACACAAAAGACCAGAATGTCCTCTTCTTCAATAGGACAAGTTAGAGAATAAAAAATCCAAAAAACAAGCAATAACTGTAGCCTGATCAAATGAGGATTTTGAACACTTTAAAGAAGAAGAGACAAAAGAAGTCAGCAATTATTGCTTAATGGCTTAATCAGGAGACGATGAGATATGTTTCAAAACGGAGACAAAAGAGAATCAATGGATAGTTGATAGTGGCAGTTCAAGACACATGATAGGTGAAATACCACACTTTAACTACATTAAAAGAAAGGACGGAGGTAAGGTTGTCTTTGCAGACAAAAATAAAGCAAAGGTCACTGAAATTGGTAAAATTTGTGATGCTGACTTTACCTCTATTGATAATGTCGTCTTTGTTGATGGTTTGAAACATAACCTGTTGAGTGTGAGTCAGCTATGCAACAAAGGTTACAAAGTCATTTTCTATACATCTCATTGTGAAATTTTTTATATTCATAATGATAATATTGTGTTTGTTGGTCCTAGAAATCAAAATATATATTTTGCTCAACTTGAAGACATGTCCTCACAAAATGTTAAGTGTTTTGTTTCTCTAGAAAAGGATTCATTTATCTACCATTAGATTTGGACATGCCAGTATGAGCATTCTATCAAAATTGTCTAAAAAATGAGTAAGTAAGAGGACTACCAACCTTAAAGTTCGAAAGCAATCAAGTTTGTGAGGCTTGTTTAAAAGATAAATAAGTCAGATGCAACTTTCCTTCTAAAAATACTGTGTTTGCTAGCAAATCACTTGAACTTATACACATGGATGTATTCGGTTCCATTTGGACTCAAAGTTTTAGGGGTAAACATTATGGTTTTATTTTAGTAATGAGTACTCCATAATTACATGAGTTTATATCTTGTCAAATAAAGATGATGTTTTTGAAGGGTTTGTGAAGTTTTGCAAAAAAAAAATCAAATAGAAAAAGGGTACTGCATCACTTCAATTTGGAGCGATCATGGAGGAGAATTTGATAATATAAAGTTTGAAGAATTCTGTGATAGCAATGGTAACTCACAATTTCTCTTGTCCAAAGACACTTTAAATATATGGAGTTGTAGAGAGAAAGAATAGAATTTTGGTTAATATGGTCAGGACCATGCTGTGTGAAAGTGGATTACCTCATAAATACTGGGCAGAAGTAGTATCCACAGCATGTTATATACTTCACAGATGTCTTATAAGAACTATTATGAAAAAGACCCCCTGTGAGCTACGGAAAGGAAGAAAACCAAATGTTGCTTACTTTTGAGCATTTGGCTGCAAGTGTTTTGTTCTAAACAATGGAAAAGACAACCTTAGAAAGTTCGATGCAAGATTAGATGAAACTATTTTCTTGGACTATAGTACCACTAGTAAAGGATTCAGAGTATATAATAAAAGAACAAAGAATAATGGAAAAATCGATACATGTGGTATTTGATGAAGCACTATCTTCAACAATGGCAACCAACTTAGATGATGAAGAGCATCCATTGGTACCTAAAAATACATTAGAGAATCAAACTACACTTATAATACCTTTAGAATTATAAAATCAAAAAGGTCCTTTTGAAACTAGGATAGAGCAAGCTCCTTCCTTAAACACCTCCCAGTAGGAGCTTATGTAATGAAAAACACTAAGAGAATGGAGAGGTCTTGATACATATCAATATATTCTAGGAGATACCTCTTAAGTTCTAAGAATAAGATCATCATGTAAGAATAACTTGGTTGCTCTCATCTCATAAATAGACCCAAAGATAGTAGAAGATGGCCTTACTAACGAAAACTACGTTTCAGCCATGAAAGATGAACTAAATCAGTTTGATAAAAAAAAAGTCTGGAATATAGTACTTCGTCCTCAAAATAAGTCAATCATTAGGACTCGGTGGGTATTTCGAAACAAACTTGACGAAAATAATAAGGTGGTAAGAAACAAAGCTAGACTTGTAGCTCAAGGTTAAAATTAATAGGAAGGCATTGATTTTGATGAAACTTATACGCCTATTGCTAGATTGGAATCTGTTAGAATTTTACTTACCTTTACATGTTATAGAAACTTCAAGTTGTTCCAAATGGATGTTAAAAGTACATTCTTAAATGTTTACATTAATCAAGAAGTATTTATTAAGCAACCCCCAGTTTTGAAGATGAAAACCATCCAGAATATGTGATGAAGTTAACTAAATCTCTATATGGTTTAAAGCAGACTCCTCGAGCATGGTATGAGAAGTTAACCAACTTTCTTCTTAAGGATAACTATGAAAGAGGAAAGGTTGATAAAACCTTATTTGTTAAAAGAAAGGAGAATGATTTACTCTTACTTTAAATATATGTTGATGACATAATATTTGGTGTTACTAATCCATCCTTCTGTGAAGATTTCTCAGGATTAATGTAGAGGGAGTTTGAAATGAGCATGATGAGAGAATTATCATTCTTTCTCAGATTACAAATCAGACAAATAGAAAAAGAAAGCTTCATTAGCTAAGACAAATAAACAAAGGAACTCATCAAGAAACATCATTTTGAGAATGCCAAACCGATAAGTACTCTTTTAAACATTGGAACTAAATTTGATAAAGATGAAGAAGGCAAAGCTACATATGAGATAAAGTATAGATGAATGATTGGATCACTACTATATCTTACAAGCTCAAGACCATACATTATGCTTAGTGTGTGTCTTTGCGCACAATTTAAATCAAATTCGAAAGAAAGCCACCTTTAAGTTGTCAAAAGAATCTTTCGATATCTCCACAGAACTATGAATTTTGGACTATAGTATCCAAAAACTGATTCATTTGACGTAGTGGGCTATTGTGATGCAAATTATACAGGGGATAAAATTGATTGAAAAGGTACAAGTGGTCATTATCAATTTCTTGGAGGATGATCAGTATCTTGGTCCTATAAGAAGCAAAATTTCACATTGCTTTTGACGATTGAAGTGGAATACATAGCAGCTACCAGTTTTTGTGCTCAAATCTTTTAGATGAAGCATCAACCACATGATTTTTCTCTAAACTTTTCTCATATTCATATGTTATGTGATAATACTATTGTTATAAATCTTTCTAAAAATCTGGTGCATCATTCTAGGACTAAGCATATAGAAATCAATCATCATTTTCTTAGAGATCTTGTTTTAGAAGGGACTATTGATCTTTTGTATGTTAATATTGGGAATCAAGTAACTGAGACTTTCACCAAGCTACTCTCTAAAGATAGATTTTGCAAATCAAGAAAAGAGCTTGCATTTAAAGATACACGCGAAGTTTTGACAAGCGGCTATATTGGACTAATAAAAGATATGCAAACGATCACACTTCCTGTATTAACGTACAATCATTCATTTTCACAAGAGATCAATGCTTAAGAAACGTCTAATATACCATAAACAAACTTCTCTCCTCTACTCACCCTCATTGTTATTCGAAGCGCCACTCTTGAATCTCTATATTCCAACTCTTTGTTTTCATCTCAAATCTTCTAAACCTTATCGATCGCTCTTACAATGGCACGAACTATATCAAAAGGATTAAAAAAACTCGAACTTCTACTAATAGTTATGGTGAAGCTCATGTTACTGAACTATCTCCTCTTAGGTCCAAGTATCAGAAGTGCACTAGGTTTAAATGATGACGATTCAGATGAAGAACATTCTCCGTTAATTAGATAACCACGAACTATAGGAAGTCTTGCAAAGTAAGCTGAGAAATTTTCTAAACAAAAAGAAAACTCTATGTTGAAAAGAAAGAGGAACGAGAATCCAAAAAAAGAAAAGGGAAGAAATAGAGAAGGGAAAAGCACATGTGACTGAAGAAACTATTGATAGAAATAAGTTGTTTCATGAAGAGATGATAAAAATAGTTGCACAAAAAGGAAAAACATCAATACCACCAAAAATGTTTCAATCAATGAAAGTTGAAGTTTGCTAAAAAATCTAGGACATGAAAAGAAAGGTGGTTGCTAGGCGAATCTTGCCTCCCATGATGTTTGATGACATAGATACACCTATCTCTCCTTACTTTGTTGCCATTAGTTAGGAAAATTTTCTGAAATTAGATGAGATAGTATATGATGAGCTAGTCGGGATATTCTACACACACATGAAAAAGGAAGAAATTAATAGAAAGTTAGCCATTGTCTCATGAGTGCATGAATGTGAAATTTTAATTTATGAGGAAATCTTAGAAGATATATTGGAAGTAGCTCCTATGGGGAGAACTAATTTTCCTTTTCATAAGTAGGATGTTGATGAACTGGAGTTAGTCGAAGTTGTCAAATCCATCTGCCTTTATGTTTTGACACCAAAGACGGGAGACCCTGGACTAGACAATTAGACTTTATACCATAATGCTTTGCGTCGCTTTTAGCTACCTTAATTTTTCCCAGGAGTAGCTTAGTTGAAAGGTGCATCCTGCTGGACATTTATATGGTGTACAATTTGGAATAAAATAAATCTTCCAGCTATGATCTTGAGGTTAATAGTGGATAAGGGGAATCATAAGAATATCACTATTTGCCTACCTTATGGGATGCTGATCAACAAGATTTTGAACCATTATAGAGTCCCTTTTGCAAATTTGAATTGATATGCTCCGACGAAGTTTCACCCTTCCATTCCTTATCAATTTGGATATAGATTGTAAACAATATCTGGGTAGACAAAAGATCTGAAAGAGTGGAAAAAAACTTAGATCCTACTTCAGACTAACAAACTCTTATCCCTCCTTAAGATGAAAATAATGTAAATCCTTAACAACAGCTGAAGGATATTCAAGCCAATCAAGAACAAATGTAAGAATAAATAGAAAGCATGCATAATCGACTTCTTGACATGCAGATTTTGCTTAGAAGAATCCTTAAATCTCTTCAATAACTCTATTGCTATATGCTTTCTACTTGGCTTATTTATACTAATGATTTTGTTTGATGCATTATTTACTCTTTCCCTCTTTTTTTGATAATGACAAAGCGGGAGAGTTTATAAGAATATATTTTTGCATATATGATGGTATATTTCTCAATGCTACCTTGATTATATATGTAATTGATTATGCTGTTGAACTTGTGAAAATATGTGATACATAAATGATAGGTTCCTTTCATAAGAGATAGGCTCCTTCTAAATGTCTAAACATATAAAAGTCACAGGTATCTTTGGAAATCATCTGTTATCTTTTTGAATTTTGAAAATTATATCTATTATTGCTTGTCATCATCAAAAAAGGGGAGACTGTTAGCTCAAAGTTTACATTTAATGAATTTGATGATAACTATATAATATTTCAAATTTCAAATTGGATTTATTTCGTTATATAGATAACTACATTTTTTAAAGGAAATAAAATCATAGGAAAAATTACTTTCTTTCTTGTAGGAACCTTCATTATAAACTTACCTTATTAGAAATGGTTAATCCGAAAGGATCGTACTAATTATAAAGGTCGTATATTATCCCCTTGATTAATGGAAGATTTTTGACAAAGATGACATTGAAGTTATTCAAATTTAAATCCATCCATATTATGTATGTATTTATTTCAGCAAGAGGCACCTTCACTTTATAATAAGCTCCTTCTATTTTTAACTTTCAAAAGATTCTTTTCAGTTTTAACAAGCGTCTTCTGTTTTAAATTATTTTTAACAGAACTTTTCGTTTAGTAGGCTCTTGTCATTTAACAAGCTTTTTATCACTTAACAGGCTCCTTTTGTTTAAATAGGATCCTATCGCGCAACAGCCTTCTATTGTTGTAAATATAGATAGGCTCCTATCATTTCTTTTTAAACTGAAAGTCACTTGCAAAATTTTTTATGTCAAAGGTTTGGAAATTTTCTTGCAGAAGGGGTTAAAATAAGCTATTGATCTAAAATATTTTTTAAAAAGAGGGATTGGTGATCTTAGGTACTAAACAAAAGAAAGAGTTTTGATCTAAACTTTCAGCATCATAACACTTGAAAATAATTTCAATACTACCTTGCTAACTTCTTATTTAAAAGAGTCTTATGCCTTTTGGAAAAAGCAAGCACTAAAATCATCAAGTTCAGGATCTTTGCTAGGATTAATATTGAATAAATCCTTCTTAATATGCTCCTTTGTGAAAGGGCTAGTAAGAAAATCACATTGTTTATTTATATAAAAATTTAGGAATAAAAGAGTTGGGGGAGGAAAATGAAGAAGAATTTAGAAAGGAAAAGCCATTGTTTTTTCAAAGTAATCTAGAGCATGAGTCAAAAGGTCAACTTGAACAATGTTAATTATGCCATCATATTTCAATAGAGAATTTTTTATCGAGTTCCTTACAGAAAGGAGAGAGATGTATAGGAAAACTTAATCTTAGTCGTCTCCTTCCTTGAGCCATAAAACTTTAGAGTTTTGTTTAATCAAGGAGTAATGGTCTTCTAAAGCCCTTGTCTATAATCCCATAGCCACTTTCTTATTGACTTATTTTGTAGCATCTCCAAGGGAGTTTAAACCTCTTTTTATTTCCGAATCAAGTGCTCCCTAGCTCTATCAAGCTTTAAAGTTGTATTAGAGTGTATAATCAACCTTAGCTTTTTAAGTTACTCTTTAAACCCTATCTCTTATAACATTTGAATGATTCAAAACCTAAAACATCTAGACTCATAACTTTACTAGCAACTTCCTAGCAACCCACAACTTTGCATAAGAAATTGAAAATTGAGATCTATTACTTCAAAATTAGAAAGATAGGAGCTAAGGCATAAAAGGGATTATTAGATCATCTTATTCCTTCAACTTCTAAGAATAGAATGATACTGTTGAAGTCCCTTAAAATTAGCCAAAGGTCCATAATTGATTTATGATATGCCTTAAGATCATTCCTCACAGAGGATCTTTTGAATGCAAGGTTTGAATCATAGATAGAAAAGATCTATACTTTTCCTATACAACTTATAAGTGAATGAATTTATCACTTAATAACTTAGAATATCAATCCTTCTAAGATTATAAGCTATAACTATTATCCTATAATAATTTGCATTATGGTTAGTAATGAGCTTCTAATGCTTCTTGAATAACTAGAGATTTTTAGACTTTTCAACTTTTAGTTTAGTCTCCCAAAAGCCAAAATCAGACCCCTAGTTTTCCAAGTTGAGATAGACAAATTGGGAATTAAGGAGATCTACTGGAGGACTTGCCTTCACCTTGCATCTTCTTCTTTCAACAAGTTTGAAACTACATACTGCAGTAATTGTTAATCTAGACAATAATTCTCCTATGTATGCTTCTATTATCTCCTTATCTTTCCTAAGAAAGGGACTAGATTAGGCTAAAATAGCGAAAATTCTCCTCCTTTAACTCCTTTTAAAGAGGATTTTTGTAAAAGAAGCCCTAGTTAGAATCCGAACTAGTTGAATTTTTTAACTATGTTAATTAATTCTCTAAGTTTGATACCTTTTAGGAAGCCTAGTCTTCAGTAGCAACCTCATGATGTTTTAAGGAATACTATGATGGATTTGTTGGTGAATCTAAAGAAATTGGTCCTTGCATATCCTAATTGTCTAGATTTATTAATTCTATGTATTTTATTCTTAAAAACTTATCTTTTTAAAAAGAATTGAAGAGATGGTCACTATCTACAGTTAAAACTATTTACAACATTACAATGAAGCCTTCCATGAGGCTTTTAACAAAATATTACACTATGAAAGACCTCTTAGAAACTTCTTGCAAATAAGTTTCCAGAGTTTTCCTTGTTATTTCAAAGCTGACGATGTTGGTATGAGATCTTGATGGAATCCTTTATTATGTTATCAACCTCTCCAAGTTTTAGAAGGGGGATAACATTTGGTAGATCTTTCTTCAATTCAACACTAAAACATAGCATTGCATAGGATATTATTCTCCTTAATATGATTCCTTCATCATATAAATGGACTTCCCAATATAGCTTGCTAAGAGGCTCAAGCCTTTAGTAGACCAGTATTAAGAGGAACTTTGTGGAAATTTATCCTAATGGAAATATGTTTATGCATAAAATCTATTAAATTGATGCATGGTTTCCAAAGTTAGAGGAAAAGAGGTAAGTTGTTGAAGTGCTAAGGACCAGTATTTAGCTTAAGCACTAATATTTAAGGAGAATTTGAATAGAAAAATGCTATCCTCATCAAATAGCACTTCCTAAAATCCTTTACTCTTCCATTTTTTGAGTACCCAAGGATTGATTATAGGAAAAGAAGGATGTTTCCCTATGAAGAAGCCAACAAACATGGAAGACCAACTTTTTACTCCTTTAATAACCTACAAAGGAGGATAAACAATGATATTACCACTTTTCTTAACTGGGGGAGGGGGCAATAGTAGAGAGAGATATTGAAGGGCTTTCCTAATATTTACTTCAAATTGAGAAAGGAATTATGAAATGAAATGGGGGAAAAACAGTAAGAATATGAGGGGCTAAGAGCTCATGAGAACCATAGTCAACAAAATGAGATATGGAAGGAAAAACTTGTTACGAGGAAGAAAGGAGAGGATCTTTGTATAGGTTGGAAAGACCTTTTCAGTGAATGTGGATTAGGTAAAAACGAGATGGTGGAATAGCTAGAGTAAGGAGGGTTTAAGGTGGAGGAGCGAGAAGGCAAGGGAAGGAAATATTTAGAAGGAAAGAGAAGACCGACCAAAATTTGAAACGTTTAAAGCCATGGAGTTAGAAAAGGGGAAAGGTTGTTGAAGTAAAAGGGTAGATCTAAAAAATCGTTCCAAAAATAATATTAAAAAAGGGCGAGATTTAAAGGGAATGGGAAAGACTAAATTACTCCTCCTTAACCCTAGTTGAGAAAGTTCTCTAGACAATTAAGGAATCCACAAAGAGAACCAAAACAATTAAGGCACCTAAGGCAAATCTTGAAGAAGGAATTGAAGATAAGATTAAAAAAAAACAATAAAGTCAAGGAGAATGTACACACAAAAAAAGAGAAGGGTTGAGAAAGCAGAGCAACAAATAAGAAAACTCATATACAAAGACAATTAAACCAAAGAAGAAGAACGTATTAACCTTAACATAAGAACCTAAACATGAGCCATGAAAAAGCTAAACTCTGTGGTAAGTAAGCGAAAGAAAAAAGGTAGAGAGGAGTTATTTTTTAAACACATGTTTGCCACTAATTAGATCATTGTTATAATACAATAATTGAGCTATTATGCTCAACATATAAATATTATAACTGCAAAAGTAATATGAAATTATATGTAAACATATGTATTAGAATTGATGCTTCTAAATTAAAAGCATGAATAAATATATAACATTAAAGTACAAATAATGAAGAAAAAAAGAATCAAAATATCTAAAAGAGAAACTTACGAAAAAGATTGTAAAATGTTATTGTAAATTAAAAACAAATTAGTAAGGTTATATAAATATAAAAGTAAAAGACAAACAAATTATGTTAGATAACTTATGTACTCAAATAATCTAAGCCTTTTATTTATAGTTATAGAAGACTTGTCGCAAATAAAATATATCAATATACATGAATGTAATACACATACACACACACTCTCTCTATGTTACATAATGTAAAATTAGTTGCTATGAAAAGTTGACTTTTTTCCCCCCTTTCTATTATTAGTATAGGATATGATTATTTTGTTTCTTAATGTCTTAAAGGGTTTGAACCTACTTTTCGTTAGGAATGATGGAAGTGACTGAATCCAATTTGGTGTAATCTAAAGTTAACAAGTCAAATCTAGATTGATCGTATTTCAAGTCAATCTCTTATTTAAAGAGTCAATCTGAAGCTTGATCCAAACAACCCATCATTTTGGTCTTAAACTTTAAGAAACTTAAGACTAAAACATCATGAAAAATAAAAAGGTTTCAACTTTTCATAATAACTAATTTTATATTAAGTGACAGGATTATTTTTGCTTCTTAAAATCTTGTCTAAGATTAAGTCATGTTTTAGAGATTTGCACCTACTCTTACGAATGGTAGAAATGATTCAATTCGATTTGGTCTAATATAAAATTAACTAGTTCAAGCGTATTTCAAGTCAAACTCAAATTTAAAGGATCAATCCAAGGCTTATCTTAACAACCCATCATTTTGGTCTTAAACTTTAAAAAAATTAAGACTAAAATATAATTTTTTAAAAAAGATTTACAACTTTTCATAATAACCAATTTTATATTATGCAATATAGAATTATTTTACTTCTCAAAATCATGCCCAAGATGGAGTTATGCCTTAAAAATTTGAACCTACTCGTAGTTAAGAATATTAAAAATATTAGAATACGACTCAGTTTGATCTAAAGTTGATAAGTCTAGATTAATCGTATTGCAAGTCGTATTCAATTTTAAATGATCAATCTGAGGCTTCTAACAACAAATCATTTTGGTCTTAAAGTTTAAGAAACTTAAGACTAAAACATGATCATTTTGAGAAAGTTTTCTTAAACAATATTATTTGGAACATAGGTTCAACAGCCCAGGCCGATTTGCCGTTATCTCTATTCTTAGTATTTCCACAGTTATTGAAGTCCGTTGTGTATGTCTCCTACTTTCATCACTTGCCTCGTAAAGGTCTCATTTGTACCTGGTTGACAAGTTTTTACATCTACTTGTTTCTTTGATCGGCTAAGCTTCACTTTTAAAAGTAATTAATGGGAGCTTACTTTACTATACGATAAACCTAAACTAGTTATTCATTGCACAATCACCATCAAACAATGTGGGCATGAGACAAAACATGGACTCTTTTTAACTTCTTTAATGGTTTGGTTTCTAACTGGGATTCAATACAAAACTGGTGTCTAAGCATAAACCTTATTTAGTAACCAAACAACTCTGCAATAACATTACCTCCAGTTCCCAGATTGAGCTGTTGAAAAACTTGCATGCTCTGATATTTTGTTTATCCAATCAAGTTGATGTTCTAATAAAGTAAAAACCAATCTGACCGGTGGATTTAAAACTGACGGGCGGTAGATTCCGCTACAATGTGCAGATATTAAGCAACAGAGGTGTGTCTGGACCCATATCATCGCTGTTTCTGCTTAAAACTAATGATCAATGATGCCTGAGTGTTAAAACTGAGACATCCGGGTAGTAATCATTCCTGAACCCATACCCCAAATCACTATGTCTGGAAAATGTATGTGGCAAATAAAAGCCAAAATTTGAGTAGAAAAGAATGGCCTTAGCTCTGTCACGTTGAAGATACGGGTACATAACTTCTCATAACAATTAGTAATTGCAATTTCTGTACGAAAAATGAACTAAAATATTCTGCCAGGTCTATATTAAAAGAACAAACATCCTCTACTTATTTTGCTCAGCTTTGGGAGCAAATTTCAAACCCCAGTTTCAAAAGATTTTGTTAAGCAATAAGAATGAGGAAGCATGTTGTAACCAGAACTGGAGAATGAGCTAAAAATTTTACAAAAATGGAGCTTGATCACCTTCAGTTGAACACAGCTGATAAACAAGTTTGACCACTTCCCACATAGGTGCATCATTCTGCAAAAGTCATTGAAGTGAAAAGGTAAATATTATGTTCTAAACAGAAAATCTCTTACAAGTCAGACATCCTTGGATGTGACACCCATTAGTGGAGCAAATCAAACAATTGTCAACAGTAAACTGGGTATAACTGCAAAGGTTGGGGCTCGGCAAATCAGGAAGATGGCATAGCGAAAGGTAACAAACAGAATGGTTATTCTCATAGAGACGAATTCATCGTCCCCCCAATAGCTAATATTAGATTTCTTGACGTCTACAAAGCTTTGAATTTGAGCTTCATACAATTTTAGCACATGATAGAGTCAAAGCATGGTGTTGCTTGTAAACTAAAAGCCCATAAAGCGAATAGATATATGACAGAACTTGAGATTGAGAAAATATTTTCTGCATTGCATTATTTACAAATGTATAAGTGAGTTGGGTCAATTATATACAAGTTACTCTAACAATAGAAAGGGGGGAAAAAATCAAATCTCATAATTATGGGATATCATAACTAAATAGAAAAATAACAAGCTAGTTATAAAGATGCAAAAATTTTAAAGCAATTAGCTATAAATCATGTTCTTCACACTCTCCCTCAAACTAGTACATATGTATTCTCCATTCCCAATTTGGATACAATATTCTTAAAATTTGAACTGCTTAACCCCTTGGTAATCACATCAGCAAGCTGGTTCTTTGTAGTCACATACAATGTGCATATCAAACTACTCTCCAGTTTTTCTTTTATAAACTGTCTGTCAACTTCAAAGTGTTCTATCAATCATGTTGTACCAAGTTACGAGCTATACTAATCACAAATTTATTATCATAATTGAGTCTCATTGGACCATCCCAGTTAAATCTTCAAACTCTTTTAGGATAATTTTCAACCACATCAGTTCACACATAACTTAAGCCATTGCTCGAAATTCTACCTTTGCACTAGATTGTGCTATCAAATTCTGTTTCTTGCTTCTTTATGCCACAAGGTTTTCACCAAGAAGTGCAATATCCCGAAGCTGATCAAAAGTCAATAATCGATCCTGCATAATCAACATCTATATATCCCTCAGTAGTACACCTCCATTTCTCTTAAACATAATACCTTTTCTGAGTGTCCCTTTGAGATACTGCAACACTTGATGAGCCTCCTGTAACTAAACTTCTTTTGGGCTATGCATGAGGCTATGCATGAACTGACCTATCATACTCACTGTGTGTGCTATATCCGTTCATACGTGAGATAGATAAATGAGCCTCTATATAAGGCATTGATATTTTTACTTGTCTACTACAACATCCTCCTCTGCCTTTAATATTTGAGTCTATCGGAGTACTTGCTATTTGCAAGTTATCTTGCATGTTTCTCTTAGAAGATCAGTAATATACTTCTATTTGAAGATTACAAAAAAGAGTAAGATACTTTAATACTATGGAAATATTTCAACCTTCCTAACTCCTTGATCTTGAACTCCTCAGCCAAACATTGAATGAGTGCCAAAGATGAGAGAACTTTAATAGTATTCAACTTTGCAATTGGACAAAGGTGATAGTCAATTCCATAGTTTGGATATAGCCTTTGCAACTAGAGCAAAACTGAATTAACTTTAAAGCCCTTTCAAGATCACGCAAGGTCTTTTCAATCATCAACACTTTGGAACCACCATCAAGATATGGACCATGTATAAGAGGAGAATATCCATAGAGGGCTTCAAAAGGGGTACATTGAACAGCAAAATAATGGGTAGTATTATACTGCCCTTCAACTAAAGATAACCAACAATGCCAATGGTGTGAACAATCACAGGTCATGCAAAACAAATAAGTCTTGACAATCCTATTCAAGACCTTTGTTTGGCCATCAGATTGAGGATGGTAGTCAGTGGAATGGTGCAAAGAAAAGCATCTTACATCTGAAAATTCCAATTTTTGTGATCAAGATCATTCACCTGTCAAAGAGGCATCCCATGCAATTTGCAGACATGGTCAATATAAACCTAAGCCACTTTAGTTGTTTTACAAGGATGAGGTAAAGAAATGAAGTGCTTATATTTGCTAAAATGACAAATGACTATCAAAATAACTAAATAGCCATCAGACTTAGGTAGACCTTCCAGAAAATCCAAGCTACGTCAGTCTACACGTATTTTGTAGTAGGTAAAGGTTGAAGTTTTTCTAGAATTGCAATAGGTTCATACTTATTATGGTGACAAACTACACAATGCCTCATGAATTCCCTGATATTTGTGCATTTTTTTGCCAAAAGAAGTATAATTGAACTTTCTTATACATGCCAAGGAACCTAGGGTATCCCCCAACTGTAGTATCATGAAATAAGGATATGATAAGATGCCTTAAAAGTTGTACCATTGCCCACCACCATTCTTCCCTTCTATTGAAGACTATTGTTAATCCAAGAATAAGTAGAATTCAATTTATCAGCATTCTTCAAATTCTGAATTAACTCTTGTTGACCTTTACCAGTTTCCCAACTCTGAATTTGATGTAACAAATCAATATGGACATCGGAAACAACCGTAGTACATATGTCAACACTCTAGACAAGGCCTCAAATGGTCTATTGTCCAGCCCTTTCTTGTATTTGATTTCAAAATCAAATCCCAAAGTTTCTATTGGAATGGTGTCATAATCTTCTGATTAACTTGAACTTTTATGAACAGTCTGAATTGTAAAGTACCTACCAATCAAATAATGAGACCATTGTCTTTTAGCCATAACTAAAGCTAAAAGCATCTTCTCATTTGTTGAAAGATGAATACATTTAGGAGACAGTTTTGCTCGCATAAGCAAGAGGATGACCTCTTGCAATAGGAATGCCTTAATTCCTTCACCTGAAGCATTTGCATCTATCACCATGGGTTTGCTGAAACCTAGGAGCGTACGAACCAATGCTTGCACTTACTTGAGTTGAGTGACTGCGTTAAGGTCTTGTTAATTTGGTCATAACCCTCAATAAACCCTCTATAGAAACCCACTAACACCAGGAAAATTCTCATTTGCTTCAATTTTTAAGGCATAGGCCAACCCACTTTAGCTTTGAATCTTCCTTGGATCAGTTGCAGCCCCTTGGGCACTAATGATATGTCCTAAATATTCTACTTGTCCAGTAGCAAAAGAGCATTTTGATTGCTTGACATACAATTGAAGCTTTCTTAGCTTCTTCAGCACTTCTATGAGATGGTACACACACTAATCCCAACTTTTGTTGTAAATGAGTATGTCATCAAAGAAAATCATAACTAATTTCATTAAATAAGCTTTGAATACAGATTTCATTAGGCTTTGAACAGTGGTTGGAGCATTTCTTAAACCAAGTGACGTAATTAATAACTCATGAGTCCTAAATAATATTTTCTGTACATCATTGGCCTACATATGTATCTGATGATAATCAGCTCAAATCAACCTTAGTAAAGTATTAAGCCGCATATAATGAATTCAATAGCTCATCTATCAATGGCATAGGGAATTTGTCCTTAATAGTATTCTTGTTTAAAGAATTATAACAAAACCTCCATGAACCATCTTTCTTCTCAACTAGGATTACTAGAGAAGTAAAAGAGCTTCCACTCTCCTGAATTACTCCTTGCTTCGACATCTCCCTTTCTAGCTCTCTACTGCTTCTTTTTACACCCTAGCATATCTACATGGTCTCATATTCATCGCCTCGACTCCTTTCAAAATCGTGGAGTCTTGAAGGTGGTAAGCCCTATGGCTCTCAAAATACATCATGAAATTCTTCATATAGTTTCTGCAGAGCCTCTTCTTGCCCAGTAAACAATCATCGTTTCACCAAATACACTTCCATAGTCTTTAAACATATTTGTGTAGCACCTGTCCATTGTATGTGATCATCTTGCTATATCAAGAAGAACTAACACACCACCTCAAGATCATTTAAGTGCGTATCTAACTTCCTGCTAGAAACTTCTGGTGTGCGATTGTATTTTCTACTGATTAATTCTAACTTTTCTCCATTCCAATCAAATCTTATCAACCCCTTTTTATAATTTGCATATAATATCATTCAATGTGGACAGCTATTGCACTCCCAATACTATATCACTTCCTCCAATGTTATAATCAAAGAATTAGTCCCAAATTGGTGACCACTCATCAACCACTCAAACACTCTGTTAGAGTATCTCATATTGACTAAACATGAAAATATTAAAGGATTTATAAGTAGTATGGGTCAACTATCCAAACAACTAGTTCTAGTTATTTGGACAATAGTTGACCCAAACCCAATTCTTGTTAGTGGACTTTACACTCTGTCCATATTAAAAATTCAATATGGTATCAAAGCAGGTATGGTCCAAATTATTCATTTCCCGGTTGTCCGTCTAGATGTCCAGTCCCAGCGACCTAGTCCGATTACCACTGAGTATATTTCGAGTGACATCCAATCTCAGTTGCACTTGAGGGGGAGTGTTAGAGTATCCCATATTGACTAAACATGAAAATGTTAAAAGGGTTTATAAGTGGTAAGGGTCAACTATCCAAACAATTAGT